>JAANYP010006995.1:0-472444 GCA_020465985.1 Centrapalus pauciflorus | reverse complement strand
AGTAATGATGTGAGTTCCATTCCTTGATTTTTTATTTCAAAAGTTTTTCTTATATCTATAGCAACTGCTGTTTTTAGTGTTGCTGTTCCAACATTAAAAGGGAAGAAAAGCTTGGTGTTCTTACTGTCTCTCCTTGTACAGGTGGACATGAATTACAAACTATATGCAGTTGTTGTACATGCAGCTTTTACATCTAGCTGTGGTCATTATTATTGTTACATTCGTTCTGCACCTGATATGTGGTATAAGTTTGATGATTCAAAGGTAATAATATATAATATTTTTTACCATTTCTTAAATTTTGTCACATGTTGATTAGTGCTGTTGTCTGAAGAGCAATTAAAATTTGTAATATGGAACCTGACTTTCAACTTTCATTTTTATAGGTTACTAACGTTTCCGAAGCTTGTGTGCTATCGGATGAAGCATACATTCTCTTTTATGCAAGACAAGGCACACCTTGGTTTTCAAACTTTATGGAAACATACAAGCCTTCCTTTGATCCAAACTTATCGAACACTTCACCAAAATCAGTACTGGAGAATGTGGACCACACCTCTATATCTCTTGATCAAGCAAATACTCATTCCCATGATATCAGTGACTCCTTTAGTAGATCGAGAGAGAGCAGAGCAGCGGTTACTGAAGCTAAAGATCAACCTTCTGAATTTGATACTGTAGTGCCGCTCAAACCAATAAAATCCTGTGAACAAAATGCTTCAGATCATGTAGTAAACGAAAAGGCTCCATTGACCCTTAAAGAGTATGGGTCTAACCACAGGCTTGAAGTTGAGAAGAATGCAGGTGTTACTCCAACTAGCAATAATAGGCTTCAGGTCCCTCGTGGTGGAGATAATCACGACAGAGTTTTCTCTGCACATTTTCCTATACCAAATTATTCCCCTGGTGGAAAAACTACATTTCAAATGGAGCAAGTAGTTTCTCCATCGACATCACCAATATCTCCTGGACTTGATCTTTCTGACGATGAGAATTCAGGTGATAACTTGATCCCTATGTTCCTTGCATAAAATATATTATTTTAACGTTCTGATGGTGATACTTGATACCTTGATGATAGTAATATTTTCTTGGAAAAGTTAACAACTAACACAATTGAATGAATGGATATCCAGAAGTGGTTTTTGCTCCAAAGGCTGATCAATTGAAACTTGTGGAGAAAGTCTCATCATGCAAGAGGCAAAGAAACAAGGACGTTGAAAGTTCTGCGAAGCATGAGGCTTTGAGGCAATGTAAGAGAATGCCCGGTGCCAGGGGGAACTTGTTAATGGCAGCCCTTGAGACGTCTGCGGTGAACAAGAGAAGTAAATCACCACCAAGAAAGAAGATGATGAGCAGCAGCAGATCAAGTGACCGCTTTAACCATCATCATGACAAGTCAATCTCCCGTAATTTGGCTACATCAAGTTTTAGGTAACTGAGCAGGGATGTAAGTTATTGTTATGATCATGTTCATAGCTGAGTTTTCCATACTTGCCTTGGATAGATTAAAGTGTTTTAGGTTATAGAGGAATGTTAATGTTAGATCCTTACGTCTCCCTAATTGCTAATGAGAGATTTGTATGTGTGCTTATTTTCTTGGTACAAAGTTTCTTGGTGGCCCATTTGGTCTGGTCCTTTCCACCAATCATACTCTTTCTCATAGAATCCGTTACTCTTTTTATTCAAACAACAATGTAAATTCAAATTTTTACAAACTATTAAACCAAGTTGTGGATATTGATTTTAAGAATGAGAATCAAATAAAACTTCGCCAAATAAGAGATTATTTCACCTAACTGTAAAATGTTCTAAGAAAAATATCAAATAACATATACAGATTGATTCATGAATGAGTTGATAAATATGGAAGAATTATGAAGTTGACAAATAGTCGAGATTTGGTTGTAACAAGTTGAACTTTTATTGAGCAACTTGTTTGTAGCTATCGAGCCGAGCTCGAACTTACATTTTAAAAGCTTCTTTAGTTATCGTATAGTGAGTGTTGTTTGACAATCCATACCTCAGTTAAAACCGAAAGGAAAGGATGATGAAAATTGAAGTTAGAACAAAGTTACAAAAGTGGTCTGGTAAATTTGTTTTTGAGTTTTTTCTAATTATTATGATAAAAAAAATATATTAAATGAGATTGAATTGGGCCAGAAAAGAAAAAAATTATAACGATGGTCAATGATCAGAATGTCATTGGTTTTGATACATTTTGTTATTTTATAGTAGTTTTTTTCAATTCACTTGTGAGCTTGGCACCTCCTAGACTAGAGGATTGATAGAATTTCATAGAGATAGCAATGGCAAGTAGGGATGGCAATGGGGCGGGGCGGGGCGGGGATCTCAGTTCCCGTCCCCATCCCCGCTTCATAATCCTCTCCCCCATCCCCGGCCCCATCCCCGTCGGGGAATGAGTTCCTATTCCCATCCCCGTCCCAATCGGGGATCGGGGATCCCCGTCGGGGAATCGGGTTTTTCAAGCTCCTAAAGATTATTTAAATTTAAAATATAAATAGTAATTTAGTATAAAAATATATGTAAATAAACATTAAAAAAAATTAATTCAAACATATTTGAGGTATTTACATATATAACCTATAATTTGTAATAAAACTAAAACAAAGAAATGAATGCAAAACATTTTTAAAACCAATGAAATGAAAAATAACAATAGTATTTTAAACTATAGAAAAGTCATATACAATGATATTTAATATATTATATAAAATGTAATGAATAATTTACATTGTAAAGTTAAATATATATAATAATTTATATTAAAACATAATTTATAACCGGGGTCGGGTTCGGGGTCGGGGATTAAAGTGTCCCCCATCCCCGCCCCATCCCCATTAATTTAAATCGGGGATTCCCCGTCCCCATCCCCATCCCCGGTCAACTCGGGGATTCCCCGGTCAAATCGGGGTCGAGTTACGGGTTCCCCGTCGGGGTTGGATTTTTTTGCCATGCCTAATGGCAAGGAGGCTAATGGCAATTTCCACAGCAATTGGAGGATTCTATTTATCCAAACCAAGACATGTACGTATAGCGTTGTCCCAGAAAATAAATCTGATAGTAACTTTGATCATCAATACATCACTATGAATTATTAATTTCATAATAACTAATGTCTTTCTAAATATTAAAATAAATATGATTTCTTTATAAGAAAGAAAAAAAAGGCTGAACCTATGATGAAAATAAATATAATTTACTCTTAGATTTATATAAATTAATCATGAAATTTTTTTCATTAAAATTCAATATAATGTCATGATAAGTTTGTTTATATCCCATTAGAAAAGATAAAGCTAATAAACGAGGAATCATGAAAAATGAAAAGCATAATCTCATGAGCTATTGATGATAAGTCATAATAATTTGAAATGAATAGTAACTTTTTGTTTGCCAATTGAATTAAGATATAATATAATATGTAATCTTAAAATTATTTGTTTTGTAATATAAAACATCTAGAAAGTATTACTTAAGAGGATTTAGGTAGGATTTGTAAAAAGAAAAAAAAAAGATAACATCTTAAAATTTATTTTAATAGGCTCTTAATGCCAAATAAACAAGACATAAGCTATAATTCTTGTTTAAGAACAAAATAGATCCAGGATTGGTTTCTTAAATGGATTTATCAATGAATCGAAATTTCTATGAGGGAGAAACTTAGATAATACATAATTAGAAAAAAAAACAAATCACTTTAAGTGGGATAAAATGGTTGAGTTGGATATCCATTTATTTATACATATTTAAATAGTTGGTGGTTAAATAATATATCAAATAAATTAAAAAATTCTCTACTCGATCCATTCCAAAACCCTAACATATTATTTAAAAATTGACTACTATATAACATACAATTGTACTCCGTATCATTTAATTATGATTTCCAACACAACGGTAATTATGTACACAAGTATTTACAACTTTAATTAAGTTATAACCAACAAACATTTATCAAAAACTGACAGCTTATCATTAAAACCAACATAAATATATAATTGATGGTCGTTTATTATGAACCATATTTTAAATTTGTATTATACTTATAATAATAAATAATATTGTATTTTAGATAAATAGTACACGCACAATCGATATCCAGTTAATTCTGTATATGAGAAAATAGTTTTGGTCAAGCCGTTAATTAATTTGATCAATATTTAAATACTTAATATAAATTAAAAACAAAAAGAGAAATTTAATTATTTAGTTGTTGAAAACGTACAGGGAGATGATAGTGAGAGTTCCTAGCTAGCTAGTTAACTGATCAAACGATACCTGGAATTTGATGTATTATATACGATTTATTTTAACAACATTAATTAATTAGTGTAATTAAGTTTAAATTTTAATTTGCAATAACAGGATAACATATATATATATATATATATATATATATATATATATATATATATATATATATATATATATATATATATATATATATAAGTTCCATTAAGTCCCATATTAGATTGGAGTCCTGGAGTCCATATTAAATGTACATGTTCATCACAATAAAATATTTTATTTCATGCAAAAATGTAATATATAAATGTTCAAAAGTGAGCTATTGTTGAACAATTCACACAATTTGAAATTCATTATGATAAAAATGTTATATTTCATGCAAAAATACAATATGCACATGTTCAAAGTGCATCATCAGATCATATGTGCATATTGTTTAAATATTATAATTTTGCATGATATAGAATTTTTTTTATCGTTATAACTTCAAATGATGTGAACTCGTTAATTGTAATGCACTTTTGAACATGTGTATATTATACTTTTGCATAAAATAAAACATTTTATTGTAATGTATATATATATATATATATATATATATATATATATATATATATATATATATATATATATATATATATATATATATATATATAGATGGGATCATTGCAGAACCTAAATTTAGTGTAGAACTGTAGAACCAATATCGTCCATAGATTAGAATAATCTAATGGTCTTGATTAAAAGAGTTAAGTTTGAAATTAGTGAAAAAAAGATTGGTAATAGTGATATTTTAATTCTTGGAGGGGTAAAAAAGGAAAAGATTGGAAATAGAAAAGATTGACATTAGCAAAATAAATATCTTTTTTCTTAAAATTAAAATAACATTAATATTATTAATTTTTAAATCAAAAAAGTTATACCATAAAAACGAGAATTTTATACTTTTTAAAACGAGACCGGTCATGATACATTTTTTTTGAAAAAATTTTACGTGTTTATTTTTCGTAAAAAAAAATTACCCAGACCACGATGCAATATATCATGGTGAGATAATGAGATCATTCGATATCGAATGAACACTTTGATATCGTATATTTAACGTCAATGCAACACTGCATATACGCTCATTATTAACAGAGCTAAAATAATAGTCACAATTAGTAGTCAAAGTTGGTGGATTTAACGAGAACGGTTATGATATATATTTTTTATTTTTCGTAAAAAAAATTTTACCCAGACCACGATGCAATATATCATGGTGAGATCATGAAATCATTCGATATCGAATGAACACTTTGATATCGTATATTTAACGTCAATGCAACATTGCATATACGTTCATTACTAACAGAGCCAAAATAATAGTCACAATTAGTAGTCAAAGTTGGTGGATTTAACGAGAACGGTTATGATATATATTTTTTTATTTTTCGTAAAAAAAATTTTACCCAGACCACGATGCAATATATCATGGTGAGATCATGAGATCATTCGATATCGAATGAACACTTTGATACCGTATATTTAACGTCGATGCAACACTGCATATACGTTCATTATTAACAGAGATAAATAATAGTCAAAATTAGTAGTCAAAGTTGGTGGATTTAACGAGAACGGTCATGAATATATTTTTTTGAAAAAAATTTTACGTGTTTATTTTTCGTAAATTTTTTTTACCCATACGACCATTCGATGTCGAATGAACACTTTGATATCGTATATTTAACGTCGATGCAACACTGCATGTCCATTATATATTAAAAGAGTAAAAAAAAAAGTCAAAGTGGACAGTCAAACTTGGTAGGCTGCTATTAATTCAATGTTAATTGTATAATTACCATCTTATCCCTAGTGTTATATTATAATCTAATGGTTTAGATTGGTTCTATGGTTCTGCACTAAATTAAGGTTCTGCAATGATCCCAACCCTATATATATATATATATATATATATATATATATATATATATATATATATATATATATATATATATGGTAAATGAACATTAAAATGTGGGAAACAGCAAAGGCACACTACCTTAAAAACATGGTGTAGTTGGGTATATATTTCACAAATGGACCACTATCTGTAGGGTCATGACTCGATCTGGAGGTTTTTATTTTTTATTTTATTTTTTGCATGTGATAAGGCATGCAACTTGAAGCATAGAGAACCCTTGGTGTTGGTAGCCAATGCCTATATATACACGAAACCAGTTTCATACAAATCACAAACAACCTAGCTACTCACACACACCGATCATTCCATCATCATGCTTATTTCCAAACTTTCCTCTCTCATTTTCTTGGTCTTATTAGGTTTGGGCATTAGTGCGGCCAATAGAGCTCTCTTGACTTATGAAGACACCATTCCCATCATTCATGGTGGTTTAGCAGGAGGTGGTGGTGGGGGAGGGGGTAGTGGTGGTGGAGGCGGTGGTGGTTATGGGGCTGATGGGGCTGGATATGGAGGTGGGGCTGGCAAAGGTGGTGGTGCAGGGTATGGTGGTGGAGTGGCAGGAGGCGGAGGCGGAGGCGGTGGTAGTGGTGGGGGAGGAGGAGGTGGTTATGGGGCTGTAGGGGATCATGGGGATGGATATGGAGGCGGGGCTGGCAAAGGTGGTGGTGCGGGATATGGTGGTGGAGTGGCAGGAGGTGGAGGTGGAGGTGGTGGTAATGGAGGAGGTGGTGGTGGTGGAGGAGGAGCGGCAGGTACAGGTTATGGTGCAGGTGAAGGGGGAGGGAGTGGTAGCGGACATGGTGGCGCAGGTGGTTATGGTGGTGGGGTAGCGGGAGGTGGAGGTGGAGGTGGTGGTAATGGTGGAGGCGGTGGAGGAGGAGGAGCACATGGTGGGGGTTACGGTGGAGGAGAAGGAGAAGGTGGTGGGAGTGGTGGTGGATATGGTGGTGCTGGAGGAGTTGGCGGTGGAGGTGGTGGAGGACATGGTGGTGGTGGAGGAGGTGGTATTGGAGGAGCGGGAGGAAGCGGATATGGTAGTGGAGGCGGTGCGGGTGGAGGTGCTGGAGGATCACACAATGGATATAGCGGAGGAGGGGGAGGAGGTACAGGTGGAGGTGGTGGTGGTGTAGGTGGTGAGCATGGAGGTGGTAGTGGGAGTGGAAGCGGTGAAGGAGGTGGGCATGGTGGTGGCTATATCCCATGAATAAAATCAAATGATGGATTATTGTCGAAAATAAATTGTGTTCCTTAATAACACGTACGTACTAAGAAGGATGGATGATTGTAAGAAAGTAGATGCAAGCAAACAAGGGCTGCATCAATTTGTAATCTTATTTACGAATTTAATCAAAGTGTACGTTGGTGCCACTTAATTCGCGTGTTATGGTTGGTAATGTTATTTTATACATGTTTATTACATGCATCACAATCAATCCATAGTGGGTGTAAATGAGCCGAGCTACTCGTGAGCTACTCGAGCTCGACTCGTTAAAAGCTCGAATTAAACGAGCCTAAATTCGATCTCGTTTAATAAACGAGCCGAGCCCGAGCTTCACATATCGAGCTCGCGAGCCTAAACGAGCTTAAACGAGCTTATATATAAATATATTTTTAAATTAATAAATATATAATATATAAATTAAATAAATATAAATATATTGAAATAACAAATTATACATATTATTTGAAAAGACTATTTAAAAACTAATTAAAAAATAAAAATATATAATAAACGAGTCGAGCCCGAGCCGAGCTCGAGCTTTGAAAATTATTCACGAGCCGAGTTCGAGCTTTACATACAAAGCTCGAAACGAGCCGAGCTCGAGCTCGAGCCTGATAATTTTAAACGAGCCGAGCTCGAGCTTAAACGGGCTCGGGCTCGGCTCGGCTCGTTTACACCCCTACTCACCCCTAATCCATACTATGAGTCATGAAGTTAAAGGCAAAGATATAAACAAATGAATCCCAGTTATCTATACCTATTAAATTTTATAATCTCTGGGATACTTTAAAACTTGAATTTTACTTGAATCTTTTTCATTTTAAAAAAAAAAAATTTGTTGATAAAAGACTCAAATATCTTAACTTTTGATATTTTAACTGTATTTTTAAATTAACTTGGTTTGAATATTGTCATAAATGTCTAATTTAATTACCTTAAATTAAATGATAAAGTTAATATTTTTGGTATCTCTAGCTAGCTTGTTACAAGTAATTAATGTAGAATGTGTGCGTATATATATGTATGTATGTACTTGTGTGTCAGTATTAATTGCATGATAATTATAAGAATACATCAATCAAAGCATATTGCAATGCTTACATGTCCATGATCAGGATCATGATCTTTGCACCAACGCCCTAAAACTCTAAAAACGTTACCGGCCACTTTTGTTCATTAATTCGGGTTGAATGGTTGATTAAAATTAAACTTTATGGTTGATTAATGAGATTTGCCAGAAAACTTTATATGTTTGTTTCGACAGCACAATAATTTACGTTTGATTTCTCTAAATAATTTCCAATTACTTAATCTGCAACTGGTTCTAGGATCTTTTTTGAATAAAACTGAAACCGAAATTACAGCTTTTAGAAATTAAAAAATCGAGATTGTGAGATTCTTTTTACATTAGTACTCATGAATAATGACAAATCTTTTAATATTTTACTACCATTTATAATGTCAGGAAACTTCGTCTTTTAATATTTTTATGTTTCATTCTATTCATGGATAAAATAATGTATTTAATATTTTACTACCATTTATAATGTCAGGAAACTTCGTCTTTTAATATTTTTATGTTTCATTCTATTCATGGATAAAATAATGTATTTAAATTAGAGAAAATTATGTAAAAACCATTAAAGTATAATTTTTTTTATTTAAGTTATTTAAACGCTAAAAGCTACAGCTACAACTACTTTTACTAAACACATTTGTAAAAACAAAAAAAACTCAAACTTCTTTAAAAGCTACAACTTGGAGCTACATCCAACCGTCTCAAACATATATATATATATATATATATATATATATATATATATATATATATATATATATATATATATATATACACACACACACACACACACACGTGTAATGTTCTCCATTATTATATTGGTAGATTGATTTTTTCTTTTTGTATATATATATGTAGTTGTGCTACAAATACTTGAGAGTCATGCCAAAAATAATGTAACAACAAATAATTTATGCTATCGGTGATTACAATTTTGAACTTGCTATTGTAATCAACATTTTGAACTAGGCCGAGTACGTTAGGATATATGTAATCATTTGTTTGGTTTAATGTTGTATAATTTTACTGTTACGGTTTAGGATTGAATATGTTATGTCTCATTCAGTCATTTGTCGCTTTCATGTGTATATTATCATTCATTTTAGCGTATTTGTTATTATTGTTCTAAATAATATTATATGTATTTTAGAATTCGTCCAATGTGAATTACTGAATTGCGGTCTCTCAAAAATCTATAATCTATAAATATATTTTTTAAAGGGAAAATCATGTCAAAAACCAATGCTGTTTCAGTATTTTTCAAATAAGCCATTATATCAGAAAACGTTTCCACAAAAGTCTCTCGACCTAAAAATGTTTTCGAAAATCACTACATATAAAATGTTTACATAAAAATCCTTTAACTTAATAAAATCTTATGAAAAACTTCTGAAAGACCCTTACAAAATCTCATAAAACAACACAGTTCGTAAAAAATTTCAGGTTGAAGGACTTCTATGGAAATGTTTTTGGTACAGGGACTTAATCGAAAAATATCAAAAATACGTTGGTTTTTTGTATAATTTTTCCTTTTTTAAAAGACAAGTTAATATTTTGAAGTTGAAACCAATGGCGTTTAACTCATGACTTTTTTTTGTAGGATCCCAAGGCTCAATCACTAAACCACACATCTGGAGTTACTATCTTTTTTAAAATATTTTATTCTTATGAAATCTAACTTTTTAGAATGGAAATTTTATTAAGTACTACAAGAGCAACAAAAGCTCAATACTAGCATGGAAAAGTCTACATGAAAGAGATCAAATGTCGAAAAATAAAAATACATATAATTCATTATTCATCAGTAATCCGCAAATAGCATACAAGTTCAACAATCAAATTTTATTAAAAACGCATGGAAAAGCATACAAGTTAAACACTCTCCCTTACAAACGGACCTTAATGTTTTCTAAAAAGAGTTTATTTTCTTAAAACAAAAAGATAAAACTCTAAAAGCTGATCGTTCAAACCATCATAATTATCCATTTTACCCATATCAAATAGCTTTAATTAATTTATAATATATTAATGTAATTCTCGTTGATCTATTAAATGATTTTACTTGGAATTAAAATAAGTATGAAATTATGGAATGCATAATTATAAAGTGGTTTGTGTAGGAAATTAGTACTAGGACCAATTAACATCACGTGCAGCATGGGCCACTGCATAGACCCCCTAAATTTTTGGGGCCTCCATTTTAAAATAAAACTATTAGCCCAAGTTGAAAATCCTAATGTCTATGTAAAACATGAGTCTTTTTTGTCTGTTTAACAGAAGCGACCAAGAAACAAAAGTGATTGAGTGTGAAAACCAATTGGGGCGTAAAAATTGATATAGAACGTGACAATGTGTCACTCGATTAGATCAGCTGAAATCAAGCAAATCAATTGGGCAACGAAATGGCCGACGTTATCGTCGATCTCAATCTCATGATCCCGTCTTTAATGTTCAAATCAAGGTATGTAAAACTAAATAAGTAAATAACAATCGATACTCTAATTGATATACTGTCAGGAAACAAAATTAACATCTCATATCAATTTTAATCAAAATATGATAATCGATACATAAATTGTTGATTTGAGATTTTGGATTATGATTTTTGAGGTCTAGAGTTTTTGCCCCTTTTTGCTTGCTGACTTGGAAGTTGTAACTTGGCATCTGACAATCTCACAGTCACTCTTGGTAATTTTCTGACTTTTAGTGTACACTTTTAAATTTTTTAAAGGACCTATTTATAATTATTGTACGGGGCCTCCGAACTTTGAGAGACGTCGTAGAAATTACCTATTGTACGCTAACAATTGTCAGCGAGTGAAACTAAAATAAAAGATGTATGCAAAAGATTTATAAATGCAATAAGATTGAAGAAATAATACAATAGTAATTTAAACTATAGGAAAATCATTGATATTTAATATATTATAAAGTTAAATATACATAATAAATTATATCAAAACATAAAATATAATCAGGGTCGGAGATTAAAGTGTCTTCCATCTTCACCTCATCCCCGTTATTTTAAATAAAGGATTCTCTGGTCAAATAGGGATTAATCCCACGGGTTTCCAATCGGGGATGAGTTTTTTTTTGTTGCTAAACCTAATAGATTCATAAGAAAATAGACGCAAACCAATTAAATTCCAAAGATGTCCATGAAATGACTTTGTTTTAGCAATCCCAATCAGAAAAGTAACGAGACGTTGAAATATCACTTGATACGAATATGATAAGAAATGATAAAATAGTGATCGATTAGGTTTAGCTTTTGAAAAGAATTTCAAACATCTCCACCCACAAATTAAGACGGCAGGTGCATATATGGTGCAATGATTGCAACACTTAACGAATGTCGGAATGAACCCAAACACAACAAGCTAGTGGAAAGATGGAGAATAGATATTATTAGATGGTGGCATGCAACCACATATATATATATATATATATATATATATATATATATATATATATATATATATATATATATATATATATATATATATATATATATATATATATATATATATATATAGAGGGTCGAGATCCATGGAAAACTATATTAGACTGGAAAACTGGAAAACCATATCAAATGCACATGTTCATTATGATAAAATGTTAAATTTCATGTAAAATTATAATATATATATGTTCAAAATTGCATTATGATTAACAAATTCATATCATCTACATGTTCGTTAAGACAAAATGTTTAATTTCATGCAAAAATGCGTAACATACACATGTTCGTGCATATTGCACATTTGAACATGTGCATATTGTTATTTTGCATGAAATGAAACATTTTATCCTAATGAACATGTGTATTTAATATGGTTTTCCAGTTTTCCAGTCAAAGATGGTTTTCCATAGATCTTGAACCTATATATATATATATATATATATATATATATATATATATATATATATATATATATATATATATATATATATGTTCATTACAATAAAATGTTTTATTTTATACAAAAGTATAATATACACATGTTCAAAAGTGCATTACAATTGACGAGTTCACATCATTTGAAGTTATAATGATAAAAAAAAATTCTATATCATGCAAAATTATAATATTTAAACAATATGCACATGTGATCTGATGATGCACTTTGAGCATGTGCATATTGTATTTTTGCATGAAATATAACATTTTTATCGTAATGAACTTCAAATTGTGTGAATTGTTCAACAGTAGTTCACTTTTGAACATTTATATATTATATTTTACATGAAATAAATTATTTTATTGTAATGAACATGTACATTTAATATGGACTCCAAGACTCCACTCTAATATGGGACTCCATGGAACTTATATATATATATATATATATATATATATATATATATATATATATATATATATATATATATATATATATATATATTACCTGTTGAAATGATTTGCCTCCATCAAATGTTATTCACATCAAATATATATTTAATCTTTTTAATTTAATTGGGTTTTTAATTTGTTACATATATATTACAGCTAGCTAGCTATAGCCCTACTATACACTTTCCATTACCTTTGCCGACTTCTTTTACAAATTAAAGCTTTCCACTGTACACACACGTACTCCGTTCACATTGAATGAATAACTTATCGATCGAACTGGAATTGAAGGAATATAAGTGTTGTACGTAATAAATAGTCATTATAGATCATCCAAATGTAGCCTAAAATATTAATGCAAATGTAACTAACTTTTACATATGTTCACTGCAACATTTGAGGGCAATAGAGGCGACATTAGACGATGTGGCCCCTATTGTCTGTCGTCTCTATTGACACTAATTCATGTAGTGGTTGCTTATTATTTTGATAGATTTAGGTTTAGAATGTACGAATAAAGTTCTCGATACTAGTTATAAAATATAAGAGTCTAAACTAATATAACAATTCTTTAATTTAATTTACAATACAGAAATTAATAAAAAAAATTTAAATTGCAACAAAAACTGAAATAACAAAGTGGAAATGAAATTACGACGGAAATATAAAGCTGGAATTAGGCCAACTTGCCTGAAAATTAGACGGAGTTCTTCGATCAAGAAAGAATTAAGAAAACTGCTCTCAATGTGTATGTATTTGATTGTGTAACAGAGTAAACCTAACAACAAATTAATCATATTTTAGCAAACAGGGTTTTCGGAGCTGGCATTCGTGCACGAGTTTAATGAATTTCAACTGTTTGGACCAATAATTTACACACCCTGCACACGGGAAGGTCTTAACCTATAAAAAACAATGCTATGCTTGTCAAATTTCTCATTATAAATTATTTATGGTTTGGTTCTTTTTCCTATGTGGGACAAGTTCTCTCACTTTCAACTTGCATTTTCCCACATCAAACATCAATTTTTGAGTATTGATATGTCGTTCATCTTATCTTCGTTTTGGACGTTTTTTATATCGTTGTGAAGCTCTTTTCAAGGAGAACAATAACCCATTAAACAATAATTTTATATATAATTAAATTTTGTCCAAAACCATGAAAAATACATTTTTTTACATATTTTCCCAACAAATAAAATGAAAATATTGCTGAGCTAAGGACTTTTATATGCTCACTTTTTTGACTTTCAGATTTATATATTCAACCTGATGTTCATAGGATTTAGGAATTAAGAATTACTGGTCCTTAATTATTATAGTGATAAAATCACGTCATGATTTAAATCATATCAATTTCTTGTATTTTATTTTCCAGACTATAAGCATAAAGAGATGAATTTGACACATCCGTTCAATGAATACACCCCATCAATCCACCATAGGCAATTTGTGTACGGATTAGTATAACCACTGAAAAATCTGTCCATAATAATTAGGACCATTGTTAAACAGATTATTTAGTTATTGAATTTGGTGTTTTTATCATATAAATTTTTAGATAACACTATTATCTTTACCTTTTAGATTAAACAAATATAACATAAAAAAGGACTCTATGCGCTTTAAAATAATATCAATTTGGATATTCTTTTTAAGAATAATTGTTACGCACTATAAAATTTATCCAGATTTATTATACTTAATATTATTCGTAGAATGTTTAATATTCAGTGGTGAAAATTAACTTCAATATTTTATAATGAATAAAAGGTGTATTTTCTTAAAAAAAATGTATTACGTAAATTTCTTTTAAAAAAATATCATGAATAGTTTCGTTTAAAGATATAACTTTTTTTTTTAATTTTTTGCTATAAATTATTTTATTAGAAAATCTATTATTTTAATATTATTTAAATTGAGGAAAAAATGAGATAATTTCTTTGCTAACACTTCACTAATTTTATTATTATTCGATGATTCATCAGAAGGATTGATTCTTTTTTATGCTAAATATTAGAATCGCAATTATCCATTTCATGTTAAAATTCATTTTTCCATGAAATATAATTCATAATTCATTTTCAAGCATTATATATACATACAATTTGCAAATGACCTAGCCCATTGCAAATTTGACACATGTCCAACCACCATTGGTTGGTTTTGTTCTTTTTTAAATTTAAACTTTCACAACACACATTTATATCAGTGTTATCTTTTATTTAACCTTTTTATTTTAATAAATTTTAGTTTAGTTGTCTTTTAACAATTATTGTTACAATATTGCTGACATATTTAAAATTATGATTTTAGTTATACATATGTTTGGAGTTGTCTTTAGAAACTATTATGTTATGTTTTAATTGTATGAAATACAACTTATTATCATTCAAATGTACAATACAATGTTCTAATGAAATTGCTTCATAAATAAAATGTAACTAATTAATATTTAGATTTTTCTATTAAACATGATTATGTTGAACATTACTATTATAAAGTTGGCAAACTCTAATCGATGTATTAGATACATTATCATTATAACTTTATTTGATTTGATCGTAAAACCAACAAATTAAATTCACGATTAAAACTAATCAATGTCAAAATTTCAAATTATGGTTATGAATATTTGATTATTCAATTCTGATTCCGATCCGATTTATTAAGACATGGTTTGTAATTTTAGCATTGCAAAATCTAGAATCCAATGATAGGATCCAACTAACAATATCATTTGCTTGCTTCTTGATATGTATCAGCTTTCCAGTTTCACTCTTCGGTCCTGATTCAGTTGTGTATCGTTATTTGAATTGTTTGAAAATTATTTATTCATTTGTTTGTCATATTTATTTTTGTAATTAATATTTTAGACCCCGCAGCAACGCGCGGGTTTTTGATAACTCGTTTTTATGAATTATCAAAAATAAAACTTTTTATAGTAATAAACATGTATATTGAGTACGAGACTTCATGACCTCACTTAGGGGTTCAATAGAAAACCAATGTGCATTAGAAAACCACAAGAAAACAACATGGAGCATAAACATTTCGAAATGCATCAAGAAAATTATTCAATGACATTATACGTATATTCATTTACATTAATTTAGTAGATGTTAATACTTAAAAGTCCTATAATTACTCCTACCTTCCTGTTTTGATGAGATTTATCAAATAAACAAGAAAAAAGCATACACTCATATGATGTGCATCAATCTTCTCTCGGAATATAAAGGTTTCTATTTTGACTTGTTGTATGTTTACCATTTTGCCCCTATGCTGAACGATGCATCAATCAGTTTATGCATACGCAAAATGATATTAATTAAATATTTGCCACATTTTTTTAAAATGCATCAGATCCAACAACTTAGATTAGTAGAGATCGATTTTCTATGGTTTCCTGATGAATATTGATTTTCCATTTCCCACCTTTACACACACACGGAAAGTTTCAAATGATAGTCTAACTTTCAACTTTCGTGAAGAACCAATTTTTAAAATCTTACTTTTTTCATCAATTTAATTTTTTAATTGATTAATTTACATATTTATTGTTATTTTCTAAAAGAAAGATATTTTTGGACCCATGAAATAGAAAATATTATTTGTGTAATTAATTCCATGATATTTTGCGTAGGATGAAAAGAGTTTGGTAAAAATGTAATCTCACATTTTATGCAAAAAAAAAATTAGTTTTTTAAAATATATTAATATATGTTTTAATTGATTAATATACCGTTATATGTAAAAGAAAATTATGTGAATTGTCAGATCATTCACATAATTTTTTATGTGAATGCATGGTGTGAATGATCAAATAATTCTCATTAATTTTGACGAGTCACATTATTTATTTTGATTATTCATATGTTTTATTTTTCGAACATTAATGTATAAAGTTATAAACTTTATTATTCACATATTTTGATTATTCAATTTAATTGTTTTTCAATTTGGCCACTAAACATTTTTTTTTTACCGATTTAACCGTTAAAATTCTTCTCAATTTGGTCACTGAACTATTATATTTTGTATCGATTTAGTCATTAATATTATTCATTTTTCTCAAAGTAGAATAATATAAACTAGAGTTTAGTGGCTAAGTCGGGACAAAAGATAGTTTAATGACTAAATTAATAAGAGAAATATGAAAGTTGAAGGGTTAAAATGGTAGTTAAGTTTTTAAATGATTAATTAATTTTTTTTTTCTATAGATGGATCATGGATCACAAGTAGGTGTAGAACAAGTTGTTTTGATTGGGTACGTGCAGTGGTGTCTAACCTTTTCGAGAAGGAATTAATTGTAATTTATGATGTAATTGTGATTCCATCAGCTTTATAACATTCAATTCGCTGTTAAAAGAATTTCTTGATTGATCGAAAATTGATTGATGAACTATTTATCTTCAGAAATTATGTACATATAATTTATCATAAGATCGATTTTTTTTTTTTTTTGTAATTATTTACGCAAGTTGAAGGTTCTTGAATCGACCATGAAAGGATTAATCAAGGCAATATTATATGCATCCGGCCGTACGTAGTGCAGTGCATGCATGCAAAAGCACGCGCGTATAGCGATTATTAGTAAACGTAAACAGCAACACGTACGTACAGTTGCTTGATATTTTTATAATTAAAGACTTTAATAAAATAAAAACATATATATAGCGCGCTTAAGCTTGTAATTAATTAATTTCTGTTATAGTTGAAAGAAAAAAACATCATCTCGATCAGGAATTAATGTCTTGTTCTAATCTTTATTATATAGGATCACCACACACCAGTCAATGTATAGTTTATATATCATATCGATCGTCCGCCTATTTCAAGGGATATAGCCACCATGACCGCCACCTTCACCACTCCCACTACCACCTCCTGCCCCATGCTCACCACCTCCTCCGGAACCACCACCACCACCTCCTCCTCCTGCATGTCCACCATGTGATCCACCAGCACCTCCTCCCTCTCCACCACCACTTCCATATCCGCTTCCTCCAGCACCACCACCTCCTCCTCCGCCACTCCCACCACCATGTCCACCACCACCACCGGCTCCTCCAGCAGCACCATACCCACTACCGCTCCCGCCCCCTTCTCCACCACCATAACCCCCACCATGTGCTCCTCCTCCTCCTCCACCTCCTCCTCCACTACCACCACCGCCTCCTCCACTGCCAGCAGCCCCACCACCATATCCTGCACCACTGCCTTCACCAGATCCACCTCCGTATCCAGCACCATGTTCTCCTCCTGCTCCATAACCACCACCGCCACCACTACCACCACCACCACCTCCACCTCCTTCTACACCGCCATGAGTGTATTCTTCAGCAGTCAAGAGAGATCTAGTCGCCACACTAATGGCCAAACCTAACAACACCAAGAAAACCACACTAGAAACTTTGTGAGCAGCCATTGTGAATAAAATAAAAGTGATCGAGTGTGAGTTGTTTGGAAGTTGTTGCATGAATATATATAGGCATGCATTGGGTAGGGTTAAGTTTCTCAGAGCTAGCAATACTTGAAGTGGGCTACGTACAGGTCATATGCAAAAAGAGAAAAAGCTAATTAATTAATTAAGGTCCTACATATATAGTGCTCCACCTCAGAAACACACAATTTCAATTCGTATATGATATATCGCTTTTGCTGTTTTCCACAATTAATTTCATCATTCTCTTCCTATACATATTTTGCAATTTTTTTTAAAAAAAAAAAATTAACTCAAAGAAGTTTCAATGCGTGGGAGTTAAACTCATATAACCTTAATCAAAGGATTATAAATTTATAATACTCAAACTAAGCCACTTTAATTTGATGATGATGGTCGTCTTAAACAATTCTTAATTCAGTATTAGTTTTCTTAAAATCAATTTATAGATTAAATTTTGTTAAAATCTTGTGAATTATAAACCATTAGTTTTATCTATTTTACGATCAAGATTGATACTTTTGATATCTTATGGAAAACTGACATTTCCATGAACTCATATATACATAGATCGATAGGGTCTCTTTGAGAACTATAAATTTATATTTTAAGAACTTATCAACTAGTTAGAGATAACACGTATGTGTTTTTGGAAAAAAAATTAAATTCTTTCTTACTTTGATGCCCTGCTATCTCTACTTGTTTCTAAAACCTAAAAAAACACACATACTTGCTCCTCCTCTCTCTATCATGTTTCTTCCGCCTCTCTCTTGATCACCATCTCATTCAGTGAACAATCAAATCTTTAACTATGGAGAGTATCGTCCATAGCTTTACAAAAAAACTAGTTGGAAACAACACTTTCCATGTTGTTTTGTGCAGCCATTTTAACCAATCGATATCCAACAACATTTATATCCGTTACATTCCTCACACTTGAGCGGTTTCGTAAAAACATAGAAAAAAAGAATAATTGATCACAAAGGTCATATATAGGAGTGTGTTTTCACTAAGAACGAACACAAACACATATGTACCTTTTTTTTCCTTCCAATTACAATACAGCCTGCAAATCTTCTTCTTTACGTTTGATTTTTACATGAAATTCCCTCCTATATGTTCGAACACAAACATCCTCTCTAGGCATTCAAGATTCCCTTCTGTTTCTGTTTGAAACACAACAGAAACATCATGCCAACGTTGGATTCTTCGTGTCTGATTTCAACTGCAAATATATATGCATTACAAGACATTCGATTTCCGGCCCCTTGGAGTTGTTCTTCCCTTGTTCTATTTTTTCGATTTCAACATTGAAAGAAATTTATTTCTCTTTATGATATAGGCCTTCACTATTTTCTTGTTTCTATTTGATTTCAACAGCCCTTTCAAGGCCCTCCGAAATCTCCTCTTCTTCTTTTAGTTTTTTCATTTGATTGCAAACAGGACTAAAATGGCCTTTAACTTCTGCCTCTTCTTCTTTGCAATTGATTTCTTCTGTTCTTCAAATACTTCTGACCTTTGTTTTTGTGGCCATCATTACTGCCCAATATCTTAATGAGCCAAAGCTTTGATACCAAATGTTGGCAGCAGAAGCAATAATCGTTAACGGAAGAATAAGACTACCAAATGGTTATATCTCTTCACATTACAAGCTTTTTGATAAGTTAAAAATATAGCTTAGTTGTTTATCAAGTGAGTATTTGGTCATTTTACAAGCTAAAACGCAAATCCAAACACTTTAAAACTGATTATTTCACCATGTTTTATGTTTGTGCGTACCACTGGTCTGGCTGGCAGTATTACTATTAGAGTGAAGGGAGTACCCGTCTTCCCGAAAACCATCTTTCTGTACACGTCAGCGTCACATAAGCTTTTCTCTTTCCACCTTTCCCCACCTTTCTCTACCTTTCTAACTAGGAAATACCCATCTTTCTTAACCTTTCCATCTTTCTTAATTTTTTTAAAATAAATTCATTTTAACTAAAAAAAACAAATATTAGAACTAAAATAATTAATTTCATAAATATTTAAAAACTATTATATAAACTAAACATTAAAAATTACCCAATTAAAATAAAAAATTACATAACAATAAATAAAAATTAAAATGACGAATGAACATTAAAAAAATACAAACTAACCGTCTAAATTTGGTATTTATGCAACAATTACGAAACTGTACGAACGAACAATTACGAAACTAAAATAAAAAAAATACAAACATTTATGAAACTATAATAAGAAACAAAAAATAAAATTATAAAATTATAAAAGTAAAATTATATATATATATATATATATATATATATATATATATATATATATATATATATATATATATATATATATATATATATATATATATATATAGACACACAGAGACACACACATGTGGTGTGTTCCCTGTTTCTGCAAAAAAAAAAAAGGAAAAGAAGGGGGGAAGAAGAAGGAAGAAGGAAGCTGGCAGCGGGGTGGAGCGGGGAGGGGAAGCCGTGCGGGGCTCCTTCCAGGGCGGGGCCGCTTGACCGGGGTGGTGTAGCCGCCGGGGATGGTCCGAGGTGGCAAGGCCGCGGGTTGGCGGCTCCAGTACTCCCGTCGCTCTTAGAGTGAAGGGAGTACCCGTCTTCCTGAAAACCATCTTTCTGTACACGTCAGCGCCACATCAGCTTTTCTCTCTCCACATTTCCCCACCTTTCTCTACCTTTCTAACTAGGAAATACCCATCTTTCTTAACCTTTCCATCTTTCTTAATTTTTTTAAAATAAATTCATTTTAACTAAAAAAACAAATATTAGAACTAAAATAATTAATTTCATAAATATTTAAAAACTATTATATAAACTAAACATTAAAAATTACCCAATTAAAATAAAAAATTACATAACAATAAATAAAAATTAAAATGACGAATGAACATTAAAAAAAATACAAACTAACCGTCTAAATTTTGTATTTATGCAACAATTACGAAACTGTACGAACGAACGACAATTACGAAACTAAATTAAAAAAAAATACAAACATTTATGAAACTATAATAAGAAACAAAAAATAAAATTATAAAATTATAAAAGTAAAATTATATATATATATATATATATATATATATATATATATATATATATATATATATATATATATATATATATATATATATATATATATAGATTGAGGTTCTATGGGGCACCATATGCATCGGGAACCAAATGAGAACCAAAAATGCATTGCTTGTTTACAAATGATGCAATAAGGGTAATATTGGAATACTTTATTTGAAAAAATTAATTATTCTTTTAATTAATAAATTAGGATTAAAATAGGAAACTAAATCAATCTCATTAACCGATCTCAATATATTATTCCCTCTCTCTCTCTCACACACACACACACAATCGACCGACGAGTTTGAGAAGACGATGATGAGATGAAGATGAAAATGATGCATCACGTTGAACTCATGAACCTATGAACGTATACGATGTGAAGAAGACGAATACGAAGATGCACAGTATGAACACGATGATGCATAACCTGGTGCTCCATATGAACACGATGATGCATAATCCGGGAAAGATAAATACGAAGATGCACAGTCAATGAAGATGATGAAACATCATGTTGAAGTACCACTCGTTATGCAGCGCACCAGAAGGTACCACCTTTAAAAATTCTTTTTTGAAATTTTTTTTTCATACACATGTTTTAGTTAACGTTATGAAGATCATATGTAAATTTCACATGCATTCACATCTCCGAGCTCGTAAAAAATGATGTGAACTCACACATACATATATTTGGATGTATGTGAACGTGCATTTATGTGATGCGTGAATTCATGCACTTAGAGTGTTCGGATTTGCGTGAAATTCACATATGATCTTCATAATGTTAATTAAAACATGTTCATGAAAAAAATTTTCAAAAAAATTAATTTTAAGGGTGGTACCTTCTGGTGCGCTGCATAATGGGCGGTACTCACTTGAACCTAAATCTATATATATATATAAATATATATATATATATATATATATATATATATACACACACACACACATGTGGTGTGTTCCCTGTTTCTGCAAAAAAAAAAAAAAATGAAAAGAAGGGGGGAAGAAGAAGGAAGAAGGAAGCTAGCAGCGGGGTGGAGCGGGAAGGGGAAGCCGCGCGGGGCTCCTTCTAGGGCGGGGCCGCTTGACCGGGGTGGTGTAGTCGCCGGGGATGGTCCGAGGTGGCAAGGCCGCGGGTTGACGGCTCCAGTACTCCCGTCGTTCTTATGGGGATATGGATGGTCGTAAATGTAAAATATGTAGGCGGTTGGTTGATTTTAAATCAGGATCCAAGTGTGAAAAGAGAAACATAAAAACAAACGGTTCTATTTAGCAATGGCCCAAATTGTAGCCTCCGGTCCACCATTGTCATTGTCATTGTCATTGTGAAACCGAAGGATTCGTTTTTGATGCGCCAACCCCACACCACACAAGCCGAATTCTCCTCTCAAGTAAAAGTGTAAAACAAATATATGTTATTAATAAAAATGCTTACTTGTTTATCATGGAAGAAGCATTAAATGTGAGGTTTTTAATACATTTTTTAAAATCAAACCGGTTCCATACTGATAACGTGTTGAACCGGTACCGAAATTCTATAATCAGTACGGTACGCAGTACTAAATATATGACTTAAAATTTCGATACCACCCGGTACGGTACCGAAACAGATTCGCAGTGCTGGTCCTATCATTTTTTAGGCCCGGGGCATATACTTAAAAAGGGCCCTCTATATATATAAGCAATATTCGTATAAAAAAGTTACAATTAAATAATATTGATTTTGTTGCACTATTGTCAAAGTCATGTCTTTAAAAACATCACAATCTATCATTATGTATTGTTTTCATGGTGCTTCTCTGAATTTTTACTCAATCCAAAAAACCGCAAAAAAATAAAAATAATATTAATATTAACATCGTATGATTATAAATTGGGTAAAAATTGCATATAATATTAAATTATATGTTTATTAGTAAATTGAAAAAAATAAATTTAAATTTTAAATGATTCATAATATAAATAGTAACATATGTGTCAAAAAAATAACATCTTAAAAAATAAATACATATCTTATTAGTATTTTTAATGATCGTATAATAAATAACATAAACCACGTGATAAACAAAAATAAAAAAATTAAACACATTAAAAAACAAAAGTATGAATATTGAATTTGATGGATTGTATATTTATATAAAGCAAATAGACGATATTTATATATGAAAATCCAAGTGATAGTGATGAGATATAAAAAAATAAAAAAAAAATACACACAATGGGATTCAAACTCATGCCATTAAAGTTCGAAAGTAAGATGACTACCAGCTAGAGGTGCACAAAGACCGGATTGTAACCGAACCGGATCGGATTTTAACCGGTCCGGTTTTTTTGTCCCAGGGAAAAACCGGTTTTTTTTAAAACCGGTCCGGTTCGTAACCGGTTTTCGGCCCAGATTTTTGTAACCTATATAACCGGTTCCGGTTATTAAAAAAACCGGATTTTTCAAAAACCGGTTTTAAAAAAAGCCGATTTTTTATATAATTTACAGATTTTTTTTTTTTTGCTTTTTTGGGCTTTCTTTTTTATTGGACCTTTCTTTTTGTTTGAACTTCTTTTCTTTTGGGTTTCTTTTTTCTTTGGGGTTTTGGGCTTTTGGGTTTAACAAAAGAAAGGTTATAACATCTTTTTTTATAATTTATAATTACAATTTTCAAATATATAATTATAAAATAAGTTAAACACATATATTTTACTCCAATCATTTATATTTTTATATTCTATATGATTATAAATACATAAAATATACTTCAACGGCTGCTCGAAAATCGGTTTTTTTCACCGGTTATAAAAAAACCGGTTAATTATCCGGTAAAAAACCGGTGCCCCAAATAATTTAAAAACCGGTTGAAAAACCGGATTGGATAAAAACCGGACCGGTTTTTTTTTGTAACCGGTTTTGCCGTAACCGGTTTCGGATCGGTTTCGGATCGAAATCGGATAACCGGATTTTTTGTGCACCTCTACTACCAGCTGAACCAACACATTATCTATAATTTTTTCGCACACAACACATATAACCTAATACTGGACTGATGGACTATATTAACATGTTAAAATTTTTTGGGCCCCTTAGAGTGATTGGGCCCTGAGCGGTGGACCAGGCCCAGGGCCGGCCCTGCAGATTCGAGATATAATAACAATATGTTGGTTTTTATGTGAACTTTTTATATTCTTAATTATGCATGTAACAATAACATGAACTAAAAAATAATATCGGTTAGTGTTGATAGTAAACATTATGTAACATCGACATTAAGAAACACAATTATTTTAGAACTATATAATTAAATATGTTTCATATTAATAATAACGTTATTAGATTGGTATATATACAACCTATGTAACATATATACTTGAAAATCTAGCTTCTCTTTTATAATCAAAGAAATATGTGTGTGTTTTAAAGTAAGTACCACTAATTTCTTGGTATTGAATTTTAGATTATCCAAAATTTAAACATCTAAAATCGATTAATCTAAAGACGAATTATCCCACTTAAAGAGTGTTTTATCCAACTTAAATGCATGTGTATGAGTGTATCCAACTTAATTTGTCCGGGATGGGCCTTATCTCTTCACACGATTCTTATTTTATATCCTAGTGACTTTCTCACTTTATTGGCATTTTAGTTTTTCATTTTATATTTTTTTAAAATTTCTCTGAAATAAATAAAACATTGATGATCATAAATCACTAAAACATGACTTACACTTTTAATCTTTTCATATACATCTAAAAATAATAATTAAGGATTTTTTATTTACTTTGAACGTATACACACGAAAGTTTATACACAAATAAAATCTCGTGTTTTATGTGTTAACAAAAAAATTATTTAAAAAAAATAAGAGCATAAGTTGATTAAAAACAAAAACTTTAATGAAAAAATAAAATTTTAAAATGGTTCTTTTGTTTTTCATAAAAGAGAATAGTGTGTAGGGTGGGTTCAATGGAGAACCTATATGTATCGAAGAACCTTGGAGAAGTCGATGCATCACGTGGAAATTTGATGCATCACGTGGAGATAATGATGCATCACGCGGGAATTGTGATGCATTTGTGGTGGTGGATGGAAGTTCTCCAATGTTATTTGATGCATGAAGATTCTCCATCGAACCTCCATATATATATATATATATATATATATATATATATATATATATATATATATATATCCTTGGAGAAGTCGATGCATCACGCGGGAATTGTGATGCATTTGTGGTGGTGGATGGAAGTTCTCCAATGTTATTTGATGCATGAAGATTCTCCATCGAACCTCCATATATATATATATATATATATATATATATATATATATATATATATATATATATATATATATATATATATATATATATATATATATATATATATATATATATATATATATATATATATATATATATATATATATATATATATATATAGATTCGATCATTGCAGAACCTAAATTTAGTGTAGAACTGTAGAACCAATATCGTCTATAGATTAGAATAATCTAATGGTCTTGATTAAAAGAGTTAAGTTTGGAATTAGTGAAAAAAAGAATGGTAAAAGTGATATTTTAATTCTTGGAGGGGTAAAAAAGAAAAAGGTTGGAAATAGCAAAAAGATTGACATTAGCAAAATAAATATCTTTTTTCTTTAAATTAAAATAACATTAATATTATTAATTTTTAAATCAAAAAAATTATACCATAAAAACAAGAATTTTATACTCTTTAAAACGAGACCGGTCATGATATATTTTTTTCGAAAAAATTTTACGTGTTTATTTTTCGTAAAAAAAAAATTACCCAGACCACGATGCAATATATCATGGTGAGATAATGAGATCATTCGATATCGAATGAACACTTGGATATCGTATATTTAACGTCAATGCAACACTGCATATACGCTCATTATTAACAGAGCTAAAATAATAGTCACAATTAGTAGTTAAAGTTGGTGGATTTAACGAGGACGGTTATGATAAATATTTTTTATTTTTCGTAAAAAAATTTTTACCCAGACCACGATGCAATATATCATGGTGAGATCATGAGATCATTCGATATCGAATGAACACTTTGATATCGTATATTTAACGTCAATGCAACATTGCATATACGTTCATTACTAACAGAGCCAAAATAATAGTCACAATTAGTAGTCAAAGTTGGTGGATTTAACGAGAACGGTTATGATATATATATTTTTATTTTTCGTAAAAAAATTTTTACCCAGACCACAATGCAATATATCATGGTGAGATCATGAGATCATTCGATATCGAATGAACACTTTGATACCGTATATTTAACGTCGATGCAACACTGCATATACGTTCATTATTAACAGAGATAAATAATAGTCAAAATTAGTAGTCAAAGTTGGTGGATTTAACGAGAACGGTCATGAATATATTTTTTTGAAAAAAAATTTACGTGTTTATTTTTCGTAAATTTTTTTTACCCATACGACCATTCGATGTCGAATGAACACTTTGATATCGTATATTTAACGTCGATGCAACACTGCATGTCCATTATATATTAAAAGAGTAAAAAAAAAAGTCAAAGTGGACAGTCAAACTTGGTAGGCTACTATTAATTCAATGTTAATTGTATAATTACCATCTTATCCCTAGTGTTATATTATAATCTAATGGTTTAGATTGGTTCTATGGTTCTGCACTAAATTAAGGTTCTGCAATGATCCCAACCCTATATATATATATACACATATATAGAGAGAGATTTCATAAAAAAAAAACTTTGAGTCAATGGAAAAAAAAAAAAAGACTAATCAATATTAAAGTAAAAAAGACTCTTAAATTGTGATTCGAGATATATGAATTATCAAATTTAAATATATTAATTTGGATCAATAGAGTAAAGGTATTTAACCATCAATATTATTGTTTAAAATTTTTTTTATACTTATCATATATGTGATTCAAAATATTCAAACCACATATTCAATTTAATTTCGTAATTCTATCTTCTTTTTATTGACTAAAAAATATAAGATGTTCCATAAAACCGTTATTACTAAGATGGACAAAATATATCAAAAAGATGAAAATTATTATTTAACCTACGTTAAATTCTTATATATCATATTTAAAACTAAAATATACATAAAAGATATAATCAATCAATCAAATTTAATTTTTAAACTTAGTTCTTAGAAGTTTTTATTTGAGCCCAACTCTCATTCACACACAAACATGCACACGTACTGACGTACACGTGTGTGGGGGTGGGTCAAGAGAGCACTGTAGGGGTGTTCAAACAAAACTGAGAAACCGAGCCGAACCGCTTAAACAGAAACAGAAACATCACGGGACGGTTTAGGTTTTCATTTTTAGAAAACCGTGGATAACCGAACCGAACCGATTATATATATACAATTTAGTAGCATCTATTTATAATTTCATTTAGGCATTCTAATACATTAAATACTAGAAAATCAAATGATTTTTTTTGTTTTAATTGTTTTATTAAATAAATTTAGTGTAACTTTTAAGATATATAATCAAATAGTTACTATAACATTGAACTTAAAAAAAATTTGTTCTTAAAAAAGATATAATTCTATAATTTTATTTATTTTTAAGCATATAATGGGTAACCGTGGACCGAACCGCGGGTAACCGAATCGAACCGTATAATTCAAGTGCCTCATAAAATTTTCTTTATTCATTTTTAACATTATTATTATCATCATCTGGTTTATTATGAAAAAACCAACATGTTTTACCTTTTTACTTTTTTTTTTTGCGTTTTCGTCCTCCAAGTTATATTTTTCCAAAAAAAAAAATCCAAGTTAATTTTTTTATTTAGTGAAATTTGGATATTAGAACCCAGTTTTTCAGTTTTTAGAAACTCGGTTTACTAATTATAACTGGGATCAAGTAGTTAAAGTTGCTCTCTTTTTGGGGTAGAGGAAGCATCAATTATCCCAAGTCGTTTGTTCCAATGTAAGAATGGAATGCTTTCTTCATGTGCCTACACTTGACTGTACGGTTCAGTTTTACATTGGATTTCAGTCGAATAAGAATCCATCGAGATGGTACGATTAATATATTAACATTATGTTAACGTCATCATCGCAAGTGTTGGAAACAATGACCGATTCGTAGCACCATAACAAAGAATCATTTATATTGGCAATCGTTTGAGAAAAATGTTGGTTTGACGAAAAAAATTATAAAATGTGAAAGCCTGGAAGAAGATGGTTTGGTTAACTTTATAACTTATTATACTATGATGAAATTTTAATATACCTTTTCAACTTTAAAAAGAAAACTAAATCTTATCATCAGATGAAAAAGTATCAAGGAGTTATTCACAGATTTTCCGTATATTTAATAGATTGTCATACATATGTGTATATGTATAGAGAGAAAGATACACGAGAACCCTTATAAAGCGAAAAATCAATATATTAAACATTTTGTGCATCAAATTATATGCTAGTTTGTGTATAAGTTAAAAATTATGAACAAATATAATTTTATGTTTTATGCATAAAAAATATTTTTAGAGTACAACAATAGAGATATAAATTGAATGAAAAATTGATTTCCCGATTTAAGAGAGGTTTAATATTAAAAAACTTGATTCTTTAAGGTTGCCTTTTTTTTAAATATTAACGGTGCTAATTAAGCTCAACGTATGCTAATCGTCAAGTAGAATCAACATTTAGTTGTGTTAAACATAATAAAATAAACTAAGGCGGCGTTTGGTTCGCAGAATGTTTATTCCTGGAATGGAATCTGTCAGGGAATGAAATTCTGGAAGGAATGAAATCTGTCGGAAAAGAAATGGTGGCCGGTGAAGATGAGGTCTAGGCTTTGGTTTTACAACTGTTAAAATCTTTGGAATGAAATTTAAATTTCATGGCACTAACCCAAGGAAAATAGGTTTTTTCAAAAGTGTTCATAAAAAAAATAATAAAAAAAAAAGAAATCTTCATTTCATTCCTTTTTATTGTCAAACATCACATTGGAATGAAATTTTCATTCCAATTCCATCAGATTCTGTGAACCAAACACCCCATAAGTGTTAACTTACAATTAGCTCTTAGCGGTATCAACTTTGCTATCAATACAGGAAAGGAATGTAGGAACAAGGCTCAAACAACAGCCATGCCATCCTTACGGGATGAAGCAAAAAAAGAGTTAGGTGTCGTTTGTTTTTTATAATAAGATCTTTTATGAGCACTTATATCTACAAACGGAAGACATTTGACATGTAATAATCAAAATTGAAGACATGAGAAAGTCTTTGCATATCTAATGTCTTAAAAAACAAACGGCACCTTAGTTACTAAATACCATTATGACGACCCGTTTGTTTTTCACAAATATCACCTATTTATTATGTCCCTTAAGTTTCGCCGGACATACATAATACTAGTTAGAATACTGTAAATGTCTTACCTCTTCTGCCATGCATCTTTGAGCAACTTCTGTTCCATCCCTTCAATGGCTTAACATTGCTAATGATCTCCTGAACTACTCGTATGTTTACTAATGTATTCATTTACTAAACTTTCAAGTTGTAGTTTTAATTTTAATTGTTTGAGGACATGTTTGGTACAAATTTTAAAAAAAATCGAGCGAATTCAATCATACATGTCATTTTACAAGTTTTTCTTATCATGTAGTCATGACCTTATTTTTAACTAAATAAAGAGTAGAACTGATTTTTATGTAAAATTCATTTCTGTATATTCTTTGTCAAACTTTGATTTATGAATCATTTTTTTTTGTTGTCATAACAATTCAATTTCCTAATTTCCTTGTGTACCAAATGTACCCTTAAGTTTTTCAAGGTTAAGTTTACCGATTTCTATAATCTCATACTCTCGGTTACTATTTATTGTTTAAATTAAAAAGAGAATAAATGGTTTCTTAGAGAGGTTCAACAAAAGTCACAAAACTGTATACTAAAAGAAAGTTGCATTGTGTTTATGAAACTTTGATTAGAGAAACCATATTGTAATATGGAAAAACTTTTCTAGGTCAATATATACTTTTCTGTTGTTAGGCCTCTGGGTTAAAGATAATCGAGACATGTTCCAAACAATGTTTTCATATTCCAAACAATGTTTTCTAGGTAAATTTCAACTGATATTTAGGTGGTGTTATATATAAAAAAAGAAATTGCAATTTTTGTTATTACTTTTGAGCTATTGTCATGGATTTATCATTGTATGACACATGGAAATCTTTTAAGTTAGCATAGCTCAAATGTTCAACGCTCACCAAAGCCAAGTAAGAAAAAATGAACACTTTGTTACATACTGGATTGTTACTAAAGCATGGTAGGATGATTAGAAAGTTGTTTGATATTTTTGAGCCTTAGTATCATCTGTCATTGGACAACACTACTTAATTGTTAGTTGTGGACTTGTGGTGGTTGCGGTCATCATAGTTTTCCTTGCATTTGGGGTTGTGGCTTCAATTAATTTTGAAGGCCAAAAATATCAAGTTTGAGGATGTTTTAATCACCTGTTATGAACTTAGATTTTGTGGATCATTTTAACTGAGGCTGGACTCAACTTTGCGATTTATTAGTCAAAAGAGGTAGATAAATAAATTGACAGATAATAAAAAGGCAAGAAACATACTTGAACCATTTTTGTATGTAACAAAGTTTGTGGTGTCCGCGCGTTGCGACGGATGTATAGCTATGTATTTTTTGTACTTTAATAGATACAGTTTAAATGATTAAATCATACTTTATTTATAAATTAATTAATAATAAAAATTTAACATAAAAGATAAAAAGATCTATTAAAATTATATTAATTAAATTGAAAAATAAAATAAATAAATTGAATAGGTTGGAGAAAAAACTAATCACCAACCAAATTATATATATATATATATATAGATACACACACACACATAAGATTAGCTACAAAACACACATTTATCATCTATCGTAGATATTACAATAAACAAACTTTATGATATATAACCGAAAATGACGATAAACTAATAATATAGTAAAGCAAAGTATCTTCTTAAAAAAAATTTTATTGGTGTGGTCAATATTTTAAATAATAATGTTATTAATATAATAAATAATTAGTAAACTAAACATTACAAACTAATTAGAATTAATCAAATATTATGTTAAACTGAATATAAAATAAAGTTGATTTTTTAAGTAAACACAAAGATACCAAACTAAGGCATTATAAAACACTAAATTATTATAAACCAAAAATTATTATAACCAAGATAAATCTTAGAGTTAATTACAAAAATGGTCCCTGTGGTTTGACCTAAAATTTGGATTTGGTCCCTGAACTTTCAATTTTGCAGAAACGGTCCTTATTTTCATAGTTTGTTTGCAATTTTGGTCCCTCAACCTATTAACTTTTCTAATATGACCAAATTACCCTTATTTTGATGCAAACTATAGGGACCATTTCTATAATTAATTTTTTAACTCTTTTTTATTCTTAATTAAAATAATTATTTTTTAGTGTTACTTAAATTTAATAAACTACAAAAAATAGAAAAAAATTATTTAATTATATATGTTGGTTCATAAATGATTTAAATAATTTTAGTCTTAATTAATTTTAATTTAATATAATCAAAGTGTAAACCAATCAAAATTTATAATCGAAAAAATCATTTATGTTTAGAAATTATTTTCTAGAGGTTTCGTATATAAAATATTATAAAAATATTTGACTCTATAATTATTTATGTTGGTTCATAAATTTATAATAAAAATATGTTTGTTGGTCAAATATATTTTACTTTCTTCTTAAATAAAATCGGCCAAAGATTCTATTTTATAATCCGTTAACATTTGTATCAAAGCAATGTGATAATGGTAAAGTGATAAATCCAAATGGTTTCAATTTTTAAGGTGTCGATTTAATCGGATGAAAATGAAAAGTCAAATTGAAATACGAAAAAAGATTAAAAACCTATTTATATTTCTCGATTTTTATGTAAAGATCTGACAAACCAAAGTTTGATGATTAAAGTTGTTAATCATGAATCTCAAAGGTGTTATATGGACCTAAAATTTTAAATCATTTTTGGTGCAACTAAAAATTAAAATGATAAAATAATTGATACGTTAAATTAAAAAATTTGAGTTGTCTTAGACCATTTAGAAGTTTTTTTAACTCGGTCAAATTAAACGTTAAATTTTTATTTAAGTTCTTTAATATTTTTAACTTTAACTAAACTGTTGGCTCATAAATAATTTTTTTTATAATTTTATTAAAGTTAATTAACACTAAAAATAAAGTAGAGTCAATTACATAAATGGTCTTTGTGGTTTGATCAGCATAAATATTTATTTATTATACATGTATGAACCAGTATAAATAATTATAGAGAAAAAATTTCTTATTTATGAAGCCTTTAAAAAATAATTTCTAAACATAAATGATTTTTTCGATTATAAATTTTGATTGGTTTACACTTTGATTATAGTAAATTAAAATTAAGTAAGACTAAAAATATCTAAATCATTTATGAACCAACATAAATAATTAAATAATTTTTTTCTATTTTTTATAGTTTATTAAATTTAAATAACACTAAAAAATAATTTATTAATTAAGAATAAAAAAGAGTTAAAAAATTAATTGTAGAAATGGTCACTATAGTTTGCATCAAAATAAGGGTAATTTGGTCATATTAGAAAAGTTAATAGGTTGAGGGACCAAAATTGCAAACAAACTATGAAAATAAGGACCGAATCTGCAAAATTGAAAGTTCAGGGACCAAATCCAAATTTTAGGACAAACCACAGGGAGCATTTTTGTAATTAACTCTAAATCTTATTTTCAAAATGTCTAAGAATTAATTTGTATTTAAATAAATTAAATTTTAAATTAAAAAATATAAGAACGTGTAAACATTCTTATTATATAATTTACATATTATTAATAATAAAATATGTATAAGCACACTTTAGCAAACCCCACCACTAAATAGTGTTTTACACAACCTTCTTCTAGTGCATTTTAGCACAATAAAATAAAATTAATACTTACTTTTCCATCTCTAGTACATTTTAGCAAAGCTCATTTATAAATTATTTTTCTTTGTTGATGTGAGAGGAACAAAATAGCAAAACCCCCTTATGAATAGTGATTTCATTAGTGATAAATGTATAAAGGTGTAATGAGCTTAGATTTTGTGTTTTCATGTTTTGGGGTAATCCTTCTTAGAATGTGACTCATTTATAGACAAGCTATAATTTATACATACTCGAAACATTTTTATATGAGTTTACAAAGCATCCTATATCAATAATTATTGTTTTCAAAGTTTGGTATTACCTCTGATCTAATAAAATCTCAGCCAATAATACTCTTAAAATGGGGCCACCCCACACACACACACACATATATAGATATCGTTCGAGAGAGTACTACCCATTATGCATCGCACCAGAATTTTTACCACCTTTAAAAAAACTTTTACAATTTTTTTTCATAAACATATTTTAATTAACTTTATGAAGATCATATGTAAATTTCACATATATTCACATCTACTAGCTCTTAAAAAATGATGTAAACACACACATACATAATTTTGAAGACATGTGAACGTGCATTTATGTGATGCATGTTTTTATGCACTTAAAGTGTTCGGATTTGCGTGAAATTTACATATGATCTGTGTAATGTTAATTCAAACATGTTCATTAAAAAAAGTTTCAAAAAAATTACTTTTAAATGTGGTACTCACTCGAACCTAAATCTATATATATATATATATATATATATATATATATATATATATATATATATATATATATATATATATATATATATATATATATATATATATTCAAGATCTATGGAAAACAATCTTTGACTGGAAAACTGGAAAACAATATTAAATGCGCATGTTCATTACGGTAAAATGTTAAATTTAATGCACAACTACAATATACATATGTTCAAATGTGCATTATTATTGACTAGTTCACATAATTTACATGTTCATTAGGATAAAATGTTTCATTTCATGCAAAATAACAATATGCACATGTTCAAATGTGCAATATGCATGAACATGTGTATATTACGCATTTTTGCATGAAATTAAACATTTTGTCTTAACGAACATGTAGATGATATGAATTAGTTAATCATAATGCAATTTTGAACATATGTATATTATAATTTTACATGAAATTTAACATTTTATCATAATGAACATGTGCATTTGATATGGTTTTCCAGTTTTCCAGTCTAATATAGTTTTCCATGGATCTCGACCCTATATATATATATATATATATATATATATATATATATATATATATATATATATTGAGGTTCAATTGAGAACTTTTATGCATCGGGGCACCACGAGGCACTTTTGTGCATCGGATAATCCACCAAGGGTGCACAAAGGGCATTTAGGGAAAACTAAAGACATGATAATTAATTTATTTCTAAAAATCATTAAATGATAATTAGGAGTTACATTTTGAATTAAAATCTCATATTAACTACATTCCTCATTTCCTCCTCATTTCTCTCTCTCTCTCATTCTCTCTCTCTCTCTCTCTCTCTCTCTCTCTCTCTCTCTCTCTCTCTTTCTCTCTAATCGTGTTCTTCATGATTTTCTTAGTGATGATGATTTGAAGACGAAGAATAACGATGAACAACGATGATGATGAACATGAACAAGAGAGGTAACCGATGATAATTATGAAGAACATGATGCATAGATGGATAATGAACGATGAATAATGATAATGCATAGATGGATGATCAACAATGACAATGCATAGATGGATGATGAACAATGACAATGCATAGATAGATGATGAACGATGAACAACGAAAAATGATGATGCATAAATGGACGATGAACAATGACGATGCATAGATGAATGATGAACAAGTTGAACATGATGCATAGCTCAATGAAGAATATGAACGACAAACACGATGCATAAAAGAATGATGAACAAGTTGAACACGATGCATAAATGAATTTTTGTATTTTTTTTGTTAAATGCGTCTTTTTTTAACATGATGCATAGATAAACAAGATTAACGATGAAATGTATCGATATCCATCATCTTTTTTTGAATTTGTGTATTTTTTGTTAAATTTGGAAATGTATCAATTGAATTTATTTATCATTTATTATTTGATTATTTGTTGAAATATTAAATTTAATGAGGTATGCACATTCCCCAAAATGCCCTTCCTTGTTTGTTCTTATAATGCACAAGTTGCATAAAATTGTCCAACTATTTACCCTTTTGCCATTAATCTAATCCATACAATTTTTTGATCTAATGGTTTATATGGGTTCTTTTGTACCTCGATGCATAAAAGTTCTCAATTGAACCTCCCTCTATATATATATATATATATATATATATATATATATATATATATATATATATATATATATAGGGTCAGGATCAATGGGGTACCATGTTAGACTGGGGAACTGGAGTCCATCCATGTTTGGTTATAAATTTAAAAGGGTAATATAGTCAATTAAGTTTATCTAAATAATAGATGACAACTAATAAATTAATAGATTCCTTAATTATAGGGATTTATTTCCATAACATATCCATAATAAATTTCAAAATGGGTCCTAATGAACATGTTCAATTGGATTCGATAATGGGTTTTATTGAACATGTTCAATCGGATTCGATAATGGGTTTTGGTGAACATGTTCAATTGAATTCGACAATGGGTTTTAGTGAACATGTTCAACCGGTGGTGTCAAATAAATGTATTTATTATTTTCTTCAAACCGTTCGTGAAAGTTCAATTTCATTTACACGTTATTGAACATGTGCAATCGGGGTTTATTGTGTTTTTAGTCGTTGTTAACCGTTTTGGTGACAAACCAATATTGACGTTATTGAACATGTTCAATCGTGGTTTATGGAGTGTCATCATTGCACATGTTCAACATGTGTGTAAGGAATGATATTAGCTAAAATGGAGATTTTCATGGGATACACAGAATCTTTGATTCTATTTTAAATTTTTTAATATCATTTTTACCCCCAACATTAATTAATCTGGAAAAGAATCTTAAGCAAAAATTATATTATATTTTAATGATTTTAATGATTAATGATTGGCTATAAATGGTTCCCCGGTACCCCAGTCCATTGATCTTGAATCTATATATATATATATGTGTTTGTGTGTGTGTTCGAGTGTGTGTGTGTGTGTGTGTATGTAATTGGTTCAAATAAGTACCACAACTTTCGCAGGGTACCAGTGGTACCATTTAAAACGAAAATTGTTTTTAAAGTTTTTTTGACATAAAAATGGAAAAAAAATAACATTATAAGTTAATATAAACAGGCATCGTAAGTTTTCAAGTAAATTTACGAAAAAAAAAGTTCTGTGAATTGTGAGACATCTGTATATAAATGAGTTTTTATTATTTATTCACATGATTGTTTTATAATTTATTTATAAAAACCATGATAAAAATTTATATTAACTTATAATGTTATTTTATATTTTAACTAGTTTATTACCCGCGTATTACGCGGATATATATATATATATATATATATATATATATATATATATATATATATATATATATATATATATATATATATATATATATATATATATATATATATCTGTGTGTGTGTTCAAGTGAGTACCACCCATTATGCAGCGCACCAGAAGGTACCACCCTTAAAAGTAATTTTGTTTAGAGTAAATGACATTTTTGGTCCTTGTGGTTTGATGGTTTACCCGGATTCAGTCCCTTAACCATAATAAGGTCAAATTTCATCCCTATTTTGCTAATTTTGTGCCCTTTTAGTCCCTCGTCCGTTAAACTTAACGACACAACCGTTAAAGTTGTAATAATGACATTTTTACCCTTTTCATTGAGACGTTTTTAGTCCCTATAGTTTTATTATTTACCCATTTATAGTCCAACATTTATTATTTTTATTTTATCTTTATAATTATATTATTTATAGATATACTTAATTCATTATAAATACACTTATTTTATTTATAAATATAGTTATGTTTTAATATTTTATTTACATTTACTATTGTTCGTATTTTATTTAGAATTTGACTTTTATTTTAATTTAAATATATATTTCTTTACTAATTTATTTAAAGTTCATCTTCTTTATTAATTTTAATTTTTATAATATTATTGTTGACATTTATGTATGTAATTTTGTTGTGTTTAAGTAAATATAATATCGTCGTTATATATTTTTCCTTTCTAAAGTCACTACCTACTACACAGCGCACCCGAAGGTATCACTCGTAAAATTATTTTTTTGAAATTTTTTTTCACAAACATGTTTTAATTAACATTACACAGATAATATGTGTGAATTTCACGCAAATTCGAACACTCTAAGTGCATGAAATCACGCACCACATATATGCAAAATTATGTAAGTGTGCGTTCACATCATTTTTAGGAGCTAGAAAATGTGAATGTATGTGAAGTTTACATATAATCTTCATAATGTTAATTAAAACATGTTTATGTAATAATAAATTAAAAAAAAAAGTTTTTTAAAGGTGGTAGCTTCTGGTGCGCTGTAAAAGTAGTGGACTCCCTCGAACCATATTCTATATATATATATATATATATATATATATATATATATATATATATATATATATATATATATATATATATATATATATATCTGTGTGTGTGTGTGTGTGTATGTGTGTGTGTAAAATATTTTCAAGTATCTTCCAATGTCATTATTTCTTCAAGTATATTCACATATGTATATAATTTATGTGTCGATAATTGATTAGGTTGGAAGATATTTGAAGAAATAGTGACTTTGGAGAAGAAAAATATCGACGATATTATATCTACTTAAACACAACTAACAAAATTACATATATAAATGTCAACAATAATATTATAAAAATTAAAATTAATAAAGAAGATGAACTTTAAATAAATTAGTAAAGAAATATATATTTAAATTAAAATAAAAGTTAAATTTTAAAATAAAAAACGAACAATATTAAATGTAAATAAAATATTAAAATATAAGTATATTTATAAATAAAATAAGTGTGTTTATGATAAATTAAGTAAATCTATAAATAATATAATTATAAAGATAAAATAAAATAAAATAAATGTTGGACTATAAATTGGTAAATAATAAAACCATAGGGACTAAAAGCGTCTCAATGAAAAGGGTAAAAATGTCATTCTTACAAATTTAACGGTTGTGTCGTTAAGTTTAACGGACGAGGGACTAAAAGGGCACAAATTTAGCAAAATAGGGATGAAATTTGACCTTATTATGGTTAAAGGACTGATTTTGGGTAAACCATCAAACCACAAGGACCAAAAATGTCCTTTACTCAATTTTTTTTTTTTGAACGGCAAACTATCCTACTCGTACTCCTAATCTACTCCTTTACCACCAAACTTACTTACTCCACCTAAATTTCAACTTGTCTCTAACGGGGATCGAACCCTTGACCTCTCGCTTACAACTTCACTCTCTTACCGTCGGGCCAAAGGCCCTTTGGTTTTTGAATGTTATAAATGATTTTCATGATTCAAATTCAATGAACCTAATGAAATTTGTTAATATTTGATTCATTGAACCCAATAATGTTTTTACATTAAAATTCTTGAGAATGTAATAACACCAATGAATATCATGTTTAACAAAGACAACGAATGTAATAAACTCATTGAAAGATTATTTACATTGGTTTAAAACTTGTATATATATAAAAGATTATTTCAATCGGTGCTTATTATTTAAATGGTGCTCACCTATATATGTTGGGTTGAGTTCCATTGAGTTTTCTATTAGCGTGGAGCTAAAATTAAATGTATATGTTAAATATGATAAAATGTTCTATTTAATGTAAAAATGCAATATACACATGTTTAAAAATAGATTATGATTGATGAGTTTACGTTTTTTAAAGTTTGTTACGATAAAAAAAAATTTTATTTCATGCAAATTGTAATATTTAAATAATATGCACATGTTTAATTGACGTGATGCGGTAAAGCATATTCAAGTCGATTTTTTGGGTTTTGTTGGTGGTTTTGATTAGGGAAGAGCATGATGCGGTCACCGAAAGTTTCAGTTATTCCATCTGGTTTTTTAATCCGGCCTTAGAAGATGATAGTATTGATGATAAAAGAAACAAAGAAATATACAGAAAATACTTCAAGGATACTTACTGATGGAATGGTAATATGGTATCATGGGAGGAGATAACAGAGTAAGGCATACAGAAGAAAGTATGAATATGAATATACAAAGGATATAATAAGAATCAAACCTCCTCAAGTATTTCCCGAACAAAACAACAGGATCTGATCCCTGAAGCTCCGATCTTTGGGCCTCAAATCCCTCCTCACGTAACCTTTGGCCATTTCCTCACTATAATAATCGTACCCTTCCTGTCCATTCTTCCGCCACATCTCTTCAGCGAAACTCCGGTGAGCGTAATACGCCTCCGCTTCCACCACCGCCCCATTTTCCGATGTCAATGTGATTGGGAGCCTCTCGTAATGGCAAAGGGTAATGCCTTCGAGTTCGTCCAGGCGATCAAGACCAGTATCGGAGACTGAGTAGAGCTCTCCTCGGACCCTGTTAGATCCGGATCCAGGGAGGTTGAGGAGGAAAGGGATGGAGAAAGGGCCTAGGACGAGCGGGAGTCGGAGGTCCGTAACATAAGGTCCGATGAAAAGGGCGTCGTGGTGGGAGATCAATTCCTGCATCAATGAATGATTAGGAAAACCTCCTTTCAGAGTGCCGTAACAGAAGATTAGGGTTTTTTCCGACATGGAAGGAAATGCAAACAGCAAACGTAACCTATGAATTTCAGATGAGATGCAATCGTATTTTGTGGTCGGCTTCTTGTTTCAGTTTCAGTATTAGCGGGTCAGGAAATTGCAGTGCGACAAGACCCACCCGGCCAACTAACCTTTAAAATTAAAACGAGGAGTAAATGACATTTTTGGTCATCGTGGTCTGATGGTTTACCCGGATTCTGTACTTTAACCATAGGTCAAATTTCATCATATTTTGCTAATTTTGTGCCCTTTTAGTCCCTCGTCCGTTAAACTTAACGACACAACCGTTAAATTTGTAAGAATGACATTTTTACCATTTTCATTGAGACGCTTTTAGTCCCTATGGTTTTATTATTTACCCATTTATAGTCCAACATTTATTTTTTTTATTTTATCTTAATAATTATATTATTTATAGATATACTTAATTCATTATAAACACACTTATTTTATTTATAAATATAGTTATGTTTTAATATTTTATTTACATTTACTATTGTTCGTATTTTATATATTTAAATTAAAATAAAAGTTAAATTTTAAATAAAATACGAACAATAGTAAATGTAAATAAAATATTAGAGTAAAGGAAATATTTGGTCCTTGTGGTTTGATGGTTTACCCGGATTCAGTCCTTTAACCATAATAAGGTCAAATTTCATCCCTATTTTGCTAATTTTGTGCCCTTTTAGTCCCTCGTCCGTTAAACTTAACGACACGGCCGTTAAATATGTAATAATGACATTTTTATCCTTTTCATTGAGACGCTTTTAGTCCCTATGGTTTTATTATTTACCCATTTATAGTCCAACATTTATTTTATTTTATTTTATCTTTATAATTATATTATTTATAGATTTACTTAATTTATTATAAACACACTTATTTTATTTATAAATAAACTTATATTTTAATATTTTATTTACATTTATTATTGTTCGTATTTTATTTTAAAATTTAACTTTTATTTTAATTTAAATATATATTTCTTTACTAATTTATTTAAAGTTCATCTTCTTTATTAATTTTAATTTTTATAATATTATTGTTGACATTTATATATGTAATTTTGTTAGTTGTGTTTAAGTAGATATAATATCGTCGATATTTTTCTTCTCCAAAGTCACTATTTCTTCAAATATCTTCCAACCTAATCAATTATCGACACATAAATTATATACATATGTGAATATACTTGAAGAAATAATGACATTGGAAGATACCTGAGAATATTTTATATATATATACACACACACACACAAATATATATATATAGAATATGGTTCGAGGGAGTACCACTACTTATATAGCGCACCAGAAGCTACCAACTTTAAAACACTTTTTTTTTAATTTATTATTACATAAACATGTTTTAATTAACATTATGAAGATTATATGTAAACTTCACATACATTCACATCTTCTAGTTCCTAAAAAATGATGTGAACGCACACTTACATAATTTTGCATATATGTGGTGCGTGATTTCATGCACTTAGAGTGTTCGAATTTGCGTGAAATTCACATATTATCTGTTTAATGTTAATTAAAACATGTTTGTGAAAAAAAATTTCAAAAAAATAATTTTACGAGTGATACCTTCGGGTGCGCTGTGTAGTAGGTAGTACTCACTCGAACACACACACACACGCATATATATATATATATATATATATATATATATATATATATATATATATATATATATCCAACACATATAATATAATTTATGTGTTGATAATTAATTAGGTTGGAAGATACTTGAAGAAATAGTGACTTTGGAAAGGAAAAATATCGACGATATTATATTTACTTAAATACAACTAACAAAATTACATACATAAATGTCAACAATAATATTATAAAAATTAAAATTAATAAAGAAGATGAACTTTAAATAAATTAGTAAAGAAAACATATAGTTTTAATTAAAACTAAAGTTAAATTTTAAATAAAATACGAACAATAGTAAATGTAAATAAAATATTAAAATATAAGTATTTATAAATAAAATAAGTGTGTTTATAATGAATTAAGTATATTTATAAATAATATAATTACAAAGATAAAATAAATGTTGGACTGTAATTGGGCAAATAATAAAACCATAGGGACTAAAAGCGTCTCAATGAAAAGGGTAAAAATGTCATTCTTACAACTTTAACGGTTGTGTCGTTAAGTTTAACGGACGAGGGACTAAAAGGGCACAAAATTAGCAAAATAGTATGAAATTTGACCTTATTATGGTTAAAGGACTGAATCCGGGTAAACCATCAAACCACAAGGACCAAAAATGTCTTTTACTCAAAATATTAAAACATAACTATATTTATAAATAAAATAAGTGTGTTTATAATGAATTAAGTATATCTATAAATAATATAATTATTAAGATAATAAAAAAAATAAATGTTGGACTATAAATGAGTAAATAATAAAACCATAGGGACTAAAAGCGTCTCAATGAAAAAGGTAAAAATGTCATTCTTACAAATTTAACGGTTGTGTCGTTAAGTTTAACGGATGAGGGACTAAAAGGGCACAAAATTAGCAAAATAGGGATGAAATTTGACCTTATTATGGTTAAAGGACTGAATCTGGGTAAACCATCAAACCACAAGGACCAAAAATGTCATTTACTCTAAAAAGAATTATATTTATTATTTGCACCCTAACGTGTACCTTTTCGTTGTTATGTTTTTTTAAATACTTTATAATTATAATTAATTAATTAGATGCATTTAATATAAGTGTTTATTGTGAAAAAACACCAAGATATTTTCATGATTTTTGTTTTTGTTCCTTCATGTTACATTTTTTTTTTTTTCTAGTTTTGTATAATTTAACTATTGAGAACCGATTATAATTGGTAAAGCGGGTTCTAAAAAGTAAAAACTAAAAAATCATGTTCTAATAGTCAAATTTCAGTAAACAAAATAACTTAAGAACTTTTCCGGAGAAAAATAAAGGGTTAAGTACCATTTTGACCATCCAACTTTCAGATTTGTCTCATTTAGCCACTAAACTATTTTTTATCCTAATTTAACAACTAAACTTTGTTTAATGTTCTATTTTGGGAAAAATGAATAAATCTAATGGCTAAATCGATACAAAATATGATAGTTTAGTGGCCAAATTGAGACAATTTTCAGTGGCTAAATCAGTAAAAAGAAAGTTTAGTGGCTAAATATGTATACAAAACATAGTTTAGTGGTTAAATCGAGAAAAAAATAGTTTAATGGTTAAATCGAAAAAATCTAAAAGTTGGATGGTCAAATCAACACTTAACCCAAAAATAAAATATATGGACAAACATGTTTTTTTGATGATAAAACCCTTTTTATGGTGCAAATTTTAACCTCTTAAAATAATTGTCCTAATATAAACAAACAAATGAACTACGTTTTTCTTTTAAAAAATTGTGAGATAGTGATATTGTTTCGTCAATAAAGCAAAACGGCAACAAAAAAAAAAACCCTGAAGGTTTAATTTTTGAAGCGGAGACCAAAAAACTTCAATCAAATTCTCACAAGCGCAAATATCAGTAGCACATGATGCCATTATTACTATAATTAATTATAATTGTTTTTTTAGCACAACATACTTTGATATGCTTGAAATACAATATTAACGTTAATTAATGTACAAAAACTAAAGTTTCCAAACAATAATGTATGCACAAGAAATACATTATAACCACGTTACAAAATAACCAGGAGCCGCATGGGCTACCGTCCAGCGTATCAAACCATTAGTGGACATCATTTTTGCATTCCAATAAGTTATATATTATGCTAACACGTGTATTTTTTAATTTTTCATCTAAATAAATTTTGCATTTTTTAAAAAGACATTTTTTTTCTTTGGTTCTTGGCATAAAATTACTTAGGACCGGTAGTGAAAATAACATGATTCTTTCATTTTATTTATTTAGCTTTGCTATTATTTTTAATCATCATATTAATAGATGTAATTTTTCCAATCAACAAAGTATAGGTGCGTAATCATTTTTAACAGTTGTCGGTATTTAACCTAAAACAAAGTTAAAAAGAAAGTGGTCAATACATACTACTAGTATATTACCCGTGTACTACACGGAATAGTAGATAACTTATTTTTTTCAAAACTATATATATCTGAAAAATTATTACAGAAACTACAAATAAAATAGCAATATTATATTGTTAAAGTGATTATTAAAAATATATAAAATGGGTTAAATGTAAAATACATAACTAAAAATTAAATAATAACCAAAAAAAGAAAAGAAAAAAAATGTTATAGAAGCTAAGAAGTTTGGATAAGAAGCAAACAAAAGATTTGAGTTATAGAGTCAAATTTAAATTTGAAATCCAAAATAATAGGAGTTATATACTCAAATTTAGATTTGAAATCCAAAATAATAGGATGATATTTTATTTCTAAATTAATGCAATTATTATTTTAATATGAAAATTATAGATTATACACGTGTCGTATCCACGTTATGTCAAGTGGCATTCTAATTAGGTGTCAAGTGGCATCTATTTACTCTTTAATAGAATAGATAGATTTACGAACATTAAGCTTTCAAGTAAAGTTTCTTAATTTAAAATTGTTATAGGGTTATAATAATGTTATCAGACTGTTTGTTTGATGATTATGCTCTCAGATGTGTCATGTGTGTGTATTTAAAAGTCTCTTTCCTTAACACTCTTAAATTATTTTATTTATGTGCTTTGTTATTTATTCAGCGGTTCAATTACAATTACAAATAAATAGAGGTTTACTAGTTTATTAGCTATATAAACTTAAAACTAAAAATTAATATTCGAACTTTTAATACTATTGATATTTAATATATCTTATTATAATTAATTTATGTATAAATCATTTAAACAAAAAAACTAATCATTAATGGCTTTTAAGTTTATTGTTAGTATTATTATTATTATTATTAATCAAAAAAAATTTTTTAATATTATTTGTTGTTATTTTGTGGGATTTAAAATATCTAATCATGATCTTATCTTAAAATAATTTAATTTAAATATTTTTAATTTAATTTTAAAATATTAATTAACATTTGTAATTAATAGCAGATATCATTTAGCATCAGCATAATGAGAAGATAACATATGATAATTTAGTTATTCTTTTAATATAGTTTTTATAGATTGAACTATTTAAGGACGAAGATTATTAAAGAAAAGTAGAAAATGGGCTATAGCCCACAGCTCCCTTGGAAACAAATGGAAGATGGGCTGCTCAAGCCACCTCACCTGTGAAGTGCGAACGCCTAAATCCACACGGCGGCCACATATATTTTAAATTTTTCATCTTCTGAAACAAATTCTTATAGAAACGTAATAAAATTGAAAGAATTTCATATATATCCTTGTAAACTTTAAATATTACGCATATATATTTGTAAAATTTTTTATTACACATATATCCTTCAAAACCTTTAAATCTCACATATATATCCAAATGACTATTTTAAATTTAATTACATCATTTAAAAAAATATAAAATATTATTTCGTAATTAATTTATTATTGAATTAAATTAAAAAAAATAATATTTCTTTATTTTTTTAATTTATTTTTGTTGGGATTTAAGATGGTAATTTAAGTATTCAAAAATCTTTTTAAATGATAAAATAAATTTAAAATAGTCATTTGGATATACATCTAAGATTTAAAGGTTTAGAAGGATATATATGTAATAAGGAAGTTTGCAAGGATATATGCATAATATTTAAATTTTACAATGATATATATGAAATTCTCCCTAAAATTTTAGGGTGAATTTAGTTCGCATAATAAATTTCAATGAAATTAAAGTTTAAACTAACGTGTTTATAACTTTGAATTACAAAGATGAAGTTTTCATTTTTATTTGTTTTCATTAACTCTATTTATAAGAATTTGATATTACTACCAATTTTTATAAGATTTATTTTCCAACAATTCACAACCTACAAATTTGGACGAACAATAAAAATTTCTATCTCTATCAACCTATCAAACGAACTAATAACTAAATCTAGATTATAATTACTTTGTATTTTATTCCGCGAATAAAAAAACCTTTAGTATTATGAAAAAACCAACAAGCAATCTTTCAAGTTTGAGAATAGACAAATCTTGAGGAGTTATTTGTTGGGAAATGGTAAATTATGCATTATCCTTATTTTAGGCAACTAACAAATTTTAATTAACGAAATCTTAGATTTCATTCTATTTAATATAAAGAGGTAAAATAAAACATGAAATTAGTATGGTTTATGTAATCTGGAAATTGATTACCTTTTAATGGCTTCTTAATGATTACATTAATAAATAAACAAACAACCACTTACTAGAATAAGAAAATTTAAAGCTTATTATTTTTACCCAAATTTTTTTTGAAAGGTTGTACCCAACTAATTTATGTGGTCAAATATTATTTCATTCTCATATGTTTGTTTTGAGGTTTACATTTTGTTACTTCACATATACATTTGTTAACTTTAATTATTTTTAAATGGTTGTGGATTTGAAAGCTACAATGGATAAATTCGGTCAAATAGTTCATACGTATTTGGAATGAATTATAAACGAACAATCTCCTTTTTTGATCCATGAACTTATTGTTATTTATTTTCTTAAATTTTCGATACCAAATTCGGTATAGCACCGAAAACCGGTACCGATACAGGGACCGAACCGGTACCAGTCAATTAAATTCGGTTCGGTATTCAGTACCTTTAATCACACAAAAATATTATTGGTACCAACCGGTTCGGTACCGGTCCAATATCACTATTGATTAACTAAACAAATAACGGTAAAATTGTCTTTTGAGTATAAAAAGAAGCAATAATTATTCCCTTCTTTAACATTTGTGTTTTTATTCGGTGGACATTTAATTTGGGAGGGAGGGAGTATATTATAATGGTTATGTAACTAATGAGATGTATTTAAAATGTAATAAAATGTTGATAATGATATTATTAATGACTAAATAGATACTTAGGGGTTTAAATAGTTAAAATCAAGGGTTCAAATCGAATACTTATTTTACTATACGAAGAAATATACATGCTTACCAATTGAGATTTATATGAATAGATCGCCTCGTAAGTTAATACTACTACAATCAAGAATCCTTGTTTTTTGAAGAGAAAATGACATCAAATAGCTCTGAACTTTCGACTTTGTAAACATTTATGTAGTGAACTTTGTTTTGTGCACATTTGGTAGTCAAAGTTTCAAAATTGTACCAATTTGGTAGTTGACGTACCTGTTAACCTGTTGCTTCCGGTTTCGAAGCCTACGTGGACAATTTTTTAATGACGTGCTACCAGTTTTTATATTATACCTGATTTTATCTACGTGGCAACCCGTTTTTAAAATCACCCGATTTTATTACCCGATTATAAACGTAAGTTGGATCGATTGTATGAAAAATGAACCGGGTTTATAACCGGGTGATTTTAAAAAACGGATTGCCACGTTGATAAATCCAGGTATAATATAAAAACGGGTAGCCACGTCATTTAAATTTGTCCACGTAGGCTTCGAAACCGAAAGCAACCGGTTAACAGGTATGCCAACTACCAAATTGAAACAATTTTAAAATTTTAACTACCAAATGTACACAACAAAAGTTCACTGCATAAATGTGTACAAAGTCGAAAGTTCAAAGCTATTTGATGTCATTTTCCCTTTTTTAAAAGGAAAAATATTAACAGACAATATATCATATTTAGTTTAGTTGATTTATTTTTTTTTTAAGTCGAGTTGGTTTCCTTTTATTTAGTTGATTTGGTTCCTTAAGCACTTTTATTTATTCTATATAAAGAGTTTGATGCAAATGATTTATTAAGGGGAAATATATATTTCTAATAAAAAAAAAACTTAAATCAAGAATGCCTAGGTATGTATGCTAGAGTGAGAGACAAAAATGAAAGTCTAACACGATAACTACAACAACTTGTATCATAATCTAATTGATCAAAAATCTTATTAAAACAATTCATCATAGATGTCGATCTCTCACCACACTTGATGAGAACGTCTTGAGTATTTTAATGCTCAGGGCATGATTGAAAAAATGTATATTTTTAATAAATTTAAAATGCAATGTACTATTCTTTTAAACAGGCTTGACCAAAATAGAAAAATGTCATTTTGAAAATTCAACATACTATTTTTAAAAGGTTTTGTTCAATTATTGAGCTGAAAAATTAAAAAACTACATGTGTGTAGGTCTAATATATTAGTTATAGGACTGAAAAAATGATGCTCATTTATGATTTGATGCACTGGGCGATAGCCCACGTGGCCCTCCTCTCAGGGCCGGCACTGCTGATGAGTAGCATCAATGTTTTCTTTCCACCATTGTTGCTGCTAAGTAGCTATATGTAAAATCAAATAAGCACACAATACTTTCTAAGCAGGACTTTGACACTACAATTGCCATTTTTGTCATTTTAAAATTATAACATAAATTTTAAGTCATCTACAATAACTAATCATTAAAAACTAAAAAGCATAAATATCGACATCAACATAAATGAGTAGTAGATTGTGAATAACTAAACCAATTTTGAGAATTTTGATGTGGAGAGTTGGTTGGCAGGGGGTGGTCCATTAACTATTTAACTCTAATATTTTTGGAGATACAATTTGATGTGTTTTTTTAATGCATGTATAGGTTTAGGAGTAAAGTATAGGTTTAGGAGTAAAGTGACCGAGAGGAATAGTACTGAGTGAAAAATGAGAACAATGTGAGCAGGATCCAGAAAAATGTTATAATGCTCACAGATTGAATATTTCCTTCTTTCCTTCATAGTCAGGCCTGTCGAACGGTTAACATACGATATAAAAGCTTAATAAAATATATAAAATTTGATTAGGTTTGAAAGACAAACTACATCCTATAGTTGTTTGCTACGAGATTTCATATTTCAAAAATGACTTATTAACATCATCATTAGAAGCATCAGATGTTGATGCTTTTATTAATTAACAATTTAACAAACTTATTCTGACATTAACAAACAATAATATTAACAAATATAAATTTAATAAATTTAACTTCAATAAAAATGTATTATAAATAAATAAATAAGTAATTGTAATTTATAACTAAGTAAATTAATATTAAATAACATAATCTCATATGGAGATTGAAGATTTGAAGACTTATGTGAGTGCACTAACTAAATTTTAATGTAATCAACACACACACGAACATATATAAGGAGTTCAGTGGAGAACTTTTATGTATCAGAAAAAATTAGAAAACAGCATGCACCATAAGGAGATCTCAATGCATCATAAGGATCATTAAGGGTAATATTGGAATTTTTAATTCATATATTCTATTTTTAAGACTAAAAATAAAATAACATAATTTTAGAAAATTTCCACAATAATGGGGATTCCATATTTAAGTTGGAGAAGTTACAATCATTCAAAATTTTCAAAAACCTTAAACCACAACTTCCCTGATCTTTCTTTGGACTCCATCGCACCTCCATCTCCGGTCATCTTTTTCTACAGCCTCCGACACCGTTCGGCCTCCATCACAACAGTCATGTAATGCGTCGCATGAGAAGACCGAAAGAGAAAAGTTTCTACATGAAGGTATCAATTTTCAACATAATGATTTTGATTTTTTTTCAAAGTGTTCAATCGAAGTGATATTGACGATGCATATGTAAGTGTATTATAAATTTAATATGAAATTTTTTGTTTAGTGAATCTGGTGCATCGTTTTGCATAACAATAATATTCACGATGCATCTGAGATTTTGTTTTGCATAATAGTGATTGATAATGCAGTAATGATTGATATTTGAAGGAATGCACCATGATTTTAGAGTGATGCAATAGTGATTTTGGTTTACATGAATTAATATTAAACATGAAGATTTAAACATCATCTTTATGTGGAGTACATTACATCATTTTGATGGAGTTTATCATTGTTTTTATGAAGTGCCGAGTGCATCACCGTTTATGGTTCAATGTTGAATTCGAATGTGATGATGAACATTTGATGGAGCGTATATGAATGTTTTTTTAAAGACATAATGTGGATGGTTTTTAAATTTAAAATGTGTATTAATTATGAAAGTTCTAAAATTATATATAAAAATAATAAAATATTATATACCGAAAATACCCTTGATCGTTTTACTTTAAATGTACCATGATGCGTTAATTTAAAAACGCATATGCATCTAATCAAATGGCTACAATTGATTTTTCAAAGTTTTTCGATGCATAGAGGTTTTTTATTAAACCAATCCCTATATATATATATATATATATATATATATATATATATATATATATATATATATATATATATATATATATATATATATATATATATATATAGATTTGGGTTCAAATGAGTACCACTAGTTTTGCGGAGTACCGGAGGTACCTCGCTTAAAATTATTTTTTTTGAAATTTTTTTTCATAATCATGTTTAAATTAATAATATAAGACTACTTGCAAAAAATCACACATAAACACACACTATAACTATGTGAAACGTGCAAGTTCACATGAACTGCACTGTTGTGAACGTATGTTCACAGCTAAGCATGTTCACATGAATTTTTCCACGTTCACATGACTTTTAAGAGGCTACGAAGTGTGAATGCGTGTAATTCTTTTACAAATATGCTTATATTATTTGTATCTAAATGAATATGAAAAAAAATTTTAAAAAAAAAAACTTTTTTTCGGAGCATGTTCACATCTTAAACCCGTGTGTTCACAGGTACTCACGGTACACTGCATTTTTAAGGTACTCACACGAACCATATTCTATATATATATATATATATATATATATATATATATATATTAATAAAAAGAATTTGTGAGGGCAAAGTCTTCACTACCCTATTTATGCATTTGATGCTGAATGTGAAATGAAATCGAAAAAAGTGTCTTGAATATGTTTAAACAATTAAAAATAACGTGTTGAATCTATTCATTTTATAAATTATAATATCAAACAATATTGTTTTTTTATCATGTTGTGATCACAATTAAGGATGCAAGCGAGTTAAACTAAGCTTGAGCTTGACGGGGCTCGAGCTCGCCACGGGTCACTTAGGGTAGGGTCGTGTTTAGCCTGATAGATTGACGAGCTTTCAAAATGCAAGCTCAAGCCGATATTAAGAAGTACCTGAATTAGTTCAAGCTCTAACTGAAGAAACTCGAATATATCTATGAACGATTTTAAGTTATTATTTTTGGTACATATTTCGAGGTCGAAATCTATAAAAACTTAACTTGATACTTGAATTAATCTAAAAGTTCGATAAAAAATCGAGTCAAGCAATACAACGCTTGAGCTTGACTCGTCAAAATTTTTCAAGCCTGGTTTATGAGTTTGACATCAAGCTCTATAAAATTCTTCACTTATTCTTGATCAAGTTACTTAATAAAAGTTTGATTTGTTTGTATCCAAACCTAATCAAAATAACATAATCATGTCCTCCTTCCCCCCTTTAAAATTCTATCCCAACCCAACTATTTTTGAAGAAAATCTTTGAACTTGTTGGACGCAAATTATTAATGGAGTTAGTTGAGGAAAAAATAATTAGTTGGGATAAACATTCGATTAGATTTTAAATGAAATAAAAAAAAAAAAAGGAGAAGAGGAGAGGAGGGGATCACGTGTGCGGTCAGCGGTGTGTGGCATCGATCACCATTCACCTCACGTGATGTCCCTACCTGGCGGCCGGTGAACATGTTATCGGGAAGGGCCCCAACCTCCATTCATTTTCTTTTCATCGGCTTTCGTGTTCTTTTCTTATGTCAAACTTACGAAACAATGAAATGTCACCCTCACACTCTATCACTATTTATACTGTCTCAGATGGAGTCTAAATGGACCCCAATTATTTTAATGGACCCTCTATTTCTTTTTTTAAACATAATCATTACACAATGATTTTATATTTTTTCCAATGATGCATTACTTTTTTAATGATGCATACTAATTTTAAACATAATTATTACATAATTATTATATAAATGGTGTCCAAAAAGTAAGACCCGTCTCAGAATTATTTAAACATTTTCAATTAAACTTTATATAAAACGTTACTAATTTTATATAAAAAACTAACTTATCCTTATTTTCTGGGAGTCCAGTACAATAATGATAAATATGTTAGTAAAACTAAGATTGTCACTTTATATAAAATTATTGTGTATATCAAAACTTTGTTATGTACAAATAACTTCTCATATAAATGCATAGATCTCGTTTGACACGCAACTTGTGAAACTTATTCGATTTCATGCTTTTGGTTTTTAAAAGTTTATCTATTTTTTTTCCATAAACTACACTCGAATGAATTTTCTTTCAAAAATCTATTAAAACCAAAAGATTTAAATCATTATCTCAATTAGTTTTAAAGGTAGAAAAAAATTATCAAAATAAATTTAATTAATTATGATTCAAAATTTGTTTTATTTATTGTATATATTTTCAGCTCCATCTACAACTGTGTTACCATACGCGTCTATTAATAAAAGCTCAAACTACCATAAGTTTCATCTCTAACTCCAGCAATAAGCTACGATTAATAGTTTTAGCTACCATAAGCTTCAAAAATAAACTCCAACTACTTTTTGTTAAATAAACATTATATACATTGTAAAATAGATACTTGTATGCAATAAGGACATTTATGTTGGATTTACTCATTTAAAAAAAAAAATTAAAAGCTTAATCATATGAGAGAAATAGGAGTTATTTTAGGTTTTTTTTATTGTATGTTACTGTTTACTTACTTCCTATATCTTAAAAAAGAAAAAAAGAAAGAAAGGGGAAAAAAAAAAAGATGTTTACGATGTATATTCTTGCGTTTTGACTGTGGGGATAAGATTTATAGTTAAAAGGTATATAATAGTTGTTTGAAACTAGTGTTATGGTTGCCCGCGCGTTGCTGCGGATATTTATAAAAAACATGTAGTTTTTGTCGCTTAAGATAAAATACGGTGTTAAAAAATAGAAGATAGTTTTTTTAATCATTAGTGGGTTACATGTTATTTTTTACGAATTTGATATGATTCAATTGATGATGTCTAAAATATATTGTTTTTTTAGGGTTTTATATGCACAAAACAATATGTTTTCATGTTTTTTTTTGTTTCGATCGTCATGTTATTTTTTCCCAATAAAGTCCTCATGTTATTGTTTTCTTTCTAATTTTCAAAATTTTTTTTTTTCATAATTAGTCCAGTATTTTCCACAAAAAACCAACATGCCACGAAAAACTCTCAAATTTAATGTTATTTTTGGCAAAAAAGGAATAATTCCAAAATTTACAAACAAATAAATAACTCACGGATTTTATTGGTATAAAGTAAAGCGAAGAGGCTCCGCAAAAATATGAAAAATATGTTGGGTTTTTTTTTCATATTAAACCCCTTTTTTCACAAAAATATAACAAAAGTTGATGTTTTATATACATCTTATGAGACAAAAGGCAAAAAATAAAAATCAAAACAAAATGAATCACTGTTATTTAGTTCTTCAAGTTCAGGTGGATGCATGAATCTTCAATATTTAAATATTTAATCAATATTTAATCAAATATTAAAGAAGTTGATGTACAAACTGAATACTTTTATTTACAATATAAAAATATAAAAAATGTTGAACTCAATATTTATTAAGTTTTTAAAAGGTTCATTATTTCATCCGTTAAAAAAATTAAAAAGTGAAATAATTCGTCCTTTTTTCTTATCGTAAAAATTTATTAATTAATTGTATTCCCGTTCGGTTTAAATTAAAAATCAGAGTTCTTCATTTTTTTCGAGCGAAAACATTTTAAAGTTAAATTAGTTGGAGTTATTTTCAATCATTTAAATTTAATATGGTTCGACATTTTTCTAAGCAAAAATATTTAAAACTAATATGGTTAGTCATATTTTCTGGTCAAAAACATTAGTAATTAGATTAAGAGGTTGTTTCTTTCGTTTGATTCAATCCAAAACCGAAATGGTTCGTTACTTTTTTCAAGCGAAAACATTTAAAATTAAAACTACGAACACTTTAAATTTTTTTTCCAGTGAAATAGTTAACCAAATAGAAAAAAAAACCAATCAAATTCAAGTATTTTGGACGGATAAAACGAATAACCATTTTGATTTTCGATTTAACCAAACGTTAAAAAACAACCAAACAATCTAATTTTTATTGTTTTAGTAGAAAAAACGATGTACCATTTCGATTTCCAATTTAACGAAATGGAAAAACGACGAACCAATTTAATTCGAAATGTTTTCATTAAAAAAAAGTATATGTATATTAGTGTTGATGGTTATTATTGTATTTATTTTTTGTTTCTGATTGAGTAAAAATATTAATATTTTTGTACCTTTTTGTTTCATTAAAATACGGAGTTGTTAATAATTTTTAATTGAATGGTCATAAATAGGGATGTGTGGAATGACCGAAAAACCGAACCGAAATTGGAACCGAACCGGAACCGATATATAATATTTGGTTCGGTTATCGGTTCTTATAATCTTCAAATTTCGGTTATCGGTTAACGGTTCTGCGGGTATCGGTTTTATCGGACATAGAACCGATAATTTGAAAAGCTCAAAACATACAAATTAAGAAATGATTTAAAAACCCACAATGTAAAAACCGAAAAGATCATTTGTTGGAACAATATTTTAATATGGTGAAACTACATAATTTATATGAAAAACATCATGATCGACACTTTTCTTATTTTATTTTCATGTTTTTTTGTTTATATATTGTTATAATAAATAGAATTATATATATATATATATATATATATATATATATATATATATATATATATATATATATATATATATATATATATATATATAAATTTTTGGTTCTAATCGGTTCTGTACCGGAAATATCCATACCATAACCGAACTGGAGCCGGAACCGCATTACAATTGTTGGTTCGGTTATCGGTTCTTATAATATTCAATTTTCGGTTTCGGTTAAATCGGTTCCGGGTAGGTTCGGTCCGGTTCCGGAACCGTTTACATCCCTAGTCATAAATATAAACACTGACAAAATGAGTACTTTAACTAAAGTTAATAGATAATGAACAATATTAAATGTAAATCTTGATAATAATAATTAAATTTGGAAAATTGAAAGTTTAGGGACTAAATCTAAAATTTAATACAAACTACAGGGGCTATTTTGTAAATAATGAAAATTGGTGAAATGGAAGAATTGAAGTAAATTGCTGAAACGGTGGGGTGGGGGTGGGGTGAGGGGGGTGGGAGGCGGGCATCAAAACGAATCGTTTCACTATCATTAATGTTAGTTATAGGAATAGGAATAGGAATGTTACGTTGTGAGGACTGGAGGGGTAAATAGTTAGATCGACGGGAGTACTGGAGCCGCCAACCCGCGGCCTTGCCACCTCGGACCATCCCCGGCGGCTACACCACCCCGGTCAAGCGGCCCCGCCCTGGAAGGAGCCCCGCGCGGCTTCCCCTCCCCGCTCCACCCCGCTGCCAGCTTCCTTCTTCCTTCTTCTTCCCCCCTTCTTTTCTTTTTTTTTTTTTTTTGCAGAAACAGGGAACACACCACATGTGTGTGTCTCTGTGTGTTGTCTATATCTATTTATATATATATATATATATATATATATATATATGTATGTATATATATATATGTATATATATATATATATAGATTTAGGTTCAAATGAGTACCACTAGTTTTGCGGAGTACCGGAGGTACCTCGCTTAAAATTATTTTTTTTGAAATTTTTTTTCATAATCATGTTTAAATTAATAATATAAGACTACTTGCAAAAAATCACACATAAACACACACTATAACTACGTGAAACGTGCAAGTTCACATGAACTGCACTGTTGTGAACGTATGTTCACAGCTAAGCATGTTCACATGAATTTTTCCACGTTCACATGACTTTTAAGAGGCTACAAAGTGTGAATGCGTGTAATTCTTTTACAAATATGCTTATATTATTTGTATCTAAATGAATATGAAAAAAAATTAAAAAAAAACTTTTTTTCGGAGCATGTTCACATCTTAAACCCGTGTGTTCACAGGTACTCACGGTACTCTGCATTTTTTAGGTACTCACACGAACCATATTCTATATATATATATATATATATATATAAAATTTTACTTTTCTAATTTTATTTTTTGTTTCTTATTATAGTTTCATAAATGTTTGTATTTTTTTATTTTAGTTTCGTAATTGTTCGTTCGTTCGTACAGTTTCGTAATTGTTGCATAAATACCAAATTTAGACAGTTAGTTTGTATTTTTTTAATGTTCATTTGTCATTTTAACTTTTATTTATTGTTATGTAATTTTTTATTTTAATTGGGTAATTTTTAATGTTTAGTTTATATAATAGTTTTTAAATATTTATGAAATTAATTATTTTAGTTCTAATATTTGTTTTTTTTAGTTAAAATGAATTTATTTTAAAAAAATTAAGAAAGATGGAAAGTTTAAGAAAGATGAGTATTTCCTAGTTAGAAAGGTGGGGAAAGGTGGAGAGAGAAAAACTGATGTGGCGCTGACGTGTACAGAAAGATGGTTTTCGGGAAGACGGGTACTCCCTTCACTCTTATAGTTATTGAATAATGAATGGAGTGGGTGGGTCAGTGTGTGGGTGGGTCGAAATCCAAATATAAATGAATGTATTAACATCACAAGTCAAATGAAGCAGGGAATTATTTGTAGCCTTTTAGCCACCTCCCTAAGACTTTTACTAACTACATTCTTTATTTTAGTACATCCTCTCTCTCTCTCTCTCTCTCTCTCTCTCTCTCTCTCTCTCTCTCTCTCTCTCTCTCTCTCTCTCTCTCTCTGCTAATTAACTTTTTTTTTTTTTTTTGTCTTTAATATTATTATTATTATTATTATTATTATTATTATTTTCAACACCTTTCTTCCCTTTTCCTATCCACCACCAACTTTTATTTTTCAATCACAATTGCTTTGCTATTATTCTTTATATGTGTAGGTGTTGAATGTTTGATAGTTTGTGCATTTTTACGAGATAATTTTTTTTTTGATCTAATACTTTAAATAGAAAAGCTCAACATGTCTTAACCTTTTTTTTTTTTTTCTTTGCGTTTTCATCCATTTATCATAAAAGTCTTTAAGTTAATTTTTTCTTTTTGATTTAGTGAAATTTGGACATTAGAAACCAATTATAATTATTTAACTGGGTTTTTAAAAACTAAAAAACCAGGTTCTGATATCCAAATTTCACTAAACCAAAAAAAAATTAACTTCAGGACATTTATAGAAAAAAATAATATGAAAGGACGAAAACGTGAAAACATGTTACTTTTTTTTTATAATAAACCCGAATTTCTATTATAATTTCTTGCAATTAACCCCTTTTTATATATAAGATAGATATACATTGTATCAATTCTTTTTTATTTTTTTAAGAAATAATGTATAAGATGCTCAAAAGATTAGATATCTAAGTTTTAAACACCACAATCACTAATATATGTTTATTATATAACACCACCTAACGAATAAAACAACTATATTAGCCGCAAATATATATTAATCATAAATAAAATCCTAAAGTTTAAAAATTAGGTTTACATACATATAACAAACTGATTTGTTTAACTTAATATAAATAGAGAAATGATACATATGCCTAATTCATGTTAGTAAAAAGTAACATAATCCATTCAACGACCAATAAATAATATGAACATTTTCTCACTCCTCATTTCTTCGTTAACTTTTACACATGTTATGGTCACATTTTTAGGTTGATTTTTAGACATGTTATTTAGGCTCATCAATCAATCTTCTTTCGAAACTCATATTAATAACTATTTATAATTATCCTATACAATCGAAGTACCAAACTCTTCATGTTGATCACTTTTCCAGGTAGAAATCAAGACTATGATTTGGCCCTGATTTGATTTTGATTTTTTTAATTAAATTTCTAATACCAAGCTTGTTCGAGAGCTAAATCATTCAACCAATCAACTAATTTATTTCTATAGCCATAAACAACAAACTTATACGATAAAATAATTCTAAAAAATGAAAAAGCGTTTTATCTCGTATCAAAAATCATATGTGGCTGAACAAGGTTGGTACATGATCAATCGCATCAAGAAAACTTTTCCCCTTTTCTTTTCCGATTAATAATTTATAATATAATTCCCCAATCCAGGATGTGCAAAGATTCGATTCAAGAAAACAAACAACGAGTGTAAGCAATAACCACGTTACACAAAGTACCTTTTAGCTCCCCTTCCCAAATTATTTATATTTATTCCCCTAACCTAAGCAATCACATCTAAATTAACATTATTGACATCTTTTTAATAATAAACAAAATCTAAAATTCATATACAATCAATTTACCAGTTTTTATTATTACTATTCCCGTAAAGAAAATAGCGAATTGTTAAGTTCATCAGTCTGTTATTTTCCATATACCCCCAAATAAATTGCTAAAATAAACGTTAAAATTAAGTAAGTGCCTTTGCCTTATGACGGAGAGTCAACCTCTATGCATCGGCGATCGTTCATGTACTTGTAATTTCGACGTCTTCGATTGTCGGAACGCCTTCATCGGACTCGGGAAATGCCATCCCCGCCACTTCGAGGATACCGGACTGAAGCCGTCACTGGCTCCAACAGCTACTGATCTGGATCTCATCATCCTTGTATAATCATCCGTCGCCACAGAAACATCGCTCATATTCGATTCATCCTCCGGTCCCTGGCCGTGTACATCGCATTTCTTGCTTTTATTCAACTTGAACACCGACCAGAAATTGATTTTGTTCCGGCTAACACGCGGCAAATGCTTCTTGTGTTCCTCGACGAACTGCCGATCGTAGCCATCACCGACGTGCTTCGATCTCGATCGTAGGATCGGAATCGCTAGAGATCTCGATTTCCGAAACGCGGGCTCGCTTTCGATGAGATTCGACACGCGGCCTACTTCCCCCGCGGCTGAAGAGGACGTAAAACCATCACGGAGGCTACCGCCACGAGAAAAGTGAAAGATAGAACGCGATGAGGAAGAGGAGGAAGAAGAGGAGGTGTAATCGGTTGGGAGTGGGCAACAGGCGCATGGCCGGGTATTGGCACATTCAGGGCATAGTGTAACGAGGCGTTCACGGAGGCATGTAGGGCAGATACCGCTCCTTCGCCGTTTCGATGGATGCTTTGGACATCTCCACACTTGCTCTTCATCCAAGTAGAACGCCATGATCGTATGTATTCTTCAAAAATCACTGTGTGTGATTCTGTTGAATCAGTCTGTTTGTAACGGATTTCGATTCTTCCTCTCTCTCTCTCTCTCTCCAGGAATTATTAGACCATTAGTTACGATGCTTGCTTATAAAGGAAGACAGACGGAAGGAACTAACCATGGTTAGGTTAAAAAAACTATGGTTGGACCATATCAATATGGGTCTCATTTTTACGCTATTATTATGGGTCGTTGCGTCGATGGACCAAGCTAGAGAGGCCCTTTTTTATATTTGACTATTTGAGCGTGTCACAAAATTCGTCCTGGAGTTATCACCCTTTTCATCAGGCTTGGCAAAAAAGGGTTATACTTCATACACCACCTTTATATATAATCATTGCATAATCATGGCTACTAAATTATTTATTCAATGAAAAAGAGGAACATACAACCAATCATAAACTCTAATTTAGTTAGATTATTGGTCAAAATTATAGGGTGTGGTGTATGAGAAAATAGAGTATGGTGTATGAAGAATTTACCGGCAAAAAAACTCATCCCCGACGGGGAACCCGTAACACGATCCCGATTTGACCGGAGAATCCCCGAGTTGACCGGGGATGGGGATGGGGACGGAGAATCCCCGATTTAAAATAATGGGGATGGGGCGGGGATGGGAGACACTTTAATCCCCGACCCCGAACCCGACCCCGGTTATAAATTATGTTTTAATATAGATTATTATATATATTTAATTTTACAACGTAAATTATTCATTACATTTTATATAATATATTAAATATCATTGTATATGACTTTTATATAGTTTAAATAATAATGTTATTTTTCATTATATTGGTTTTATAAATCTTTTGCATCCATTTCTTTATTTTAGTTTTATTATAAATTATACATTATATATTGTAAATACCTCAAATTTGTTTGAATTAACTTGTTTTGAAGTTTATTTACATATATTTTCTATTGAACTATTATTTATAGTTTAAAGTTAAATAATCTTAAGGAACTTCAAAAATCCGATTCCCCGACGGGGATCCCCGATCCCTGATTGAGACGGGGATGTGATGGAAACTCATTCCCCGACGGGGATGGGGCCGGGGATGGGGGAGAGGATTATGAAGCGGGGATGGGGATGGGAACTGAGGTCCCCGCCCCGCCCCGCCCCATTGCCATCCCTACTTTTCACTTCCCCTTGTATAAACTCTTTTATTAATTTGGGTTAATATTGGAAAAGCAATCTTGTTTTTTTATTCCCTGATTAAATCCATAAATTTTAGGACAAATTATCAAGAAAGGTAATATAAATTTTAAAAATTGCCAATAAAGGTAATGTAAATTTTTTTTAGGCCAAGAAAGATAACATAAAATTCAAAATTTGACAAAAAAATGTATTGATGACAAATTAAGAAGAAAATTTTTTAATTTTATGCTCCCTTTTTTGGTAAAAGAATAATATTTGATTATTTTTCTTGGCCTAAAATTTGAATTTCATGTTATTTCTCGGCCAAAATATAATTTTATATTACCTTTTCTTGGCAAAAAAAATTTTACAATACCTTTATTGTCAAATTTTGTATTTTATATTACATTTCTTGGTAATTTTTCCTAAATTTTATTCACTGTTTATACATGGTTTTTTTGTCTTACTTAAAATTATATATATAATTTCTTTAAAAAGTTATTAACCAATAAAACGATACAATGACTTAAACATCAAGAAAAAAATTACAGTAACTCAATTGTTAAAATGAGAAATGAGTTTCTTTTTCTATACTAAACTATTTGATGAAGTAATTGTTTTATCGGTTAGCAAATCAAAATAATATAGTTTTTTAGTTCATTATAAAATCCCAATCTTAGGAATTTTATATTTCAAAATATTTTAGTCATGAATACATATTTAACATCAATAATTATATTGGTTAATTAAGTTTATCTGAAAGGGATAATTCATGGCTGATGTCAAATTATTTATGAAATATCGGATATACAATTGATGTTTAGTATTCTAATTATTTTATGAAATATTTTTAAATGAGCAATTTTATACGCACACCCCTCTCGGTTGCTAATCACACACCATCTCTTCTTAATATGAGAGGATATTAACTTTTAATCATCGAGTCTCACGTCATTAAAAAAAATAATGAGAGTAAGGGAGTGTATGATCAGTAAAAATTAAGAAAAGTGGGGGTGTACATATAACAATGTCTTTTTAAATAATCATGTGAGTGACGATCAACATGTTTATAGTTGTGAACAATCTTGATGAAAATACATAACTTGGGTTAGAACTCGTGTTCCGTAACATATCTTATTAAGTTATTATCTTATTCATTAAAAAAGTGTCGTTATTAATAAAATATATTTAGTAATTTATAGTGCCAAAAGGGAGGGGAGGGATGAAATGTGAAAGTTAAAGAATGGAAGGGCCATATTGTAAATGATGGAGTTATTTGGTGGACTAGTCAAACTCAAATCACAAATGTGTTGATGAATGTTACAATGGAGGCAAACGGGGGGTTGTTGGGGTTGGAGAAACAACAACCGACACCATATAAAATTATACATTCGGTTCTTTTAAAACTAATAATTCGGTTTTGGTATTTTCGGGATCGGTACCGGTTTGGTACGGTCCAGTACCGAGCTCACCCTTACTCAGTGCTACCAATCAATTATGGTGTCTTCTTCATCTCTTCTAATGATTCCAACAACTTCCTACGCGCAAAAAAGCCTCCCAAATGCAATCTCAACTAGAGCTTTGTTCTTAATTTTATTGATATTAATTTTACATTATGTCACAATATTATTGAGTTATGGTTACTAGGTAGTAGCCTGGTAATGTAAAGAGAATTCAACCATTTGTCGGTTTTGATGAAGCATAAGATTTATGATATAATGTTGATTTTGGGCTATGCACAATTCTTGTGCTTAGCTGATTATTCTTTAGAGATCCAAACATGATTTTGATGTAAAGGCTGAATATGATTTCTCCAAACATGATTTTTGTTGGATAGACTTCCATGGATTTCGTTACATGAGTGTCATGTGATCTCACAATTTATTTTTTTATTTTTTTTTTGACTATTTATGGTTTCAATAGACACTCTCGTTATTTGTAAATGCCTTGTCTCTGCTCGTATCGCCGCTATTGTCATGATTTTGTTATGCACCAACTTAACTATATATTATATGAAAATGTATTATAGTAGTATTTGGTGTGAAAAGGCCCTCCCCTCCCTATTCAGAATTGAAAAGGTCCAAATTGGGAAGTGAGTAGTTGTTATTTTATTATGACAATATATATATATATATTTTAAATAAAAAGGTAACTCACAGTCAGTCACAGAGTCCATCATCACTCCATGAATTGAAGTTTTCAAACAAATAATTCAAATTCCGGCCCTTTTATTTTGTTATTTTACGCACCTACACTTACGTCTATTTTCCTGAAAATGACTTACACCATCCATCATCTTATCAACATTTCAATTCTTTTCAACATTTGTTGAATTGGTCTCTAACATTTATATGTGTATGTATGTATTCAATAAAAATTTATAAAAGAAACACAGATAATATTGTTATACAAATAAAATTTTATAAAAGAAAGGTACCATTAAAACACATTTTTTTACACATCGGTGTATGAATTTTGCTTTGAAAACTAATGGAAAGAATCTTTATTCGTTAATTATTAATAAAACAAATCATATGTTGTGTTTAACATACGAAACTTTTTTGTTTTGAAGTTTTTAATAAAACTGATAACATTATGATTAATTAAGATTATATATTTTAGAGATAAGAACGTATTTAGATATGTTGTATATATTTTTTTGTCATTTCAATTATTTTCACTCATTTTATCATATTTAATTGTTGAGATTGAGGTGACTAGATTAAAGATAAAGATAATAACCTCAAAAGTGAAGTTTCAAATTTACTTGTAATTCTGAAAACTAAAAACTAGAAACTGATAATTAATAAATGAAAACATAAAAAACAATGAATTTAAACGCATTTTCCAAAAAATCATTATTATCGACGAAAATTTTTGATGAAAACAAGTCAACTGAATGAACCTATAATATCACATTTCAGTGTGTCACTACCTCAAACAATTAATTTCATTTTTCCTTTCATTTTTTTCTGAATATAAGTCCATCAATCATTCTTACTTCATATAATTCATTTAAGAAAATAAAAAATAAAAAAAATTAACTTTTTCTAATTTTAATTTTCATTTGTCCTTTGAATTTTTTCTTTGTGTTTGATACAATGAATCAAAAAGAAAAGAAATAATGGTAAAATCAAGGGTTCTTAGACCACTGAAATTTTAAAAATAAAATAACCATATGATTGGTGTAATTATCTTTTTCTAATTTTAATATCTACTTAATTCTGTATCATTGCTAAAAAAATGAAAAAATTGAATTTTAACATCTGTATTAATACAACTTGAAAATTCATACATACAATTCAAATTAATCTCTTAAAAAACAATTTATGTTAATTTTCTTTTCTCTTTGATTTTCTCTAGCCACGCATGAGATCTACAAAGTTAGACCAGGAAAGTTGGATGGAAAGAATGATGATTTAGGTCTTTGGCATGTAAAGATGAGGGTTCTTCTTGTTTAACAAGGCATTGATGCTGACCTAATAAAGGAAAGTTTCGACTATGTTGATGCCTGAAAAACTCAAATATTATGCAAAAGCCTCACTCTGCTAATATTTCGAACGACTCTCCGAGACAAAGTGGACGGAACTTGCTAAAAAAACCTCTGCTCAAACCAGGTCACTCGCGAATCGATGCTATTTGAAAAGGAAGTTGTGTAGCTTTCAATTGATAGTTAATACGATAGGAATTATAAATTAAAAATGCAAATTTCTTTTATAAAACGAAATTTAAGTAGTGCACAACATTTTATGTGTTTTTTATTCTTAACTATATATTATTGTTAATACCCATGTATTAAATGAGTTTATTTAAAAATTTATATAAAATAAAAATATTTGTAATGATATAGAAAATACTAATAAAAAATATTTAGAGCTTATAAAGTTTTAGTGAATAAATTATTAAATTAGTTAAGTTAGATTATACTGTAATAGATTTAACATTATATGAATTGAATTTTAATTAAATTTTAACAAATTACGTGTCAAATTAAAAACATGACACATGGCAAAATAATAAAAAAAATACAACAAGTAACGGTTTTCTTTTAATAAAATTTATAGGTTACAGATATATTACCCTTATATATAAATAAGATGAACACAACTACTCCGTAAGTCTGTCCTTTGTTGTTCTCTCACCTTTGCCACCTCCCGGCTCCCGCTGTTTGCTTTGCAAAACATGACAAGGATGACTAGTTATATGCCACAAGAATCCGATGTGGACTTGATTACCAATAGGAAAGCTACAACTAAGCACATCTAACCATTCAGTCATGTGGGGTCAACAAACTAAGGAACGAATAGAATCAAGCGTCAAATAGGGAAAATTTGTTACAACTTATTAGACAACTATCGTATACAAGGGAGAAAACTATCGTCATCCCATTTGAAGAAAACAATACGTCACAGATCAAGGACCAAAGTATAAAAGGGAGAATTGAATCCTTCACTAAGGTACGCACGTCTAAAGAAGCCTTAAATATATCATCTCCTACATTCTCTCATTTTTGCTCTGGTATTTTGGATCACAAAAGCTCAAACCTGACTTTAGCATCGGAATGGTCACGCAGGTTCATCCGTGCTACAACACTAACCTTAGTTTCTTCCATGTTTTGTAGATTAAACCGGGATCTCCTCAATACACAATCACCTTCACGATCAGGGCACGAACATCTGTACTATCATATAAATTTTATTATTGACCGACCTATTTATAAAGTAATGATTATTTATAATGATCTTTTATATTTTATATATTACATAACCGCGTTGATTTTTAAACCCGTCGCAATGTACGGGTTACAAAAACTCGTTCCTCTAAAGTTCAAAATATACACATGGAGTTGTGTCCATTATTTAACAAAAATCTGAAATCTATCTATTCGATTAAAAGAGTAAATAAATGTCATTTGGCACTTAACTAGAATGCCAATTGACGTAACCTGGAAGCGACACGTGTAATATTCTACAATTTCTATTTTATAGTATAATTAAATTAATTTAGAAAGAATCTTCCGCCTATTATCTTGGAATTTTGTTTTAAATTTGAGTCCACAACTTATGTCTTTCACTAGCTTCTTATCCAAGTTTTTTTTTTAAAATATAAAAAATAAATAATTAATTGATTTAGAAAAAAAGGACTATTTACCAGAAATCTATACTTTTTTCTTTCTTTGTTATTATTTTATACTTGGTTATGTATATTACTTTTTGTTATCTGGTTTATATATTTTCAATAATCTTTTTAACAGTATAATATTACTATTTTATTTGTTGTTTCTAAAATAATTTTCAAATTTATACAAATTAAAAAATTTATTTAAATATCTCGTATACTACACGGGTAATAAACTAGTAAATTTTTTTATTAAAAACCCGAATGTTATAATTTAAATAAAAACTAGAATGTATCGACTATCGAGATATAATGCCTAAATGGATTCGATGTAGCCCAGTTTTAACCCAAGCCCAATGCGTATATACTTATGGAGGTTCAAATTGGGCTTAAAACTCTGGAATGGCAACTATGTTTGTCTTCTTAAATATAATATTTAAAAAAAATAGAAGAAGAAGAAGAACCATGCTTTGGTTGTTGATTGCTCATAATTACCGCATTTGGTGTGTAAACAAGAAGTACCACTTCTTTGAAGTTTTAGGGCGTGATAAGGAGGCCTGCCTATATCAGTTAATTGGTTATATAAATCTATTGTATATTTCATATAACTTTCTTAATCAAATATAAAAGAAACACACATAAATATTTCTATAGAAATAATTCAAACAACCATACGAAAGAACACATTCAAACGTGTACGAAGCATAATGCCAAAAAATTATTCAATTTCAACCCAACTCATTTTCATCTATACTAACAACAACTTAATCATTAACAGTTTAATGAAGCACATCGCTTTCGTACATTAATAATTAACTCCTCGTGAATCCATTTTACTAATTTAATCAACAATAACACAATCATTTTAAAACCGTTTTTAAAATTTTGTTTTTTATCAATTTTTTTTTTTTTTTTTTTTTTTTTTTTTTTGTAATCTTAATCAATTTAAACATTAATTGATATTAAAAAAAATTTCTTGTTCATTTATAAAAATAAGTGTACATATAGGGTAGATATATTTGTGTAGTGAACCATAGGTGTAACACTGGTGACATAAATCACACACATGTCAACAACCGCGTATTGATTATGAATTGTCGACGGTATGGTGAATCACAATGATGTCATGTATCAACGATGGTGCTGTCAATCGCTGATGGTGAATCATGGTGGTGTATGAATCACATGTGGTGTTGTGAATCGTTGTAAAGGGCCATGAATCTTGTTTTATTGAAAATCTCTATTTGAAGTTTGGAATCATTGTTACAAGAACAAAATGAAATAAACTGATGCAAATTGACCAAATACATATTTTAATATAAAGTCAGTAAGCGATTTATAATTTACTATAGTTATGTCATCAGGTAAATCTAGTTACCCCTATTAGTTCTTACACACTTCATTTTAAGAGGAATTCTTATTTTATCACATATTTATAAATACTAATAAATAAAGTAATAAATTGACATGTGATAACAACTCCTTTTGTCACATGTTATTTACCTACATTCATTAAAATTTAATATAAATTCAAATAAAGTCCAATTTAAACTAATCTAATATTCTAATAAACAAGAAATGAAAAAAAATAATAAATTCTAATATTTTATACTCAAACACACATGTTTTGTCAACATTATTTAAATTAATCAATGTGGTTGGTGTGTGTGAAGAATTACGAGACTGAGCGAAGTGGTCACCCTGCCAATCAGGGTGGATGCCACTAGGGCCCCCATTAGGAACACTACCCCCTTCACTGCACTACTGAAATCGCCCCACACCGACACCACCGTTGTCCGCTAATAGAAAGATGACATCTAATTTGTCTCTTTCTTTCTCCAAGTTTTAAGGTTATTAAGAGTATTGTAATATAAAGACGACCACTAGGATGATTTTTATGAGATAGATTGATGGAAGTTATAGAAAGAGAAAGGTTGATATGACATTAATGTGACTAGGACGATGGATGGAATGAAAGGACGATCACTTCCTCCACCCTGCTAGTTGAAAGAGGGAAAGCATCATGTACTTAAACTTGAAATATTGTAGGAATGTTGAAATTATATCACACTTCTATTTTTATCCAATGTAGTACTATATTTTTTGAGGTTGAATCTGATTTACAAAATTTATTTATCTTGATGTAGTTTCGGGTTTGATTACTTTGTAAATTTTTAGACACATTAAAATTTCCCAAAATTATAAAATTGCCACCATGCTATAGTCATGGGATATCCAAATTTGACCATCAGAATCTATCCATACCCACGTTCCTATAATATCTAAGATGTGTTTGGCGGTTGGATTTAAATATTTAAGGAATTATAAGTTTAAATTAGGTTGTTAGTAATTGTTTGGAATCTTGGAATACAAATAGAATAAATTATATTTTATTGAAATTCCTAAAGAAATATATGGTTGCTACCTAAAAAAATGTGTTGTTTTGATTAGAACTAGAACAAGATTGGAAATTCAGAGTGAACACTTTGTATAGGTTAGAATAAAGTCGAAACTCGAGCATTAATACAAGGATCAAGGGGGCAAAGTCCTAGGGGTTGCGCCCTTGGCGAAGTCCAGCGCAGGGTGATTCTACAAAATTTTAAAGTGGTTTTATATAGGAATTTATTTCATGATGTGTTAACTTGTTCAACAATATTAAAACCTAACAACTTTGCTTTGCCAAACTTTCACTGTGAAGGTTTTCCTGTTTTATGTTGAGAGCCTGAGACCGTGGCTACACTGTGCATCTTTGGCTGCTACTGTTGTGCAGTATTGCATGGTGCAGCTTTTGCTGCTAGTGCTAATGAGCCTGGCGTTTTTATTCACCATATAGCGGTTGATTTGGAGGTAAACTTATCCTTATCCACTTAAAATTTGAATGAAACGTTTTTATATATATACACAGACGAATTTAACTATCAGAGACTAGTGCATTTTCTTGTAAATTATCTCATAACAAAATTTGAATACCAATTAAGACAATTAGTTGTTATCGGTAAGTGAACTATCACGATCTATAGATCATCTAAGAATTGATTCCCATTTTCGTATCCAACTTTTCTAACATGTGTCAATACTAGTCATTTGTAAAAAAGAAACTAAACTCAAGGTTTAAAGTTCAAATAAGACTTGTAAGCTAAACGGAAAAGTTTCTATGGATTCCGCACCAAGCTAAAAATTTTAAAAATAGTATGCCAGACATCGTTGACTAATCCGACTTGTAGCTACATTTTCATATAAACGTTGGACAAGAAGAGATTGCAAGCTTGCGATACCCAGAATTATTGTCTCAATGTTTAAAGTTCAAATGTTTTATTTCGTAACATGAAATATCAAAATGGATATGAGTGTATCCTTGGGCGATGCAGTGACGACGAAGGCTGGTTGAGAAAGATAATGTAACAAAGCGTTCTGGAGTTGATAAAAATCAAACATTGAAGTTTTAATAAAAGTTCATTCCCTTAAAAAGGTAAAGTAAATTTGATTATTAAAGCATTAAAATCCAAAAAGCTTAATTCGTTTTTAACCTTAATCTTTCAACATAATGGTCGAGGACATAAAATTAAATATGTTGAATAAAAAAAGAAAAAAACGATGAGCTCGTGTTGCACGAGAAACATTTCAATGATATATTGTTTGTTTTGGGTCCCATCATCCAACATTGGCCACTGCTCTATGGCGGCTCTTTCTTATCCTTCGCCTAGTGGATGTGGTTAACAACGCTTATTTGTTTAATTTAAATAAATGGGTTGGTTTTGCGTATTTTATTACGTTACAATAATGTAAATAATTGGTTTAAAGTGTTTGGGTTGCATACGTTAATAACTTAATAAGTGATTATTTGTTTTTAGAGTTAATCTTACTACATTTTTAATAAGTTAAAAAATGTAGCTTATTTGCTTAATAAGTGATTATTTGGTTATTTTACAAGTTAAAACGCAAATCCAAACACTTTTAAAACTGATTATTTGTTAATTATGGTAGCAAACAGCTGAAGCTAAATCACACTATATTTTCGACAACACTTTTTGTTACAGCTGTTATCTGATTATTAGTTTCCAAAATACAACAGCATTTTTTCAAACGCAAATCCAAACACCCTTTAAGTATAATCATATTTGAAGGGGTATGTATCATTCTAGCTAGCATCATCAAACATTCTCATATACCATTTTTAAAGCAAAAGTTAAGAATTAATTACAGCGAAAGTATAAAATAAAAGAGTCATATATAAACGTTTTTAAATAGCAAGTAGATCTTTAAAAAGAAAGTTTCATGTAAATTAAGTCACTGTCTCATCACGAATAGTATAAAGCATAGATGATAATCTAATGACATTTATAGAATAAATGTCTCATAACCCTTTTACGACTTTTTTTTTTGTTTGGGAAGTCTAGGCTTTTGTTTACGTGTACGTGTGGAATTCATTTAAGTCATTTGTCCTTTAATAAAACAATGTACACATAATATTAGTCTAGAAGTATAGTGACTTGTTACACATTAAAAAGATTTCATAAATGAGTGGAATTTCACTCTTTCATAGACAATAACAATACATCTTTGTTATATTATAGAGGTTTTCATCTATCAATCATCATGATTGAACATTAATTCTCTTTTATATATATACTTTTTTATTATTATTAAAAGTTGATGGTTGTTGAACAAGAAACAATAATTTTCTTATATAAAAAACAGATGAATAAATGATTCTAAAATAGATTGGTAAAGTTAACATTCATTTTTATATTAAATAAGAAAAATTAAGATTCTTAAAAAAGTACGTAAATCTAAAATGGTTATAATGTGTGCATTAATTTAATTAAGAACGTACGTGCTGTTTAAAGTCAAATATATCATTCTACTTTCTTTTCTGCATTTAAAATCATGGTTGAATTTGGCCATCAAATACCTCTTTATAGTTTATTCATTTTGTCAAATTAGTCTACAACTCCCACCTACAACCACCCGTGTAAGACTGCGATCGTTAAAGTGTGTGTGTTTATATATAGATTAAGATCAACGATGTACCATGTTTAGACTGAGTACTGAAAAACCATTTATAGTCAATCATTTATTATTAAAATCATTAAATAAAATATAAATTTTGCTTAAAATTTTTTTTCCATGTTAATTAGTGTTGAGGGTAAAATTGGTATTGAAAATTTTTAATTAGAATAAAAGATTTTGTGTATCCCATGAAAATCTCCATTTCAGTTAGTATCATTCCTTACACCTATACTGAACATGTGCAACGACGATACACCATAAATCTTGGTTTATCACAAAAATTCAACCCATCGACTACACACACCATAAACTACAATTGAATACGTTCAATACCGTCAATACTGATTTATCACAAAAAAGGATTAACAGCGACTAAAACACAATAAACTCTGATCGCACATGTTCAATAACGTATATATGAAATTGAACCTTCACAAACGGTTGATAAAAATAATAAATTGTAGTTGAATTTTTTTTTGCTAGCTAAAAGATGGACACACGACGCGAGTACAATTTTAGTTGTATACGAAAGCAATATTACGAATTGTGAGAATTGTAGTTCTAAATTGTAGTCATCAAGACAAGGTTTTACTCCTTTTAAAAGTGACTAAACTCTTAGAAATATCTTTTTATTAATGAAATCCTGCTTATATGAAATGAGTGGTAGCGCGCGCGCGCGCGCACACACACACATATATATATATATATATTATGACGATTATAAATCTTTTGTTTTTGTTTTGCGTACGCATATAAGTGAGTCGAGTACTTGAACTCGACTCATTAAAAATAGTTCAAAAAAAAATTAGTTAAACGAACTTGAGCTTTTCATTTGGAGCTCATATAATTCGAGCTCCGGTCATCTAGCTCACGAACCTAGTGAGATTAAATAAATATGTAACAACATATAATAAAAAAATAAATAAATAAATAAATAAATAAATATATATATATATATATATATATATATATATATATATATATATATATATATATATATATATATATATGTGTGTGTGTGTGTGTGTGTAAGATATAATTAAGTTAACTTAAATTAAAATAAAAACATATATCACTTTTTGATAATAATGTTATATTATATATACCTAAGTTAATAAACAATAAATTTATACGAGCAAACTTGAACCGTAAAAGAAGTCACCAGTCAGGCTTGAACTTTATACTTAGAACTCAAGCTTTTAAATCTTAAGCGAATCAAGCTCGAACTTATTGAACGATTTATGCATTTAGGATTTCTTTTATATATATATATATATATATATATATATATATATATATATATATATATATATATATATATATATATATATATAGAGTCAGGTTCAAAAAGGTACCTCTCGAAATCAAGTGCACCCGAAGGTACCGACCTTAAAAAACTTTTTTTTAAATTTTTTTCTCATAACCATGTTTAATCTAATGTTATACACATGATATATGAATTTCACATACATTCACACTTTCTGTATCCTTAAAAATTATGTGAATGCTCAATGCATATTGATGTGAATGGTCATCCATGTGAATGGTCATTTCACACAATGTGAATGGTGTGAATGACCATTCACATGATCTTTTTTTACCATTCACAAGATTTATGATGTTGCTTCTTTTGAAAAAAAGTCTTATAATGTTGTCTTATACACGTCTATTAAAAAAAAATATATGTGAATGATCATTCACATAAGGGTACGCTGGGTACGCTGGAATCTTACAGGTACGCTGATGAACCTGATTCTATATATATATATATATATATATATATATATATATATATATATATATATATATATATATATATATATATATATATATATGTGTGTGTGTGTGTGTGTGTGTGTCTATATATATATATATATATATATAGACACACACACATATATATATATATATATATATATATATATATATATATATATATCTACATACATACATATAGGGGTGGGTTCAATGTAAAACCTATATGCATCGGAAAACCCCGGAACCACTTTATAGTAATTGGATCAGGTGATGCATCACACAGAAAATCGATGCATCACGCGAGAATTTGATGCATCACGCGGGAATTGTGATGCATTTGTGGTGGTGCATGGAGGTTTTTCAAGATTTTCCGATGCATGTTGGTGAAACCAAAATTAAGAGTTTTTTTAAGTTTTTCATTTCATTTTCATATTTAAATAAATATTACAAGCCCCATTTAACAAACCATCATATGGTTTATTGTTTTGTAAGGCCCTAAAATGACATTTAATATGAATGAAAAATGGTTGATGTGAATGTACATTTTAACGTACTTTCGCAACTCGAAACCATGTGAAATTTTAAATAAGTACTTTTAATCTTAATTTAAACAAATCTATTAAAATGACTTGAATTTTTTAAAGTTTGGTTCTACTGGTTCTACCAATAATTATGGTTCATCTTGAACCATATCGTATATAGGATTAAAATTATTATATAACTTAAATATCGGTGAGAACAAAAGAGTAGTGTATTTTTACCCATTGCATATATTTTTATGATTTTCAAATTTAAGAATATTTATAAAATTGTCACGTCATTTTTCTACCGTTGATATTTTTATGTATCGACAGATATTGATTCTTTAGTTTTATCCAACATTTTTGAGTTATACGATGATGTTAACCCAAGACATATGTATAGAGAAAGAGTGAGAGTATTAGAGGAAATAGGGATATTGTTGGTGATTTATCACCAATATTATTTAAGTGTAATGTGATGAACTTGTTTGACCAAAATAATCTTATTACATAATGTACAAGTTGGTTTGGTGCGGAGTGCACACTTGTTCAATATTGTTTAAGATTAATTACCGGGGGTTCAGGGGCAGCGCCCCTGGTAGCGGGGTCCAAGGGGCAGAGCCCCTGGCTGGATCCGAAATTGGACCCGAATTCGGATGATTCGAATTGGACCCTAAATTCGGTTGAATTCGAATTATAGTTGGTTTTGGCGGTTAAAGTGGCGGCGGTTGGTCATTTTGGCGGTTACCCGCCAAATATTACCCGCCGTTTTTGGTCATTTCGAAGGTACAAGAAAATCAGAAACATTTTGATATTCTCGTTCGTTTTTCCTCTGAGTTTTATCCGATTTGGATTTCGATCGTACCGTCGAAATACTTCAATCTGAAAGTGTATCACGACTATCAGATTATCAGAGCATTTTTGCAACCAGTATTTTCTACAGATATAATTGTGGGTGAGGTTTGGATCATACAATTTCCACGTAATTTCAACGTACTTCTTTTTGGTTCCAATAATTGATCTCCGTAGACAAACACAAGCTAGCTAGGTTGATGGATGATATATGCATGCTCACTTGTTGCCAAATACATTCATTGACTTTTCCTATTCGTATTGGTTGACCTAACTTATCTTCTGTTTTTTTAAAACCAAGTTTCTAAGCAGTTGCCAAAAGGTATTACACAAGAAATGTTGTCCCCCTCCAGTAAAGTATTTTGTTTTTCCTGATACCTTATATCTTTATTTTTATTTTTTTTGAATGACAAACAAACTTATACTCCTGCTAATAAACTATCCTTTTGCCCCAAAATAGGGACTTCAAAACTTACTTTCACCACCTAAATTCAAACTTGTCTCTGATAAGAGTCGATCCCGTGACCTCTCACTTGAATATCACCCCTCAATACCTTATATAAGGTATTAAGGGTTTTTTTTTTTTTAAAATGAAACACCCTTAATTGTTTGAACAAATATAGTACGTGTAGTACCTAAACAAGTTTATAATTTGGGGATACTATCATTTCTACAACCCAAACCAAAAATAAATGCAATTCATGATTATAATTTATTTTATAGCCTCAAAAGTGAATTGTGTAACTGAATATATATATATATATATATATATATATATATATATATATATATATATATATATATATATATATATATATATATATATATATATATAGGTGGGTTCAATGGAGAACCTCCATGCATCGAAGAACCTTGAAGAACCTCCATGCACCACCACAAATGCATCATTATTTCCACGTGATGCATCAAATTCCCGCGTGATGCATCAATTTCTACGTGATGCATTACAGTTTTTCTAGCGATGCATTGTGGTTCTCCAAGGTTCTTCGATGCATAAGGTTATCCATTGAACCCACCATATATATATATATATATATATATATATATATATATATATATATATATATATATATATATATATATATATATATATATATATATATATATATATATATATAGGGTTGGGTTCCGGTAAGAACCCTTGTTACCGTGAGAACGTGAGAACCACTCCAAAATGCACAAATTTGTACATCAAATGCACAAATTTTAAAAGTAAAAGTTTTACTTAAAATCATTATTAGTCTTAAATATTAATAAATATAATAATTTAACACTAAAATTACGTTCAAAACTAACATTCATTAAGTTATAAACTAAATTCACAAATTTGAACATCAAATGCACAATTCATACATAAAATGGATAAATTATAGCATGAGATACGTAAATTTTTACATTAAATGCATGAATATATCGAAAACATTTAATTTTAGTATCAAATGCACATTTTTATACAGTGGATGCACAATTTTTAGAGTGGTTCTCACGGTAATGAGGGGTTCTCATGTGAACCCAATCCTATATATATATATATATATATATATATATATATATATATATATATATATATATATATATATATATATATATATATATATATATATATATATATATAGACACACACATTTATGATATAGAATGAATGAGATGTGTAAAGTTAATGTAATTACTATGTACTAATAATTACAAAAACACATGTGGCTAGAGGTATTGATATGTTTTTTGTGGAATATAGAAGATTGCTGAGCTGGCTTTTAGTTAGCAAATTAGAAATTAGTTTTTTCAGTTAGATTCTGTTAGAATTTCTGTTTTGTAGTCTTATATATATGTAATTGTTATTCACTTTCAATATACAAATCCAGAGAATTACTCTCATATCTTCCGCGTTTACATGGTATCAGAGACGAAGATCGATCATAACCATATCCCTTCGATTCTGTTACTCTAAATACCTAATTGATTCTTCTATCCCTAATTTCTTATCTCTGCTTCAATTTCTCACAGTAGTAGTTGTCATCCATGGCGATTCCTATTCATGATGCCAATGCTCAGACTATTTCAAATACGATCAATTCTATCAATGATCCTTTCTATATTGCTAATTCGGATCATCCAGGTATGGTCCTAACCAATTCTCCTTTCAACGGAAACAACTTTCTCGGATGGAGTCGCACTATCAAAATGGCTTTGGGTGCAAAACTCAAGCTAGGTTTCATTGATGGTTCTTGCAAAAGACCTGAAGACGGTGATAATAATCTTCAGAGATGGATAAGGTGTGACTATATGGTCACTTGCTGGATCCTGAATTCAATGATAACAGAATTATCAGAAGCTTTTCTTTATGCCTCCTCTGCTCATGGATTGTGGAATGAAATCACTGAGCGTTACGGACAGAGTAATGGACCGTTAATCTTCCAACTCGAACACGAATTGAACAAGGTTTCACAAGGTAATCTCAGTGTTGCTGCTTATTTCAATAAATTGAAACGCTGTTGGGATGAATTGCACAATTTAAATGGAATACCTACATGCACTTGTGGAAAATTGAATGAGTGTTCTTGTGGAATTATTGAAAAATTTCTGGAAATTGAAAATCGTTCAAAATTAGTGCAATTCCTCATGAAACTTAATGATGAATATGAATCTGTTAGAAGTCACATACTGTCTATGGATCCTCTTCCTGGTGTTAACAAGGCCTACTACATCGTTCAACAAGTTGAAAAACAGAAACAAGTAACAAATCATTTTGTTGAACCTGCTGCATTTTTTGCGAATGTTCATAACAACAAAATGAATCATTCTGGAAAAAGAGATGTTAAGGGAGCTAAAGCTGAAATAAAAGGTGATGGAAGGAGACATTGTGATCATTGTCAACAGGATGGTCACACATATGACCAATGTTTTGAAAGAATTGGATATCCAGACTGGTACAAAGGAAAGAAAGCAAAAAAGAACTCTCGAATTGCTGCACATGTGAATTCCAATTTTGAGCAGGAAATGGGTAGAGATACTCCATTTGATATGGAAGGTGAGAATGAACTAAGTATGGGGTATAATAATGGCGTGGATCAGAAAATGATAGCAGCCATGTGTCAAGAAATGATGAAGATGTTTAAAGGCAAGGGGCAAATTCAAGAACCTGGTGGTGACAGTTTGAAAGGTCCTGTTGGCACCTCTATCAATCACGCAGGTACAATTATTCCAGAATCCTCATTCGCTTTATCTTGTCATGCTGAAATGAACATTAAATCCGAATGGATTGTAGACACAGGTGCTTCTGATCACATGTCCCCTAACATCAATCTCTTCCATTCCATTAAAACCCTCAGGAAGCCAATTCTTGTCAAATTACCTGACAAAAGTTGTAAAACTGTCACCGTTGTTGGACAGATCCATTTAAATCCACTTCTCACTCTTTACAATGTGTTATTTGTACCTGATTTTGAATACAATCTTCTATCCGTTGGAAGACTTGTTAAATCTCAAAATTTGGTGGCTCAATTTCACCCAAATTGCTGTGTTTTTCAGGACCCTTCAACTAACAAAGTTGTTGCTGTTGGAAAAGGGTCAGGTTGCTTATACACATGTAAAGCTTCTTCTGAAATTCCTCCTGAGTTTTGTGGTACTTTTCCTGTACTAAAATCCTTTGTTGCTTCCATTCATAAAAAAGGATGTTGAAATTGACAAGTTTCATGTTCGAATGGGTCATACCTCGTTGTCTAAAATGGTTCATATTGCTAATTTCAAACATCTTGATATATCAAAGTTCTCTTGTGAGACTTGTATGTTAGCTAAGCATCATAGACTGCCATTTCCTAAAAGTAGCATATCATCTTCTATTCCTTTTGAGCTTATACATGTTGATCTTTGGGGACCCTATAAAACACCTGCTTTGAACGGAGCTCATTATTTTTATACTATCGTTGATGATAAAAGCAAGGCAACATGGACATATCTAATTCATACCAAAGATCAAGTGTTGTCTGTTCTTTCTTCTTTTATTGCTCATATTGGGAACCATTATAATGCTAAACCAAAATTTATCAGATCTGATAATGGGACTGAAATAGTCAATAAAGAAGTCTTAGCTTACATGCACTCTCAAGGAATTGTTCATCAGAAATCTATGGCATACACTCCTCAACAAAATGGGGTGGTTGAGAGAAAACATAGGCATTTGCTTGAAACTGCAAGATCTATTAAGATTCATGCTTACTTGCCTGATATGTTTTGGGGAGATTGCATTCTTGCAGCTACTTATTTGATAAACAAAATGCCCATGCAAAATCTTTCTTGGAAAACAAAATGCAAAATCATGTAATTGTGAGTTTAAATTTCACTTTGAGACGAGAGTAGTAGTATAACATAAAATAGATTGTTGGGTAAGTATGCTTACAAAAAATTATCTATTAATGATTGATTATAATAGTAAAAAAAGCCATTTTTGCCTTAGTAAAGAAAGAGTGAAAGACAATGATAAAAATATCTATATTATTGGCAACTGAAACAAATTAAAGTCCTAGATATGAATAATATGATGATGGTTACTATGAAAAAACATTGTAACTTTTGTGAATATTGATAACTAATCCAACATATTTACTATATTATGATTATTATCACATATACGTTGGGGGAATGATATATTGTTATCTTTGTTCTATAAATTAATTTATCCATCTCCAATTAATACATAATTTATAACAATTATTCTTCTTTAATCGGATGTTAGAGTATTCATTTTTGGGAGGTTATCTCAATATTTTTTTTTTCATTGGACTAATTAATGAATAATGGTTGGTTACCTTGGTTACCTTACTATAATTATTTAAAATTATAGAAATAGGGGTAAATATGACAAATTCTATCATGTATTCTCTCTTAACTTAAAAATTGTAACAGTGGTTGGTATACCCACCTTTTCCAAATTCATATTTGTGTACACCTCAGTGTCACATCAGCTTTTCTCTCTCCACCTTTCTAACTTGAAAATACTCTTCTTAAACAACCTTTCCATCTTTCTTAATTTTTTTAAAATAAATTCATTTTAATTAACAAAACAATTAAAACTTAAATAATTAATTTCATAAATATTTAAAATTTATTACATAACTAAAAATTAAAAATTACCGAATTTAAAAACCATATTTCTAAACCTTTCCAGCATGATGATGACGATGACGTATACGTTTCCATCACAATAAAAATAAAATTGTAAATGAGAGTAAAATAAAGTTGAGAGGTGTATGAGAATTTAGATTGAAAAAGAGAAATTTGAAAGTGTATAGATTGAAAGGTGTGAGGATTTAAAGTATTGGAGTACAATATTTATAGAGTGAAAATATTAGGTGAATTTTTTTAATAAATAAACGGTCATTTGACTGTTAAAAGTAAAAGACAAAAAAAAACATCTGAGGCCGCGCGGCGAGGAGGAGCCGCAGGGGGATCCAATTAAGGCGGGGCCAAGTTAGGGGGCGGCATGGCCGCCAGCCTCAAGCCTATTTGGCAAGGCCGAAAGGCTTCAGCCTCTGTATACCCATCAACCTAAGGAGTTATATATTGCAAGAAAAAATGAAAATCACCATGTGTCCAATTGATTGTTAAAATTAGTGCAATTTTACGTACGTATATGTGCCTAATATGTACTAGTGATGATTTTAATGTATATGTTGCTATAGTTTAGTTACACTTATTATTTAATGTATAGTTCTTGCAAGATGATAACAATTGGGATTTTTGAAATGTTTAATTTTGATTTGTTTTGGTTGTAAGGTATTCATGTGTTTCAAGTTGTTGGCCGGATTCTGTCTTAACTGTAGAGCTTCAAGCAATTCGATCAGCTTTGTGGATACACTGCTAAGAAATGATGGACTCATGTAATCATTGAATCAGACTTAAGATTGACGATCTTGCTTGCCTCCACAAAAAATGTTTACCCATGGACGCTAGTAATGTTGGTTTCTGACATTCAATATTTTACATCCCAAATGAATTTGCAGCTTCTATGAACGCCACGTTGCAAAAGTTTCTTACAATTCATCTGTAATTTTATTTGGGAATCAAATTTTCCTGTGGAAATTACCTCTATTGCTAGGAGTGATCTTGATTATTAAAAATCTTATGCTTTCATTCAAAATAAAAAATAGATGTTACATAAGATATAAAAACTAATGTTATTATTCATATTCATAAACTAATAACTATGATATATAATGTAAAATATTAATTAGTAACATGAGCGACCAATGTGACGAATACTTTATTGATTATTATAATATTCCAACAGTAACTTTAATTTCAATATAGTAAGTTAGTAACAATGATGAAACATCTTCCAATATTGCTGCATCTTTTTGGGAACGTTTTAGGTTTAGAATTATTTTATACATTTTTTGTTTGCTTCGATCTTTCTGCAAATCCAATGTATATAGTCTTAGACATTGTTTGTCATTTTACCTTTGAATGACCTCTTATGATTCCCATTAATAAGTAAACAAATAACCCCAAACACTATAAGTATGAATACGATCAAAAATGGTTTTCCAAAATATGATTCTTAAATACGATAAGTTTGTGTAGAATAAATTGTCTTTAAATTAACAAACTAATATATTAATTTATTAAATATCAAATCAAAAATCTCTAATTCAATAAAAAAAAAAACAAACCAATTTGGAGATGGAATGTGGCTCGGCATTTGAATGCCGATGCCGAGAAGTTGCTTGCCGATGCCAAGGCCTTGTGGCGGTGCTCTAGCTCGGTATCAAGGCAATGTCATGCATGCAATGCCGAATCCACTCCTTGCAGCCTAACAAACCTCTCTATACGATCAACTAATTTAATAATTAAGCAACGAAAATTAAATTAATTTTTAATTTATTATTATTATTATCTTCTCTATATTATAAATATTCATTTTTAAATATTATTATTAAGTCAATCCATAGAATACATGAATATTTACATTGTTGGTAAAGTAAGGACATTGAAATGACGATAGTTTTGTGTGGATTGTCAGTTTTTTTTTTTTTGAACGACAAACTAATCTACTCTTACTTCTAATCTTCCCGTCTACACCAACTGGGGACTTCAGAACTTACATTTACCATCTAAACTCAAACATGCCTCCAACAAAAATCGAACTCGTGATCTTATATTTACGTAAAACCCCTCATATCAATTGGGACAAATCATTGGTGTGTGGATTGTTAGATGCAGAAAGGTGGATGGTGGAAGTTTTGGAAAAGAAGAATTCTTAGGGGGTAATATTATATAAGTTTAGAAGTGTGAGGTTTGAGCTTAGGTTTGGGTTAGGAATTAGGTTCGTATTTTGTTTATTAATACTTAGATTATAAATCATTAATTGCTTGAGAGGATAAGAACGACGACCCATCCATTCCCCCACCCCACCCCACCCCTACCCATTGGTGCTCTACAAGTACCCTCTCATTTCTTCGCCGCCTCCACTTCAATTTCTATTCCTATTTCAATTCCCTCCCTCCCTCCCTCTCTCACAAAACTCTCTCTCTCTCTGCATTTTGTTTTTAACGCACAAACAAACAAACACTCTCTCCTTTCACTAGTCAAACTGGCGATCGAAAATCAAGAAACCACCACCGTCCGTGAAATCAAACCAAAGAATCGCCGGATCATGGTAAGTATTTTTTCTGTTTTGTATGTCATTCATGGAATTAAAAGTTATTAATTTTTGAGAGGGTTTGGTTAGGGTGCAGGAGGACCTGATGAAGAAGAACACAAGTGGCCGCCATGGTTGAAGCCCATGCTTAGAGAATCCTTCTTTGTTCAATGCAAATTACACGCCGATTCCCACAAGTCTGAATGCAATATGTACTGCTTCGATTGCATGAATGGTCCTCTCTGTTCTCTTTGTCTCCAACATCACAAGGATCATCGCGCCATTCAGGTATTGGCCTTTAGCCGTCTTCGTTTTCTCCAACTTTTGGCCTTTATTTTCTCTTATATATATAATCGAATCGATGATGTCTAAGGAGGGTTTGGATTGCAGATACGAAGGTCATCATATCACGATGTGATCAGAGTATCCGAGATTCAAAAATACTTGGACATCAGTTCAGTTCAGACTTACATTATCAACAGCGCAAAAGTGGTGTTCTTGAATGAACGCCCACAGCCCAGGCCTGGCAAAGGTGTCACCAATACCTGCCAAGTTTGTGAAAGAAGCCTTCTCGATTCCTTCCGATTCTGTTCACTTGGTTGCAAGGTCCGTGCTTCAATTCGCCTCTACTTCTCTCTCTCTCTATTAATGCTGCTCACTTTCGGCTTTTTTTTTTTAATAAATGATATTTATTGATAATCGTGGTTGACGTTTATTGTGATCGATTTTACGGAACAATTCAAAATCAGGGGTGTTTTTTTTTCCTTTTAAATCAAATTATACATACACATATATCTCAATATAAGAAATATATTTCGGATTGTAATTAAAAGATTACAAATCTGACTGTTTGATACGACATTGAATGATTGATTATTAAAATCAAATGAAAACATCAAAATGGGTATTAAGTTTTGGATCATGATTGGTGCAGATTGTTGGAACGTCCAAGAATTTCGAGAGGAAGAGGAAGACTTCGCCGGAGAAGAAGCATTTGATGATGGCGGTATCTGATTCAGAGGATTCTTACAGCAGCAGCAGCCATGGTTGTCATCGGAATAACGGCCGATCCCAGAGCTTCACGCCGTCAACGCCACCGCCGACCATCAGGGCGGCCAAGAGGAGAAAGGGCATACCTCATAGAGCACCAATGGGTGGACTAGTCATAGAATACTAAAACAGCCAGTCAACCCCCTTACACTTTTACTTAATTATGGAAAAGGTCCCCCTCATACCTAGTCCTTACCAAAATACACCCTCCCAGTCCCAGTTCCCCTAAATTTCCTAACACCAGTGCTTTTCAGGAAAGGCCTGTGTGAGGGAATTTACCATTAGATCCTCCATCTGTCTGTCTGTACAAAGAAGCACCCTACAGTTTTAATAGTAACAGTGTTGCAATAGAAGGGCAAAAGTAGAAACAAAATAAAAAAAATAAGAAGATGTGGAAAACATAGTTAAAAGTTTAATAGTTCTGCTGCATGTAGGAAAATAAATCCAAAAATGTTAAAGTATTTTGGTTATATTTGTCGAGAATGTAATTATGTTTTTGTATTGACAATATAAATATAATTATGTGGTAATGCTTATTATGAGAAGTATGTTTATTGTAAATAAATAGAGGTGCATGTATTGATGCATAAGGTACAACAAGGGTAGCATCTGGATCCTTTTAGCAACATTCGTGTGTTGCCAAAAAATGAGTGGAAGGAAGGAAGGAAGGAAGTACTGGTGTTAATGCATGAGGTACACGTGTGGGAAGATACGTAAGCGGGGTGGGGGCCACATGATGGGGAATGGTGGGAAGAAAAAATGCTAGGAATGGTGGAGGTGTCAACTGGGTGGCGGGTTTCGATTGGTTAAGAAAAAGTGATGTGTCTAGGTTTCATCATTGATGGAATCAACAACAGTGCTGATTCATTCATTCATCCCCTTCTTCTTACCTTCTTTTATTCTCCACCGTTGGATCCAATCCATTATGTTCTTCTCGTTGCAAGTGTTCTTCGGGATAACCCTCACGCCTTTTTTAATTAGTTATTTATAATTATTTTTTTCTTTCCGTCAAAATGTTACATGTCAAAGTTTTGTACGATGATACCTATATTTCTTAGAGCGATTAACCCCTTCTAAATCATATTTAGACATCTTGACGTTAAATTAGTTTTTTTTTTCCATTTCCATTCTAAAATATTAGAAATATCTAATAATCTATTATAATATTATTAAACCATCAAATTCTGAAAGAAAGAGAGGAAGAAAGCGGAAAGCTTAAGAGAGAGTACAAGGCCTGAAAGAGAGAAATTTGACGGGGTCGCCTGGGAGGGGCGCATTGTTCCCACCAGGGTAGGAGGACGTGGCCAAGGCGCTGTCTTGACGACCTTGGTAAACTCCTCGGCCTTATGCATCATAAAACATATATGTTATATTATGACCTTTTAATTCTTTTAAAATATAAATATAAACATTTAATTGTTTTATTCTGAATATAAATATAATAAAATAAATGATCATTCATACAAATAATTTCTATCAATCATGTTGGGTCATTCTAAATTATAGGGCCTATTATGAAAAAAACATGTTTTCATTTTTTTTTTGTTTTCGTTCATTTGTGATACTTTTTTCATAAAAAGGTTCTCAAGTTATTTTTTTGGTTCAGTGAAAATTGAGTATTTGAACCTGCCTTTCAGTTTTTAAAACTGGGCACTAGTAATCAAATTTCACAAAACTAAAAAGTAAATGGTATCTTTAGGGCTTCTCTTAAAGACATTGATCGACGAAACCACAAAAAAACGTGAAAAATATGTTGGTTTTTTCATTATAAACCCCAAATTATGATTTAAAACTAATCAGTACTCGATTTGTTTAACTAATTTACATACCTCAATGGAGAACAATATGTATCAGGACCCTATTTACGTTAAAAATGTCCATTTATACGACATACAAACATACATACATAGTTACTTTTTATGTTTATTATTATCATAATTATTAAAATATCTTTTTAATGTTGTTTATTGAGATTTTAGTGCATTTAAAATTTAAAATATCTAGAAATACTAACTTACACATGTTAATGGTAGATGACGCCACTTGGCATTGTGAGAGGATGACAAATGACAAATTAGTTATTTTTTTAATAGTAGTTATAGATAGTTTTGTTCAAAATATGCATTTTAATAGTATACCCAGTTGTCAATTTCATTAGCACAGGTGACAAAAAGAAGGAATTCGAAATGCATTCACTTATGATTTTATTTGTTTATACTTTATATATTATAATGTAATATTTTCTCATATATTTTTATTTACTGTACAATATAGGGGTGTGCAAACAGTTCAAACTATACCAAATCAAGAACAAAATAACAGAAAAAAGTTAAAACTAATAACTAGGCTGGATGATATTGATATTGACTTTTTATAACTTTTACAAGGGAAAAAAATTCAAAAATGAATCGGAATGTATAATAAACAGAGAACCAAAAATCACTAAATACTAGAAACCACGAAGTCTACCAATGAGTATTGGTTTCTGTTCGATTTAGATATAATTATGGTTTTATAGTTTAGTCATGAGTTCTGAACACTTCTATCTAGAAGAAGGGACATTGTCAAACAATAAGTGACAGTTTGGAAGACATATCAATACATCTCTTTAGTATTCTATATATCATTAATGAATGAAACATACATGAATCCATTAGAAATATAAGTGTTGACACTAACCGTCACATAAAATTGGGTTTATTAAATCAACGACCCTATGTTTTAAGCTTACTATTTGAATGGATAGTATATATATCTGAATCTTGGAGGTGGGTAATGTCGTTATAATTTTTTCCCTCGACTCAACATACATTACACATCCGAAAATAATCATGATATATATGTGTGTGTGTGTGCGCACACCCCATAAATCTTATTTAGTAGCCTTTACACCTTCATATTGAGGGAAAAATCACAAACAATTGAAAATCTACATTGATGTTTTTGTAACAAAATTCATAAATTATGGTTGCAATTTGTTTAGATTCTTCAAATTCTAGTTTGTTAATAGGATAATAAGCTTTTAGTAAAATTTAATTCTTGGTTTTTTATATTGTTTCGTATACTGAATCTAATTTGGGGTTTTTCATGAAAATTATTTATAAACCTAGGAAAGATAACTCTAATACGGTATCACTTCACTTAAATATATTGAAAATATCATATCATATGAATTAAAATGATTGTTACATCAACGTCACAACCTAACATGATTTTAATGACAAGGCATGATAATGTATCATTTGATTGTATTTCTTATATTATGCTATAAACAATAATCTTCGCCAATGCATCTATCAAAAACTTAATACAATTAAATCTATGGGCATATATCATCATACATACTCATACATGTACATAAATATATAAATATAATCCTAGACTTACTTATTCAACTCATAGAAAATACTCAAATATGTCTTTTTTTATGGTAAATATTTTTTAGAAGGAAAAAAAGTATTATTTACACTACTAGAAAATTGACTTTTACCGACGGAATTTCCGACGGAAAAAATCCCTCGGTATTACCGACGGGTTACCAACAAATTTCTGACGGTTTGTGTTTATGCAAATTACCGAAGGATTACCGAGGGTATACCGACGGAATTACCGACGGAAACATTCCCTCACTATTTCGTCGCTAATACCGAGAGTTTACCGAGGGATTACCGACGGATAAATTTGTTGTCGGTAATCCGTCGGTAAACACGTCTCTCGGTAATCCGTCGGTAACATTCCCTCGGTAAACACTCGGAAATCCCTCGGTAAAATATCCGTCGGTAACATTTCCTCGGTATGCCCTCGGTATGTCTTTTGTCGGTAATCCCTCGGTAAATCCTCGGTAATTCCTCGGTAATCCCTCGGAAACATTATGTTTTCCATTTTCTAGAAAAATAGGTCGTTAAATATGAATACAATTCAAATACACACGTCCACGTTAGAACCGAAAATATAAATTAATTGTATTCGTTGATATTAATAGGTAATGAGTTACTTTTTAAACAAATAATATATATGTAGGGATGAGATACATTGTGAACAAGTTATCTTTGTGAACGTTGTGAACAAATAAAATACATATAATCATTCATATATATCAACAAGTGTTTGTAACATGATTCATATAATTCAAAAGGTTCATAGAAGTGTCTACAACAAGATTCAAAACATTCGAAAGATTCATAGTAGTTTTTACAACAAGATGCATAGAATTCAACAAGATTCGTAAGATTCGACAAATTCATAGGATTTAATAAAATCTATAGGATCCAATAAGATTAATAGGTTAATACAAGGGTTCGGTAGTATTTTCAACAAGATTCATAAGATTCAAAAGCTATTTTATGGTTGTTCACAATGTTCACAATGAATAAAGTGTTCACAAAAGATATTTAGTCTATGTACATAATCCATATATTTGATCGACTATAACATTAAATGAACGATACCTACTTGTTGCGATTCAACATAAGTCATTATAAATGTTATGACATTGTACAAAAAGTACTTGTGAATGTCAAATATGGTCCATTGTAACTTATTATAAACTGATAAGAACCACTAATGTTAGTTAACGTAAAATGTAACACATAAAAACTTGTTATAACCTAGATGACCAATAAGTATTTGTTAATGTCATATATGGTCCATTGTAACATGTTATATGACATAATAGGAACAACTAGCATTTGTTAAGACCCAACAAGGCTTATTACAACTTGATATTAACTCTTATGTTTGTTAAGGTCCAACATGTTTCATTTAAATAAACAATACCTATTATAACTTGTTACGAACTTAAATGAACAATTAGTAGTTGTCAAGACCCAACATGACCCGTTATAATATGTTATGACCTAAATTAGTTTATTATAAACCAATAAGAACCACTAATGTTGGTTAACGTCTGATGACCCTTTTATAACATATTTTAATTACCTACATGAAAAATAATTAAATGTTAAGGCCCAATATGATTCATTACCTAATAGTAACAACTAATGTTTGTTAAGATACAACATGATCCATTATAACATGATCGATTAATCATCGCCCCTTTGAAGATTCTAGTCTGTATTTGAATAACATATAATTGATATAAATCGTCCCGATCTATAAGAATGAACTTAAATTAGAAATTTGATAGAACTTAAATTAATTTATATACAATTGGTTCCAACGGATCAGAAAGTAAAACCTTTAATTAAAGAATTTAATTTTTTTTTTAAAAACATTGTTTTAATTAACATTATAATGATGTATATAAATTTCATATACATTCAAATCTCCTAACTTTTTAAAAACATGTTTTGACACGTGATGAATTAGATGAGGGGTCGACATGTGCCAAATTAGTTACTCATTTAATAGTATTTTTAGTTTAATGAAATTTTAGTTAGTTAATAGTTAATTATAAGTTACTTATTTATGAACCCACGTATTACGTGAATAATTTTTAATAAATATTATATAAAAATTACATAAATGTTGGTTATACAAACTAAATTAAACAAATAAGTCAATAATTATTCATTTAATTTTCAAACTAAAATAATTTACAACAAATAAGTTTTTTAATTTTCAACTTCCCTCCTTAGTCCTTACAAATCGTGAAAGGCATGTGAAATCACAGAAAGAAACCTAAACACCGCCGCAGGAGACAAAGCTTCTCTCGCCTCCTCCTTCATCTGCTCTCCAGCCAAAGTCACGCCTCCTCCTTCATCTGCTCTCCAGCCAAAGTCAGCCGCTGGAGCCAAAGTCAGCAGCTCCTCCACCACTGCTGTGAGTGTCGCTGAACACCGCTCGACTGCCGCCGCTGCTGCTGCTCGACCGCCGCCGCTGCTGCTCGACCTCTGTCCTTCTCCTTCGTTCATTACGCTGCTGCTCGCCGCTGCTGCTCGAACTCTGTTGTGATATCGCCGCTGCTGCCATTAAGCTCCGTTCACCGCTGTCCTTCTCCTTCGTTCACCGGTGAGAAGGTAAAACAACACAAAACTAACTTAGAGAAAATATGAAAAAATTGCATGAAATATGGAACTGTTGATTTGCTTTGTCTGTCTCGTGCCCATTTAACTTATAGAAAAAATAAAACTTGTCTTTTTGCTGGGTCCAGTTGGCTGCCATGGATTGAAGAAATTATAAAAGTGTCGTTTGACTTTTAATTTGACGAAGTTTCACGTGGCTTTTACTTTGATGGAGTCTCACGTGGCTTTTATTCTAACAATGACTAAGGATTTTTTTATAAATGGTATATTTAAATAATAGTCAACATATGCATTGTAATGAAAGAATAAAATACATATTTCTTTTTTGTTTTATGTTCTAAGTGTTATATATAAACAATGATAAGAGGTATTTCTAATTGTTATATTTATATAATGATAATTTAAGTGATTCACATGAGGTGTAAAAAAGTGATATCTTCTTAGTGTTGTTTAGTGGCCGATTACTTTTATATTTGTTAAAGTTGTGGATAATTATAGACCTAGGATTTCATTTATTATACAAGAGCAACTTGTATGATGTAATTCTTGTTTTTATGGTTCTTAAATTGAATTTTTTTGTTTTCATGAATCAAACATCTTGTTTATATGAATCAAACATCTTGTTTATATGCTTATATAGTTGTTTTATAAAGATAGTTATGGGCATGTATAGGTATTTTATGATGACACACATGGATAGAGGATGGATGTATAAAAGGCTTGATGATCATGGGTATCTTGATACAGATTATTGTATCGCAGTTGATGGTTTTTTAGACTATGCTTTTTCTAACCATAAATTTGTTGGAAGAAGATATGTAGGTCGTGACATAGTATTCCGTATTAAATGTCCTTGTTGTCGTTGTAAAATTACACACTACAAGGAAAGAGACGATGTTAAGCTACACTTGTTAAAATATGGGTTTATCGCTAATTATACAACCTGGTGGGCACATGGTGAAAGCATTATAAATTTGAGTTTATATGCACATCTTTGAAAAGATGAACTAAAGTGTCATTTTGGCTTGGAAAACAACTTTATATATGTCTAGTAGACATGCTTAGATGGTAGAATATCATCAAATACTAGATTGTTTGTTGTTTTACAGTTACAATTGTCGTTCAGCACATTGCTTGCACATTATGAACTTAAGTGAGCTTTTGGATTTTGAAGCAAGTTTGTACTAGTCAACTAGACATTTTTTAAAGGTTGAATCTAAAAAAAATACTTGATGTTGTGTTGTTAATTAGTTTATTATCATTCATTGGTCACCTATTTGACTCCAATTTCAGAAATAACACAAGGAAAGTAATCAAATTCAATCCTCAAATCTGTTCCAAACATAATCAAACTAATATGTAAGTGATTGGTTCAAATCAATATACTAAACTTAACAAAATGTGAACCAAAACACTTAAACTCAACTTGTAAACTCTAGGAAGACATTTGTTTGATAAATAGACACTTTTAGACTTGATTATATTTCAAATATGTCATTTCTGATTTGACAAAATTCTGCACCAAACAGCAATCAACAATGCAGCAATTGCATATTTTAAAAACAAACTTTCATTTGATGTCGGATTTCGATGATTCTTTTTGCAACACATCATAAATACTTAAAAAACACCAAAATATTATTAACTTTTCATACCTCGTCGCTAAATCTTATTTTTATGCATTAAAGTGTCTTTAATGCAATGTTTGACTTTAAATAGTCAAATTGGAGACGTAAGTTAGTTTCATCAGTTTAAGGACTTCGAAATTAATAATTGACAATATCTGAAGTAAAACGTTACCTGAAAAGAACAAATGTTAGAGTTTTAGAGTTATATTGTCGTTTACCATGTCAATTGCATATAATAGCGGTGTACTTTAAAAGTTTGTCTTATTTTGCATCTTTTTGTAGGATTGAGTTATCTTGTAACTATGTAGAAGTATTGGAGTCACCTAGACCACATTTGATGGTTCCTTTAAATTTTAGTGATGCTATGCATTCGATTTGATTATAAATTTGAGTTTATATGCACATCTTTGAAAAGATGAACTAAAGTGTCATTTTGGCTTGGAAAACAACTTTATATATGTCTAGTAGACATGCTTAGATGGTAGAATATCATCAAATACTAGATTGTTTGTTGTTTTATAGTTACAATTGTCGTTCAGCACATCGCTTGCACATTATGAACTTAAGTGAGCTTTTGGATTTTGAAGCAAGTTTGTACTAGTCAACTAGACATTTTTTAAAGGTTGAATCTAAAAAAAAATACTTGATGTTGTGTTGTTAATTAGTTTATTATCATTCATTGGTCACCTATTTGACTCCAATTTCAGAAATAACACAAGGAAAGTAATCAAATTCAATCCTCAAATCTGTTCCAAACATAATCAAACTAATATCTAAGTGGTTGGTTCAAATCAATATACTAAACTTAACAAAATGTGAACCAAAACACTTAAACTCAACTTGTAAACTCTAGGAAGACATTTGTTTGATAAATAGACACTTTTAGACTTGATTATATTTCAAATATGTCATTTCTGATTTGACAAAATTCTGCACCAAACAGCAATCAACAATGCAGCAATTGCATATTTTAGCAACAAACTTTCATTTGATGTCGGATTTCGATGATTCTTTTTGCAACACATCATAAATACTTAAAAAACACCAAAATATTATTAACTTTTCATACCTCGTCGCTAAATCTTATTTTTATGCATTAAAGTGTCTTTAATGCAATGTTTGACTTTAAATAGTCAAATTGGAGACGTAAGTTAGTTTCATCAGTTTAAGGACTTCGAAATTAATAATTGACAATATTTGAAGTAAAAAGTTACCTGAAAAGAACAAATGTTAAAGTTTTAGAGTTATATTGTTGTTTACCATGTCAATTGCGTATAATAAAAGTCATAATTAAGTAAATGTGATGATTATAAAGCATTGGAACTATGTAGACTATAATTTCAAGTATTTCAATGGTAACAATTTTATCTATGTTTATTATTTATAGGTTCAACGCTTGTTGGCGGAAAAAGATAAAGAAATTGAAGCAAGCATGGAAGAGCAGAAGAAGGAGATGGAGCAAGAGATGAATGCACGTTTGGAAGAGCAAAAAAAGGAATTGGAGGAACGCTTTAAAGCGTTAAATGATGTGTTGCTAGCCAACTTAACATCAATTTCATCACGTCCCTCTCAATAGATATTGTGTTTGACTAAACTTTATTAGCATTTAGGATGCTTGGTTAATTTTTGTTGATGATATTGTCGAATTCTACATTTGAATATTGTTTTGATACAAGTATGTAAATGGCATCGGAACGTTACCGATGAATTCTATTAAATTAGAATGTTAATTGTTTTTTTTTGATTTAGTAGTGTTATTGGATTGCCGGATTATTAAGGTTATTGATTAAAAAAATACAGGAATTAATTAAAAAAGCAGTAAATAATTTTTATTTCTAGAATGCAGTTATCCCTCGGTATTCCCTCGAAAATTCGTCGGTAAGCCCTCGGAAAGCCATCAGTATGTCGTCGGTAAATAACCTCGGTAAACCGTCTGTAATGTTCTCCTTCGCCAATCCGTCGGTAATGGTGTCCCTCGTTAATCTGTCGGTAATGGTGTCCCTCGCTAATCCGTCGGTAACGGTGTCCCTCGCCAATCCGTCGGTAATATAGTCCCTCGTTAATCCGTCGGTAATATCGTCCCTCGCTAATCCGTCGGTAATATCGTCCCTCGCTAATCCGTCGGTAAATTCTGTCGGTGTTCCGTCGGTGATCAATCCATCGGTAATCCGTCGGTAAAATATTTCCGTCGGTAAATCCGTCGGTAATTCTCGTTACCGACCAGATATTTGTAACCGATACCGGCCCTCGGAAAACCGTCGGTAAATTACGTTACCGAGGGATTACCGAGGGATTCGTCCCTCGGTAATAACGTATTTTCTAGTAGTGTTAAGGAACAATTGTATTCATCTGTCTAGCTTATCTTTATATATAATGTCGTAACGCTTAAATATAATTTAACAAGCTTTAGAACAACACAATATAAAGATGTGATTATTAATCATTGAACTTAAAAAAATATTGCCACTTATTTAATATGTAAACGTTGACATATTTTTAGTGCAGTTTGGGAGAGTTGGGACCCAACTTGTCTAAGCCATGACATCAGTTAGATTCTTCAACTGTTTTATTTACTTATTTATTTATTCATATTCGTCCTAAAATAATACAATTATAATCGCTAAAATGAATATGCCGATAAATTAAACATTTTAAATTTTATGATTATGTATTTTGAATTCATTTGACATATCAAAATAGTCTTCATTTTTTTAAGGTTTATAAAAAAAATGTATTACCTCTTTTTCATGGGCATAGTATCTTTTACCCTTATCATTAAACATACTAATAACTAAAATCTAAATTTCAATTGTTTCTAGTTATATTCCGTGAACAAAACACTATCTTAGTATAAAAGATGCTCCTAAGTCATGTAAGATCATTAATTCAAGGTGTGCGTACCCAAATTATAGTGATTTAGTTCACACAATTTACTTTTCTTGTAAAACTTCAATTCATTTCCAGACAAGAAATACTAAAGAATTTCAATCAAAATCATCGTTGCAGATTAACAATCATAGTGATTTAGTTCACACATCATTTAAACCCCCGTTGATAAATTTTAATTGTAATTTTTAAATGAGATTGCATCATCAACGAGTGTTTAAAGGACGTGTAATGCTTGTCAACCGTTTTCAACAATTAAAATTTAGAAAAAATTACTGATTTGGTCCCTGTGGTTTGTCCATTGTTGCTGGTTTGGTCCTTTAAGATAAAAAATTACTCCATTGGTCCCTGTAATTGTATTTTTGTTTCATGCTTAGTCCTTTTCACAAACGGACGTTAAGTCTGTCAGGATAAGTCTAATTAATGAAAGAGTAATTTGGCCTTTACATACTCTCTCTCCTCACCAGCATGTCAGTTTCATTTCAACTACTCAACTGACAAGATTATTATCAAACCCTTCCCATATACATGGATAATTGGATATCGTACAGATTATGGTCATTCTAGAACTATACTCATACCCTGCTTTCTCGCATCTCATGTTCTCTAAATGGTAGTTTCTGCTATCATATAGTGTCCTCCAGCAGCCCATAAACCATACTTGCCTGATAGACTCAACACCTCCCAGTATCCCAAATTTGTAACCTAAGTTCTTCTGCTCAATACATTTAGGAATTTCTTGTAATGGTAATGGCAATGGGATTGGGTCAATTAGTTGGTTCCAAGTTACTTCGATTGTCTCAAAGTCAAGAAATTGTGGCTACAACCACAGTGCATGATTGTGGCTCCAATAATTATTTGGCATATATTCTTATACTTAATGTTGTGATTGCTCATAAGAGTGTTCTATTTTGGGTTCTTTCTTAATTGAATTTCGTGTGAAGTGGTATGCGCCTACATAACTAGAAAGCACCAATTAGTTAATTTAAGATCTAGATGGAAAGGGGAAAGCTTGCGGTCATATGTGTCCTAACATGAGAGTTTGAACCATCGGAAAACAATGACCAACTTTTTTCTCTCCAAATGAGGATCCAATGAGGCTGACGTATACACTTAAGTTTACGGTATATTCATAACTTAAAACTTCTTAGAACCACAACCTGTTTGTTCCAAGAATTTGGATTTTTCTTAAACATATTCTGGCCGAATGCAAAACATCAAGGGGATAGGAGTTGAGTGACAAATTGAATAAAAAAGATCTAAACGTAAATACATTAAAAAGCATATCTTTAAATTTCAAATAAGAATGTGAAGACAAGTGCAATGGAAAGTAGCGTTGAATTCCTTTGTTACTATATCGAAATATAATATATTAAAGGATAATGGACATGCTTACACATCCCATTTGGCTTGATCATTCTGATCATGGATTAGAAAAGCGATAATAAGTTGGTGGATGTTCTTACAGATTTAACGTCGACAAATTTCCTTCAATACTTTTGTCACATGATTAACTGAAGGTATTGTTCTAAACAATTAATAGAGTTCATGTAAATTTGAAGAAGAAAGTATAGGCTCGTTTGTTTTTTAAGTGATTAGACGTCTAATGTCTTATTACATCTGTTTAATAAAGAGATGATGTTAAATTTCTATTGACCAAATTAGAGATTAGAGACAATTAAGATATTAGACATTAAATCAAACAAGGCCTATGTGTTTAACATCATTTTAGGAATTAAGAGACTAATAATCATGTAATTTTATATTTTCAGCAATAGCATGAGAGACTGGAAATAATTACAGAATTTCAATCTTTTACTAACCATCTATATATCCACTAATCTGATTTATGTTGAATTCACTCTCAAAGCATGAAATTTGTACATAAGCAAATTATCTGATTCTGGTGATCACATTAGATCCCTGTGATAAAAATAGTATAAATTTTCAGTAACACAATAACAAAACAAACAAACCAGTGTTTAAACATTCCAACAAAAACAAACAACTGTAGAATCGACGGCCAGGATTTTGATACGTCCAAGATGTTTTTACTATTGCTACTATTCCGCACTAGCAAAGCATTGTGTTGATCAAATGAAAAAAAAAAGAAGAAGGAAGAAGGAGAAAATGATAGGATGGATAAATGGAGAAGATGAAGAAATAGGTTATTTATCAGGAAGACTGGTGAGGAGAGAGAGTATGTAAAAGACCAAATTACCCATTCATTAATTAGACTTAACCTGACAGACTTAACGTCCGTTTGTGAAAAGGACTAATCATGAAACAAAAATACAATCATAGGGACCAATGGAGTAATTTTTGATCTTAAATGACTAAACCAGCAACAATGGACAAACCACAGATCCAAATTAGTAATTTTCTCTAAAATTTATTGTACGTTGGTTATTTACCGGTTTACGTAAGATTAATTACAGGTTTCAACCGATTATCCATTGATAAAACCTTGATTTACTGATTTTTAGTTAGTTCGGGGTTTAACGAAAAATGGTTTACGGTTTTAATCACAAAAACCTGACAAGTTCAGGGTTTTTTACGTAATTATCCTATAAATAAACTAAAACCATACGTATAAAATCAAGTTTTCCTTACGATAAATAAGTAGTGGACATTTCATTTGGATTCACAAAGTCGGTTCACCAACATTACCTACTTTCTTGATATATATAAAACAAAGCCATGTCCTGCCCTGCCCGTCCCTGCCTGCCCATCCATCTGCCCGTAATAACGAATGAAGTCGTTTGACTTTGACCCGGACCAACCCATTCTCCGTTCTCATCTCAAGTCTTCACACACCATATGTATATGTATGTATACAGGGTCAGTAACTATGGGGAACCATATATATCAAAAACTAAAAAAGAACCGATCACGACCTTTAAATTATATGGTGTATCACATGATATACATATTTGGTATGCATAAAAGTATTTTGAAAAAAAACAATAAGTCTAGTCAACTCAATTTCTCTAAAACATTCTTCAAAACACTATACATTTTCATCGGATTCATCTTCAATGCATCTTTATTGGATTCATTTTCAAACACGTTGCATCTTTATCGGATTCATAGGATTGTTCTTCAAAACACGATTAATAATCACACATTAGAAATATGTGAAAAATCACATATTTATGTATATATATATATACATATGTATGTGTGTATATATTATATATAGACAACTTCATTGCATAACCTAAATTTGGTGAATAACTGCAGAACCAACTTTAAAATTAAAGACATAAGAATTATTAATTTTTATAACAAAAAAATTATACCATAAAAACAATACTTTTATCCTCTTTAAAACGTCACTAATGATTTTATATATATTTTTTTAAATATTCAACATTGAATGTTCACCACTGAATATTCAACTTTGAATATTCAATGTTGAATCGTCTGAATTTTATATATATTCAACATAGAATAAGTGTTATAAATTTAACATTCAACATCGAATATATTCAAATGAGTACCACTTACAATCTAGGGCACCAAAAGTTGTCACTCTTAAAATTAATTTTTTAAAAATTTTTTTCATAAACAAGTTTGATGATATATAAATTTCACGCACATTCACACATTCTCATGCATCAAATAAATGTACGTTCACATATATACAAATTTATATAAGTGTACGTTCATATCGATTTTAAGGAATTAGAAAAATGTAAATGTATGTAAAGTTTACATATCATCTTTAATATGTTACTTAAAATATATTTATGAATTAATAACTTTAAAAAGATTTTATAAAGTTGTTTATTCTGGAACCATATTCTAATGTATATAACTAGTCAATTATTATTTAGGCCTATATATGGACCATGTAGGCGGTCCCTTTAAAGCGCCTTGTCAACAACACCTTGGTCCTTCTAATTCAAGGATTAATGTAAAACGTCTGATATATATATATCATTTTACCAAATTTGATAACATAATTAAGTTGTGGTCTTGCCTATATATCTTCTATTAACATTAAGAACGTTGCTACGAATACGGATACATCTTCTCAAGTGGTGTTGCATCGACATATATTCCAATGATTGACGGTGTTAAGAAGTTAAGGAGATGCTTCGATTAGTGGCTTCAATCAATCTAAAGAGATCGATTGAGTACATAAATATGATTGAGTAAATTAAATACTTAAAGATTTTTTTTGTCCTACTTTAATAGATAGTTATTAATGAAAAAATGAGACCCAAATACATAAATATGACAAATATTCAATGTAATATATACGTATATGTATGTACGTGTGTGTAAAATCATTCTTACCGTAAAAATCCTAACCCTAAATACACAAATTCTTGACATGATATTTGTATTTTTTTTTTTTTGTATTTTTTATTAATTTTCTAAATAATAAATCATTTTCTATATATATAAATTTGTGCATTTTATGGTTTATTGTAGTAAGAATGGTTCATACATACATACATACATACATACATTTTTGTGAAGTACTAGAGTTTAGAGGTAACACCTTTAAAATCATTTTTAATTTTTTAAAATCATGTTTAAATCTATAAATGCTATTAAAATAGTAACTCAACTGTCGTTTGTCATCTTCTCATTATTTCAAGTGGCATCTTCTACGTACTAATAACAACTTAAATTTATTGATGATTAATTTTCTTGTTTAAATTATTTATATATAAATTAGTTATAATAAGATATATTAAATATCATTAGTACTATTTGAACATTTATTTTTATTTTTAAATTTATATAGTTTTAAGAAAACATATTTATTAAAGTTAAGCGTGTAATACACGGGTTAATAAATTAGTTAATAATATAAGAATACTTGTTTATCATAAAAACATTATGATAGTTGTTATGTTTTTATATGCATGTTACCTCAAGCTGTACGACTGTAAACGTGTGTTTATAAACAGTTGATAAAACTATTGTAATTGAACTAGAATTATTTACACATATAATGTAAAGATCTAAATACCAAAATTAATACCCAAACTATTTAACTTGTTTTACCCGAATTACTCAACACATTTAACTCTTTTAATCTACTTTATAGAGGCTTCCAATTTTTATGCTCAAACCGAAAAACTTGATACCAATTTAACCCAAAAACCGATTAACCCGTCCCATTATTTGCATGTTTGTTTAATTAATATTGATGCATGAGAAAATTGTTATATTTCCTTAATTGATCCGTAGTCATGTGCACAAGTAACTTGCAAGTGTCAACTACGATACTATTTAATAATACATCATAATCTCTGTCTACATAATATCGCAAAATTATGTTAATATATTGTTTTGAAGGTTTAAATTAATGTTTACTGACTAGATGTATGTATTTTCCGTTTACTAAAAAACTTGTGTGAATCTAATATTGATCACATAAACATCTTCTATAACATTAATTGTCTGATACAACTTTTCATGAAATTTGTCCTATATCAAGTATTTTTACATGTTTGATGCCATTTATTTATTTACTAGCAACTACACACGTACTTTGTTACTTGATATAAAAATATAAAATGAGTTGATAATAGCATTTTTAATTTATATAAATAATGCATCAAGGAAATATTTATTGAACTTGTACTATTTTTTTTTAAACAATTGTATAACTCAACAAAAATGAAAAGTCAGTCAACAACGTAAAATTTTAAAAATCATGACATAAACATCATTTTCTTTCAAAATTATCTGATACATTATATTAACAGAAAGGCAAACATCAAAACATGTGTATTAAGATACATTAACATGATAGAATACAGTTATTATCGTAATTACATATCTACAAGTTGTAGATTTAAATAAACATACAAATTATGAGTAACATGTGAGGCATCTAAAAACCTGAAATAATAATAGGTTTTAAGACTAAAGTTGTGTTTGGTAGAGAGAATCAAGAGAAAGGAAACGAAGTTAAATTACTAGTTTGAATACTTGAATATGTATATCAATTCTCTATGAAATCTCAAGTTGCATCAATATATAGCTTAAAATTCAATTATCTCATTTCTCTAGCAATAGTGGAGAATCAAGTAAAAGTTAAAATTAGAGAGATAGAATTACAACAATCATAAGATTATTGTATTTTCAAGTTTCATAGTCTAAAAAACCTAAAATTTTATCCTCATAACTTGTCTCTTCAATTCCCTTTACCAAACGCAACCTAACAGTGAAACCCAAGCTATAAGTACGTCATCATTTGACTAATCATAAGATAGATGCTTTCTATGATTTGCTATACGTACGTTGATTAAAATAAATACAATAATGCAAGTATTATCTAAACACATTCAACTAATCATAAAAAATGGCATATCAATAATATTTGTAGTACCGTTCACTTGTATTGTGATCTGTGGGCCTTTGGCCCATACATAATTTTATTAATAAGTAATAACCAACGAAATTAAGTATATATTAATATTTTGTAGAGTATTTAATCAGGTCGTCAAATATTTCAAATTTTAATGTTAATTAAATGTCTAAAAAATAGGTAACCCATTGTTTGAAGAGCTCCATCAACCGGTCCACGACTATGAACATTTTTAAAATTTGACATTTTCCTATTTAGGAATATATTTGGTTTTATGTGTATATATACAACCAAAAATATATTTTGTATTTTTAACCAACGGTATTATTAAATACATTTTATTAAAATGACCAGAATAATGCCAATATTAAATATTTTTATATTTTATAAACTCATAATTTTTTCTCCTAGTTATTTAAAAACTATACATGTATCTTTACGTAACTAGTCTTAGAGGGTGTTTGGATTTGCGTTTGAAAAAATGCTGTAGCGTTTTGAAAACTAATAATCAGATAATAGCTGTAACAAAAAGTGCTGCAGGAAATGTAGTGTTTGGTTTAGCTTCTGCTGTTTGCTATCATAATTATCAAATAATCAGTTTTTAAAGTGTTTGGATTTGCGTTTTTATTTGTAAAATGACCAAATAATCACTTATTAAGCAAATAAGCTACATTTTTTAACTTATGAAAAAGTGTGGTAAGATTAACGCTAAACGCAAATAATCACTTATTAACGTATGCAATCCAAACACCTTAAACTAATTATTTGCGTTATTGTAACGTAATAAGCTGATAATCTGGTTAATAACGCAAAACCAAAAACCCTCTTAGTTATATTTATCATCTTTAAACTGTTGTAAGTCAATCAATGCACACCGGTCATCTTCACATGTATTGTGATTTGTGGACCTTTGGATCCAACTTACGTAGGTTGATTCAAAGATGATCGTTATTCCAGTTAAACTCAAAGGGCCGAAGGGGGAGCCTAAGAGTTTTATTGGCTGTACTTCACTCGTAGGAGTTTCTAATAAAATTAAACCGTTGTTTCGAGTAGTAAAATGAAAGGTGGTGTGACTGTGAGGTGCGTGGCTTAGGGACCGGGTGGGTGGAGCATGAAGACAAATTATTGATGAGAATGAGATATGGGCCGGGGTTGGTTAAATATATCTTGGTGTTTTAATTTATTTGATTTTATGGTGTCATCTTTCATATTCACGCAGGTATCATGCATAATAGTGATCAGCATGGTTTGATTTTTTTGTTGTCGATTTTATTTCATTTTACAATTTGCAACTTGCAAGTTAAGTTGTAAGTGTAATATGTTTAGTTGTTAATAATATGTTGCTTTAAAAAAATGTGGACGAGTTAGAAAATTAGTAAATGAAAATTGCAGATGAAATCAGTCATTATTTATAGTAGCTTTCACATGTTGTTGTGGGGCTTTGGATCAAATGGAGGTGGTGGGATCTATCGGCTTCTAGATTGGTCTAAAACACATCACTTCAGTTCTAGTCCGATAAAGGTTGGTCATGGGTGGGTGGGTACCCACCCATCTATTTAAGGAGATAAGAACCAAAACAAACACCCAATTAACCGAAAATTAAACGCCACCAAAAAACACAAATATATATGATCTAATTTATTGTATTTGAAGAAACAAAATAAAAATATAATAGTGGGTTTGATGGAAATCCAATACAACAAAGGACATATGGAAATCTTAATTATTTATCAAATCGTTCAAATAATGACACAATTGATACCCTGAAAAAGTTTATCAGCCTGTTTGTTTTCCTTCCTACAAAACATGGAAAAAATCTCTCTCATGGAAATAGATGAAACAATCGACAATTTCCACCTATCTCCAAGCTGATAAGTATTCATATGTATATTAATAATGTTATTAATTTAAAACTTTCTAAATCAACCACTTTAATATTCATGCCTCATGCTAGAAAACAATAAACTTATAATTATAATCAAAAGATCTATTGGATTTGTTTCGTGGAGTGGGTGATATATACAATCTCATAAACAAATTAAGTTATTTAATACATCATATTCATCATCCGAAATATATCTTCAGTTCTGCGGGTCTTGCCTTCTTGTTTATAAATGATGACTAAATGTTTAGCAAGAGGACATCAATATTCTTATTTATGTCTTTAACACTAAATGACAAATTGCATGGAAATCATGTTAACTATCGGACCCGTGAGAAAGGAGATAATGAGTATGAAAGTGTTATTTTAGATTTACACATAATGGAAGATGAAACGAACCTAAGTAATGGGTTGTTTGTTCACTTCTTAATAAAATTATTAAGAAGCTACTTAAAAGTAAAATAATTTCTAAATGGTTCCATTAAGATGATAAACAAACAAGGCTTAAGATATTTGAGTCCGACATCACATATAATCAAGTTACATAAAAACATTTTTTAAATAATTATATCTCCGACTATGACCTCTCATTTGTAAGACGATCGAGAAGCGCCCACAATTAAAGGGGTTTTCTATCCGAAGCTCATAAATTCGTTTGAGACATTGTTTTAAAATGGAAAATAAATAAATAAATATCACAAAATGCAAATCATAAGGAATAGATTGTTTGATAATTAAATGGTATGGGCTCACTTTCGTTATCATCTGAATGGGCAAGGCTTATCTTAGGTGGGCTATATTAGATATCCATTAAACAAAAAATAATAATAAATCACAATATTCCAGAGTCCAGACTGAAGCTTTTCCTACGATGAATTTAGAATAGGGTTAATTATTATTTGAACAATCAAAATTTTTAAATTTTTCGATTTAACTACTAAACTATTTTTTTTAATCATGATTTAGCCACTACATTATTTTTTGTATACATATTTAGCCATAAAAGTTTTCTTTTACCGATTTAAGTACTGAAATTTGTCCTGATTTGGTCACTAAATATTCATATTTCTTAAAGTAAAACAAGAAACTAAAATTTAGTGGCTAAACCGAGAAAAAATAATTTAGTGACTAAATGTAACAAATCTAAATGGTCATAATGATACTTAACTTTTAAAAATATGGAATGAAACGGATGTTTAAGCATGAAGATGACTACAAGTGGTCTATATTGTAAACGTTAAATCAACGAGTAGTGGTTTTAACTTTAATTAGTTTGTGAAATGATAGAGGTGGCCAATGTCATGAAGTCTTGAGCTACATAGTGTAAGAGAACGGAATTTTTTTTTTCTTTTTTTAAAACAATGTTTGGATTATGCAATTCATGGTTATATATTTTGATTAGACTTGCACCCAAAGATTCAAACCAAACAAATATTGCTTACAATTAACTTTTCAAAATTTTAAGTCCATCTTTTAAAATAAACCAGCCATACAGACCTATGCGACACACCCATCTATTATTTTGTTTATTGTTTTATATAATAACTAAATAATGGGCCTACATATTATGTAAATAATTTTTAATAAATAATTATTTAATGTAAACTTAAAATTAAACGAATATTAAATATAGTTCTTATAAAAATATAAGAAAAGTATAACTATTTCACGTATATTATTTATTTAATCTTTTTAAATATACATGAATAATATTTATTTTATATATACACACAAATATATTACAAGTGGCCATAAGTATTATTTTTCTAGTTTTTTTAAATAGATATGAATGGTTGTTACTTTTTATAATACAAATTTATATATTTTCAATCGATGTAAAATTGAGATTTAAATTTATATACAACATTATGGTTATATATTTTCTTATAACAAATAAAATATCATATTTTTACTAATTACATAATACTTTTTAAATATTTAATATATTTTGTGTAATGTGCATCTATTTTTAATATGTTTTAATACATTTATAAACAAATAAAATAATTTTTTAATTAGATGTATAAATAAATATAGATATGATAAGAATAGATTTAACTTTAACTTATGGTTCGAATTGATAAACAAATAAAATATGTCAGATAAATATGTAAAATATATTTTTATTAGATAAATCACACAAAATATACCAAATCGGGAGAGCGACACATGGACAAATTTTTAGAAATGGTTCATTACGATAAAAGATAACGTATTACATAATTTTTCTAATTTGGATAACATATTGATGTTTTTCAATTTGATCTACCAATGAAAATACATCAATCAAGGTAACAAGTTATCTGATTAGGTAACCTGTATATTTTAAAAAAGTGTCATGTCAGGTTGTTTTGCTAAATTAGATGTTGAAAAATTTTGCTGACTGGACAAAAAATTATGGTTTCAGCATAATTTACTTGTTATTCGTAAAAAAGTAGCCAACCAGCCATGATGCACATCTATTTATAAATGTAGAAATATTAGTTATGATGAATAATAATGTTAATATCATATTTCTTTTTCTAAAAAATTAAAACTTATATTTTTAATAATTTTATATTTACTTTTTATAAAAATTTCCATGTTATATGCAGATGAATAACTAGTCTATAAATAAAAAATGAAATTCATGTTACTTTCGGTGCACTCCTTAAATCACGTTACTTTATGCTTTCTTTTTTCACTTTTATTCCTTCCTTTAAACCCTCCCTCAATTTACCCGATGCGTCCCTCGGCTTCCATAATTTAAATTTAAAAAACAATGTGCCTTTTTATGTTTAAAAAGTTCAATTTCATTTACACTATTATCATCTTCTTCTATAATAACTAAAACAAAACAAAAAATTTGTATTTATTTTGATATACAATGCTACTTTAGATTAAAAAAAAAAAACTAAACACATTCATAACTTCTAACTTTTTAAAACTTGTTTGAACGTGAATAATTATATATATGTGTGTGTATATGAAATCCGATTTTGTGAACATATATTTAAAAATCAAGATTATACTGCTAATGTGAAGATGTACGTGTCACGTAGTTTCAATGTGTGTTTGTATATGATTTTTCAAAGTAAAGTGCTATGGTTAATTTAAATTTGATTATGTAAAGTTTTTTTAAAAGATGATATATAGATCACGTGAAAAATTAATTATTGGTGTGAAGCATGTGAAATGTTGAATCAAAGAATATATATAACGTGTTACTTCGTGACTCAACAGTAAATGTTGAATAAATGACAAAATGATCATTTTCTTTTTGATTCAACATTTCTTGCTGAATCACAAAATGATATATATACACTTTCAAACATTAAAGATTATATTTAGTTATGACTATGTTTCACCAGCTGAAAATAACCAAAAATTCCATAAGCACATCAAATAAATTCAAACCTCATTAGCAAGTAGCCATAATGCACACACTATATATATAGGTACGATCACAAATTAAGTAGACATTCCGTGATGTGTGCCGCCTGCCTTGTTTATGTGTAACCTTGCTTATACTTACGAAAGAGATCTTCAGTTTTCGCATTCCTAAAAACACAACAACCGATCACATAAACACATATTAAAGCGACGAGAGTTATGATCAGTATTATGTTAGCCATCCTCCATTCCTTCTTCAAATTCTCAAGCAAACCGGCCTTGCATGAATCACAACCGTAGCAAAGTCCTGTCTGGTCGTTACTCCAGTTTAGGCAATCCATATCAGCCGCATTGTTTATCGGACTTATCCAATACGTCGGGTTCACAAAAGTATACCCACATTCAGTTGGAGGCTTACAACATCCCGACTGCAATTTTTTTAAAAATAAAAATAGAAAATAATATTAGCAGGGATATAAATTCATTACATTTTTACGTTCCTCAACTTTGAGTTTTGAGACTTTTTTTTCCATACATAAATATTCTTAATTGGGAAAACCAATTTCACTTATTCCTGTCTAATTTTCATATCTCCCACTTTATCATATCCTATGTACGTAAGCAACACCATTACACTTATACTAAAAAGTTTTTGTAAATGGGTCTCCAAACCAACCTAATTAATTAAGAAAAACACGTTGATATGTTTTTTTTAAACAAGCTCTTAACAGAAATTTCAAAAATAAAAATCTAAATCTGATTTTTTTCTAAAAATAATTTGGTCCGGTTTTAGCTGGTTTGACCCATTTATATATTCTCATAAATACCTCCTTTTCATAATTAAAAAAAAAAAAAAAATCCAATTCTAATGACTAAAAATATTTGGGGAAGCCAAAAGAAATATATATATATATATATAAAACAGAAAATGCAATAGGAGATATCATAAAACCTGTAATGGAGTAAGGTGTGCGTTGAAGAAATCTTGAGGCATGCGATATGTTTGGTTCAATTCAGCACATAAAGTGGTAGAACTTAGACAAGTTCTAATCCTATCCCATTTATAATGGCTTCTAACTCTTCGTTTGAGAAATCCAGAGTAATCGTCAAGCCTGTACTCCAAGAAAGACCGGCTTGGTTCAGGATGACCCGAACCCCTGATAGTCACCATATACACAAAGATGACCAAGCATGCTAGCAAGATGATGAGTACGAGCATGGCAATGAGATAAAACACAAGGAGCCATTGGACTCGCCAGAACCCTCCAATGAAACCGGCTATTGCCACTACCAACATCAAGATCCCTAACACGATAACCGGCCATTGTAGGATCTGGACACAAGCATTATCCGTCTCGGTTGCTAGCCAGATCCCGGCTCCAATGATTGGGATGGACAGCAACATGGCGATGAAGTTGATGCCTCCAATGACATTGTTGCTCATCGCCATGTTTGATCGACGATGGTTTTTCAAGTACTGTTTTAGTTTTTGTTCCTTTCCTTGGATATATGAAAGCTAGCTAGCAAAAGGTGGGGTGTTGTGTTGAGCTTTTGATGCAATATTTCTCATCACTTTTGAAAATCCCTTGATTGTGTTTGAAATATGGTGTTTTTGTCAGAGTGGAAGCAAATTACCATACGACCCTTTGTCCATTTGATCCACTTTCCTCCCATTCATGGGCTTATTATAAGTTCAACTTAAAAGGCCCACTTCTTATTTTGGGCTTATGCTTTCGGCCTATAACATAAAATGAAAATTCTAACTTAACGCAGTTTTGTTTATTTTCTTTTTATCTTGTTGTGGTGCTTCCTTCTTCTTCAGAGGGAAAAAACGAGCCAACATTAATGGCGGCACTTGAATCGCTAAAGCTCATGCTATCCCCTTTCCACGCTAAATTAGATTTTGCATTTCACAGTTCCACTCCTAAAATTGTCTTTAAATCCCCCACTCTTTACCGACTTCCTCTTCCAATTTCAAGAAATTTTGACGTCTGCTTATCATCAGCAACCCAACAACAGATTTCGGTAGAAGAAGAGAAATTGGAGAAAAAGAAGCTATTTGTTGTTAATCTTCCATGGTCTTTATCCGTTTCTGATGTCAAGAATCTCTTTGGTGAATGTGGAACTGTAGCAGATGTTGAGGTCCAATAATAATACACTTCATCATTACGTTCATACAAGTATTGTTTTATAGGTAGGTAGGGTTTTTAATTTTTGGTTGAGATGACGATTTAGAAATGTTTGTGTTATATTGATAGATAATAAAAAGAGAGGATGGGAAGAAAGGGTTTGCATTTATTACAATGTCTTCTGGGGAAGAGGCTCTGGCTGCAATCAACAAATTCGATTCTCATGTATGTTTTTACATTTTCCTAGTGTTTTTTTCTAAGTGATTATCCTTTGTTCGCCATGCTTATTTGAATCTTAATCATGAATTTGAGTGTAGAATTTTGGTGCTTTAGGTTGGAATAATTGTTCATGAATTTGACCTACACTGATGGTCATAAAGACTTTTTTATTTTTTTAATTTCCTCTGGCCCTGGTCTTTCTGATTTTCAGGTCACTAACTTTTGATGCAAAGTCTTTGCTAAGTACCATGAAATACATATCTCTCAAACTGATTCTTTGATACTCCCTGCCTTTCATAAAGTCATAATAATTGGAGAAAAATTGGTCTTTTAGAAGAACTAAAAAAAATATACTCTACAAACTGGTTGAGGTCCATGAAATTGTTCAAGAAACAGATAGATCATAGATGAGTTGCACCATTGGTTCTCCATTCCTTGCCATAAGACTCTTCATTAATGCACATGAATAATGCTAAAGCCTAAAATTTATTGCAAGTTGCTATGTTCTTTCGGTTCAGGAACTTTTGGGTAGGACTATCAGAGTTGAATATGCAAAGAAATTCAAGAAACCAACACCTCCAGGTTTACCACGCTCAAACGAGACACGGCATAAGTTGTTTGTGTCAAATCTTGCGTGGAAAGTAAGGGCTGCAAATCTTAAACAATTGTTTGCCGAGTTTAATCCTGTTTCAAGCAGGGTTGTTTTCAGCTCTTCAGGAAACTCTGCTGGATATGGATTTGTGTCATTTTCCACGCAGGAGGAGGCAGAGTCTGCATTATCAGCCTTGAACGGGAAGGTAACCGATTGATTTCTTATTGGTGTTTTATAAGAATAATACTATATTTGAAGGGTTCAAAAATATAAAAGGAAAACGGATACTGTATGCTGATGATTCTTTGATCCTACAATAACAAATCCTTCCATTCTGTAGGAATTGCTTGGGAGGCCGATTATTATAAAGTTCAGTGAAAAATCTTCTGATAAGTCTGAAACTAATGAGGAAAGCCCTTCGGCGGACCAACCTGCTGAATCATAATTTGTTCATCGAGCAGAGTGACTAAGAGGAGATGAAGCAAGGGGAAGATAAATGGATGTTTTTTTCCCTTTCTTTTTTGAAATGAAACTCACATCTACATGAATGTATCTTCTGCAATCTGCATGTCTGTCTCTTGCGTCTCTCTGTGCATTGCTACTTATAAGAGAAGACCCCTGTAAATTAGACACGCTTGCATTTAAACTTGAATTTTCGACTCAATACTAACCATATATCTTGTGCAAATCTCAATACTAACCCTTTAAATTTCAACTCATTATTCAACAAACATATACATGTTTTATATATTGTATCTATTTTTCCTTCAAGTTGTGGAAAAACTTAAACAAAAGCTAAAGAAAAAGGCAAATGACACACAACTGCCAAACTACAAGTATTTAAATTAATTTATGATCTACCTAGTATATGTTTATGCTTATTAAAGACTAAATTTTATAGCAATGAACCAAGAAAAGCTTCAAGAAGGAGCAAACAATTATCCAAATGGAGACAGAGTGTCCGAAATACAGGAAAAACTACCTCCCAAAAACCAAACCCCAGGACCATCGAAACATAGACAAGTTACATCCAAGAATTCACTCAACACGAGTCCATCAACCAGGAACTTTGCACCCATAACGACCAATTCCACAATTTATTACTTATGTTCTCAATTTAGAGGAGGGAAAGAGATTGACTTGAGGAGAATGGATCATCATCTAAAACCTTTTGTTCGGCCTCTGACAAAGCAAAAACTACTCTATTACACCTATTCCAAGTTCCATAGAGACACCAAGCACACCCTTTGGAAAATCCTCCTCATCCTCGAGCACAAATAAGCGTCAATTAGGGATGTGTGGAATGACCGAAAAACCGAACCGAAACCAGAACCGAACCAGAACCGGAACCGATTTATAGTATTCGGTTCGGTTATCGGTTCTTATAATCTTCAATATTCGGTTCTCGGTTATTGGTTCTGTGGGTATCGGTTTTATCGGTTATAGAACCGATTATTTGAAAAGCTCATAATATGCAAATTAAGAAATGATTTAAAAGCCCACAATGTGAAAACCAAAAAAATCATTTGTTGGAACAATATTTTTAGGATGGTGAAACTACAAAATTTATATGAAAACATCATGATCGACACTTCTCTTATTATATTTTCATGTTTTTTTGTTTATATCGTGTTATAATAGATAGAATTATATACATTTTTTAATTTTCGGTTCTAATCGGTTCCGTACCCGAAATACCCGTACCATAACCGGAACCGGAACCGCATTATAATTATTGGTTCGGTTATCGGTTCTTACAATCTTTAATATTCGGTTTCGGTTAAATCGGTTCCGGTTCGGTTCGGTCCGGTTCCGGAACCGTTTACATCCCTAGCGTCAATGCTACTAAGCTTCAGTCAATCCCATGACAAGGACGCAAGGAATTGCAATCCCCACCATGCCCACACCTTTCTCCAAGTACTAATGACTTTCACACCCTTAAATAAAACATGATTAAACGCTTCAGCCTTTAGAGATTAATATAATTAGTTTTTTTTTTTTATATTTATTCGATTGATATGAAGTTGATTGCATTGAGAATCATATAAACACTAAGGCGACGTTTGATTCGCAGAATGTTAACTCCATGAATGGAATCTGTCAAAGAAATAGAGTTCTGGAGGGAAATAAATCTGTCTGAATCGAAATACTGTAGCTTGTTTGGTTAGCTGGAAATGAATGGAGTATAGAATCAATCCTTTGATGTTTTTTTGTTTGGTATATAAATTTGTCAAGGGAATCGGAGTTGATTATGACAAATGACCAAAATATATTATTAATAATTTATCAAATTTTTTTGAATTATAAAAATATTTTAAAAGTGTGTTCTTTCTTTATTTATTTTTTCCATAAAACAATTTTTTTTCTTGATAATATTTTTTGAATTATAAAATACCTGAAAAATATAATCTTTTATTATTTATGTATTCATACAACAGTGTCTTAAAATGATAAGATTAAATATTAATATTTACAACATAAACAAAATAGTATCTGATATGATGGGATTAATGTGACATGGGAAGAGTTGGATTACGTAGAATGAATTAAAAGTAGTGTTGTGATATGATATAATAAGGTGATAATAAGTACATAGGCTGGGTATGGAGGGATGTAATAGGTTTGATAGATAAGTAGATTATTGATAAGGTATGGTAGGGTCGTAGGGAGTGAAGTTGGGGTAGGGATAAGGTATGATATAATGGTTGTATAAGATTGGAAAGAGATGTAATAAGTTTGCTGGGTGAGTAGATTGGTGGTAGGGTAAGATGGGTGGGTAGCTGGGGTGGGGTGAGGTAGGGTTGAATGGGTAGATGGTACGATGGGTGTAGTATAAGGGTGACAAGAGATGTGATAAGTTTATTGTGATGGGTAGGGTGGATGGGGTAGGGTAGGGGTAATGTAGTGTGGGAGGATAAGATATAGGCTGGGTAGGTGAGATTGAGTTGAGTTTAGTTGGGTCTAGGGATGAGCTCGGTACCGTACCGAACCGAACCGGTACCGATCCCGAAAATACCGAAACCGAATTATTAGTTTTGGAAGAACCGAATACCGAACCGTATAATTTTATATGGTGCCGGTTCGGTTCCGAATACCGAATTTTAGCTAATTTAAGAACCGAATACCGAACCGAAAGTACCGAATACCGAATTTTAGCAAATTTAAAAACCGAATACCGAACCGAATATATTAATTCGGTACCGGTCGGTACCGGTACCGGTTCGGTACCGGTTCGGGTTCGGGAAATGGTACCCGTTGCTCACCCCTAGTTGGGTCGATATGGTAGGTATAAGTGAATAGAATAGATAAGTCATGAGAATGTAATGTTCAATCCTTGATAACTCCAATGGAAAACACATTCCTTTGTTGGAGAGAATGTTTTGCTTGAAAGAGAATTATCATTCCATGAAATTTGACAGTCAAACATACAATACGAATGGAGTGTTCAATCATTTTTCATCAGAATCTGTGAACCACATCTCCCTAAACATTTATTTTTCTAGGTTCTCTATCAAAATATGAAAATCAAGCAAACACTAGAATTAAGAAAGAGAATAAAGTTTAATTTTTGTTTGTTAGTGTAATCTTATCAAAATATAGACATACAAACAATGTGAATTTCATGTACCAAATAGATTTTAAATGGATTTCTATTTCCTCTCACGTTTTCTTAATTAGACAAACTGCTGCCATTGATTCCATATCTATTCTCTCTCTCTATCTTCACCAGTTCACCGTTACCCAATTTCTTATTGTCATTCCAAAGCAAAAATATTACCGACAAAACATATTGAATAAACATTTGCCTGTACATTTAGATTATTGTATGCTTATTTTTTTAAACAAATTATGTCAAACTTTCGAGTTAAAGTTCAACTCAGATTGAACACAAACTAGGCTGTAGAAATGACTAAAACAAATATGCATATTGGACTGTGAACAAAAAACTTGCAATAATAAAATTACAACGAGCAAAAGAGTTTTTAATAGAAAGTGCATTAAAAAAAGTGTGTAAATTATTAAAAAAAAAGATTTTCTGCATATAATAGCAATCTAGTTGTCTGTAATTTTTTTATTGTAGTATTCTACTCTATTTTATAATAAAATGACATTATCTCAACAAACTTCTTCTAATTATAGCATTGTACTCTAAAAAACTAACCCCATAATAGCAACAAGCGATGATGTATGATGTGATGCTGACTCAACATTCATTTAGGTTGCCACTTTAGCACCAACCGATGACCAGATCCACATTAAATGACAACATAATTAGAATAACAGTGTACTATATACAATAGCAATGTACTACATTTTAATAAATTTTATTCCTTAACTTAATTGTATTATTATATTATGATTATTATTATATTATAACTATTATTATTAATAAATAAAACCAATTCAACTTTGAATATCCTTCATCTAAACATATCTTCAATGTTTAGTCCATTCGTGGTCTTCAAAAAAAGAACACCAAACGATCTGCACCGTTTCACTTTCTTCTTTGTTGTTCCAGAACAACAAATAAATATAGAAATCAATCAAAGACTCTAGACGAACTTAGGATCTGGAATCGATCGAAAGCTTATGGTTAGAAAATTGATTGATCAACAACTTAGGATTTGGAATCGTTCTTGATCTAGTTTTGGAAAGCAATTTGGATGAAATCACTCGTGTTCATCTATGGATCTAGAACAACCACACTTGTTCTTCAAATTTGGAGAGGTTTGCTTTTCATGTATGGGTTATCATTTTCTTTTGAGTTTCGGTTTTGGGGTTAAAATTATCAAATTTTGTTAAAACATCCCCTTCGATGGTTTATGCTTGGCTCGAGATGTGGAGTTTGAAGGTTTCGAAGTTGATTTTTTGAATTTGTTGAAGGTTCTAGATTTGTATGTGTTCTAGATCTCAATTATGTTAAAAAAAATGTCTATAGTTCTAATTTTTATTTGATTTTGATGTTTACAAATGTGATTTGAGTTTGGTTTGTGTTAGATATTGGTTTATTGGTTCTCAATCTTCATATGTGTTTGCTTAAAAAAATTTCCAGATCGTGAACCAAACATGGAGGTTTATTTGTTGGATCCCGAAACACAATGCTTAAGGAAAAAAATGCTTCCTAATTTTATAACAAAAATTAAAATGAGATGAATTATTGGTGTTTTTGATAAATGTAAGAGAAAAACTTGAAGATAATATGAACTCTGCCTTTTAACCAGGTACAAATGACACCCTTATGTGGTTTTGATATCTGTAACACTAAACTCATCCACTTAAACCAAATATATTAATTACTTTCAAACCCATATATCATATTTCTTGCCATTCAATCAATAAACCCTAAATAATTTTTAGTAATGACCTGATTTAATTGTCCCATGTTAAGTTATTGATCCAATATATAAAAGTATAGCCCGTGCAAAAAATATATATCACTTAACTAAGTTATAAAAAATAAAAATTCACGTGCTATCGTTTAAAGGCCAAACAAATAATTAGTTTTGAAAAATATAGTTAACATTTGTGATAATATCAATGTATATTTTATTATTACCACCTTCAAAACTATATTCGAAGTTTCATTTCATTTACGCATTGAATTTTTTTTTCTAAAACATATAATCCACTCAAGTTATGGACCCAAGAATGCCACTCCATTGACCAAGTCAACATCCAACACGTATTCTTTAAACCTTTTGGCTTTTTGACTCTCTGTTTCCCTTGACAACTGAACAATGTTTTCCATTTCCATTTTTTTTTCTGGGTAAAACCGTAAAATTTATCATTGAAATATTACATATTTTTTAGTTTCAAATTTATAAGCATATAGTAGTTATATATTTCTTTTTATATATGATTTAAATGATTATTGTTTTAGCATCCTATATACTAATTGCCTACCTAGCTACTTGTATTAAAATGAATTTAAACAAAAGAAAAAACGTTTATTTTATGTTTTTAATGAAGAATATATGCTTGTTGGCACATGATAAGTTTAAACCACACAACAACATCATTACTTAGATCTACTCGCTTAATCTAATCTTTTCCAAATATTAATTAATTAAACATTATCCTCTCATAATTATACCACACTTATATATTCTCATCCCCCTTTATTCCTTTTCCTTTTTCAATTTCAACTCCATGAATATGAATAATATAAAACTGATTTTTATACTAATTAAATCCATTTCAAACAAATATCCGATTTCTTTTCTCAATCAATTTAAGTTTGAACGTGTACTTTACGACATATGCAGGATGCGGAATTGACGTGGAAAACAATATATCCTTTAATGGTAACATTTTCTTTGATTCTGTAAACTTATTCTAAAAATATTTGAAGATTTTATTTTCCTCAATTGAAAAATTTATGTCTTTTAGGATTTTAAAAGTATGTTTACATAAAACATGGATTTGTCAAAGGGTATCCGATTCGAACTTGAGCATGAATAAAAAGAAGTCCAAATCCTTAAAACAACATCCTGAAATGTGTGTACACACATAAATAAAAATATAATGAGAATGATTAGAATCTTATGAATAATGTAAAAGAATATAATTTCACATAAGTAATGGTTTTACTGCGTTGTAATTGTCACTTTTATGTTTTTCTATTTTACTACCGATGGTTACTACTTTTATATTGCTTACTACTTCTTACTATTTGGTTAACTTTCTTTTTTTTTTTAAAAAAAAAAAATAAACACCACTTATGATTCTTTGTAGGGCTAAAGTTGTACAATAGCAATGTACTTTTTAATGTGTATCGATATAGTACGTGTACTTTTTATATTGTTAATATGATACCTTTACTTTTTATAACCGGTTATTTCGTCTAGCTTTGCGCAGTTGTGGGAGAATCGTCAGTACGAACTTGTTCACCGTTAGATCTGCATGAAATTTGAGGAAAAGCTTCGCAACACATAGTTCTTCGATCTGGACGGTGGAGATCGTCATTGGAGATTTCTACAGAGGTCTGTAGGTGTTTGAAGTTGGTTGTGCTGTGTGATTTCTCCTACCAAGTTATCACAAGAACGAGAAAGTGTATTTGATGCTTCAATTATGGAAATTTGAACATTAATAAAAAGAGAAATCTCACTCTTTGCAGCTGTAGCCAATAACCGGTTACCAAAGGTATCATATTGGTATGAAAAAATGTAGTACACGTATCAAATTTGAACAATTCAGAAAGTACACGTGTAATATGAATAATTAAAATAGTACACGTACCATATCGATACATTTTAAAAAGTACACAACTATTCTACGACTTTAACCCTTCTTTGTATGGTTCGGTAACATAAGTTGATAGTTTAAATAAAATATCGTTTTATAATACAAATGCATGCAATCACGTGTTTTAGGTTAATTAATATCTTAATGAAAAAGTCTATTAATTAAAACTTACATATATGAATATATATGTAACATTTCAAAATGAAAGTTGCTTTATTTATTTCACCACCTACACGTACTCAAAGATATGAAAATTTTGTGGTTAGGTACGTAATTTATAATACACAAATATAATATTAAATGTCAACTCTTTAAGTTATTCGAAACAAATTATACATATCTATCTATTTTATTAATATGCCACATGACGCTTAACTAGAACGCCACTTGTCTTAATAATAATATGTCACGTCTATAATTTTTTTTTTACCTTTAATAATGAATAAAAACAATTAAATTAAATTAATAAATAGAATTATTTGGTAGATATTGTATAAATAAAGCCTTCCAATGTTATGCAAATGTTGTCTTTTCTAGAATTAATAGTAGAGAAGATTTAAAACTTTTAATTTTAGATTAAGAAGGTAAAGTTAGCATCAAAACAACCAATGTTGTTTATAAGAAAGTATTTTCTGGTTTATTATTTGAAACTATGTATGTATTTTTTTTTATTTAATTCTTATAATTATTTTATACTTTTTTATATGTTTATATATTATAATTACTAAAATCAACCCGTGTAGTATACGGGTAATACCCAACTTATCATTACTATCTTAATGCATGTGATTTTTTTTTTTAGTTAAGTCAGAATTATATATTTAAATAATAAGTATATCTAAATCAAAATATATGTTACAGATATGATGTTTTAGAATTTTTTTAAGAAATTCTATTGAACAAGAGAAAGTATAAAATGCTTTTGATTACTTTGATAAATAGATAGATAGATACCCACAAACCTGAGTCAGGGAAAAACCCAAACTTTAGTCAAGAAACCATCTTTTCCATGAAAATAATAAAATTTTATACAAGAAAAAGAAGGCAAACATATCCCCACCCCACATCAAAAGCACATTCTTTCTCTCTTTCATTCATTCTCTGCTTTACTTTCCAACTAATTAAGTCCACCAGCTTCTTAATTAATTTCAGTTTTTGCCATTAATTTTCCAACCCCATCTTCTTAAAGACCACTCATCTGACATCTGATCAAACTCCCTCAAAACTTCTCTATACTTCACTTTAATTCTGTTATGTTTGATCCATATATATGTCTCCTGGGCCTTAATTAAGTCATCATATATATATGTCTCTAAAGCTGCCATATATAGTTGAAGGTGTACGTACGTTTTCAAGTTGTTACTTTACCCTATTCTAGCTCTTAATTACTTGGCATACAATTAAGTACATATTTAATTTCTTGGTTACAAGCAGCTTCAATTCAATTCCCATTAATGGGGTCTGTGGATAGTCCTACAACATGGGTGCCTTCAATCAACAATATTCAAGATTGTTCCCAAAAGATCTGCAACCCATCTTGTCCTCAATGGTGTTATAATTATAACTACCTTCTCCTCCCTCCTCCTCCTCCTCCTGCCAATGATGATTCAGGCGGTGCTGCGGGGCTCTCCCCTCTTGTGATCATCATCATTGGTGTTTTCGGGAGCGCTTGTCTTTTGATAAGTTACTATGTCATAATCTCACGACTTTGTGCTGTAAATAACGATCAGTCGACTGAAACTTTGACAAGGCGAAGGGTTCATGAAACCCTTGATGTACAAATTATTGAGGATGATTATGACGTGGAAGATGACCCTTTGAATCTTGGGCCTTGGCATGTTCCGGGTAAGGGTTTGGATGGTGATTTGATCAATTCGATTAGGGTTTGCAAGTACAAGAAAGGAGATGGTTTGGTTTCGTCCACCGATTGCCCCGTTTGTTTAGGAGAATTTCAACAAGACGAGAGTCTAAGACTTTTGCCCAAATGTAGCCATGCTTTTCATGTTTATTGCATTGATACTTGGCTTACTACTCATTCAAATTGCCCATTGTGCAGAGGTAATGTAAGTTGTGTCAATTCAACGCCGCCACCACCTCCACCACCCCCGCCGCCACCTCCGCCTCCACCTCAAACCCAAGTGATGGTGTCAAGGAGTAATGTAAGTGAACAAGATGCAGTAATTGAAATCAGAGAAGACGACGAAAGTGAAAGAGAGGTTATTAGGAGATCAGTATCTATGGGTTACTTGTGCGAAAACCGAGTATCAGTAGCTGATATTTTGTTTGTTAATCAAGAAAATGAAATGGAATCGGAAATATGCCAATTTATAGATGGTGGTGAATCATCAAAACATGTATTAAAAGCAGAACAATGTGGATACGTAAACGACATGGGGTCATCGAAACTAGTTACGAATGAAAATAACGTATACTTGGAATGTTGTGGTGATGGTAGGCATGATATGATGAAAAGATCATTGTCTAGTGGGAGGTACTTGTTCATCAGAGGACGGAAAGGGAAGATGTTCACAGTTTCTACTTCTACTTAATTAATTACATAAGGTTTTTGTCCTTAATTCAAACATTTCAAAAGTTGAAGGATCAATTTTGTTAGATTGCTAATTTCTCCTCTTCATGTTGGAATCTTATTCCTTCAAGGCCATAAGGGGCCGGCCGGTGTTGTTTTTTCATTGATTTATAATTATTTCGGTATAAACCTTCATTTCTTTTTGATATATTTTCAAAGTTTATAGGAACAAAAGGAAAATCAAAGTTGACGTTGAAATAATTTTATTACTCAAATATAAACCATATTAATTGGCGTATACGTTTTTCAATTAGAAAATCACTTACGATTCAATATAATGTTTTTTTTTTTTTATCAATGTTCAAAATTACGGTGGTTGAATATTTGGGCAACGACGAAATTAATGGTAATAGAGTGTCTGGATATTACTATTTTTACAACGTGATTATAAATTTGGTCATAGAATAGACATATAACTTTTCCTTAATTAATGTGACTTTTAATTTAAACGGCTAAACCTAACTAATGATGGCATCTACGAAGGAAGTATCGGGTTCCTTATTCTGGTTAAAATGTGCGTACGACCCTCACATAATAAGTTATAAATTTCTATCTAAGGAAATATTGGCGATTGTAATTACAACTTTATTCACGAAAATACCTGGAAAGGAAAGGAAAGGTGATACCGATACCAATAGGGCAATAGGCAATAGGCAATAAATATAATAATGAGCTGATAGTTGCTTTGCCCATAAGTATTAATGTTTTTGACTGTCTATAAATTGTTGGGCTGGGTCTGTCTAAAGTGCTATAATGTAAAACCCATTTCCATACATTAATTTCCATGATATTACTTTGTTGAATGGGGAATCATTTCTAAATTTTATTTTTTTCATTAAAAACCTTTTTACTTTTTTTTTTCAATTTAAATATTTATTATTAAATTTTCTTTCGTAATTTCGTAAAACGTAAATATTATTTAAAACTCTTTTTTCCCGATACAAAATCTCTTTTTATGCAAAAATAAAATATTGTATTCATTCATCAACATAAAAAATATATCTTTTAAAATAATAGAAATAATAATGTAAACCAGTCAAAAATTAAAAAAAAACTAATGATAAAAATGAAAACCTATCAATTAGAAATAAATATGTATGAAGATGTTTTACGAAAAATAAAATTAGACCTCAAAGAACCAATCAAATTGAACCATATGCTATACTATGTTTTAAGAATACAATTTGTATTTGTTATGCCATTTTACTATCTAACTAGTTTATTACCCGCGTATTACGCGGATATTTTTAATATATATAAAATATAATAAATAAAAATATAAAGATATAAATATTATTTTTAAAACAAAAGTATATAAGTTGATATTATTATTTATTATGACGTATTAATTTTGTATATTTCTAAATATATATGAAGAGTAATTATTTCTTATATATTTCTTTAAACTTTTATTGTATTATCTTATAATTAATAAGTCAGTAGATTATTAGATTTTGTTTGATTTGATTTGATTTGAATTTAAAAGTGGATTATATTAGATTTGGATATATTTAATTAATAAGTTAGTAGAGTATTAGATTTTGTTTGATTTGATTTGAATATAAAAGTGGATTATATTAGATTTGGATAGATTTGATTTAAATTTCTTTATTCTTTTTAAAATCTATAAATGTCACGTGTCGATTCATGGTGACGACACGTGGCTTCACCAGAAATGAGTACAGTTACTCTTTTAATAGTATAGATAGATTTGATTCATTATTAAACTCAATTATATATGTGTGTGCATGTGAGATTTTTGAGTTTTGTAAATTTATCAAATGATTATATGAGTGAATCAAGAACTCTCTCTAAATGTGTATATAATTTCATTTATATAATCATTGATGGAGTTACAGAACTCAAAATCTTTGAAGTTTATATATACTTAAATTTTGAAAAAGATTTTTTTTAATTTGATACTCGGATTACCTTAAGAAAATAAAGTAATTTCTTAATGTAAAACCATATTTTAACATGAGAAATGTAAGAATCATTGGATTCAGTTTTTTGCATATTGATTCACCAATTTTTAAATATAGAAATAATGAATCATCAATTCTGAATAAAGTAAATCAACAATTTTTTTACATTGATATATTAGTTTTTGAATATAAATAATGAATCACAAATTTAAAAACAAATGAATCAATCTACAAAATTAATGAATTGTAGTGTTTTCCACTTTTCAAAATATATTTAACTTCTCAGGATAACATGAACATATATATTTGTTTGCCTAAACCTAGGTAACAACACATCATAAACTTAAAGTCTAAGGTGACACGATTCTGAAAGGGAAAAACCTATGCAAGATGAGACATTTGTAAACAAACCTCTATACGTGGATGCATGCTTCATGACCAATATATATATATATATATATATATATATATATATATATATATATTTTTTTTTTTGCAAGATAATGGAATCATATGTCAGTGGTTGGTTCGTGGAGTTTTTTTTTTAATATGATTTGTATTTTGTTAAAAGATTTGAATTATACAATATTTTTATTTATAAATTTATAAATTTTGTTAGATATTTGATTGATGAGATTTAATATAGTCAAGCATTTATGAAATTTTGTTATTATTGTTTTGTATACCAGACATTAGACAAAGGTAAAATAAAGGCAGTTGGATTGGGATTGTGATATGAGGAAGGGATGTGTGTAGGTAAGTAGGTAAAATTAGATAAAATAGGTCAAAGACATCCATAATTCATACAACTGTGAAAAAGTCTAATGAATCCTTACAAATTTATATTATTAATATATGCATGTTTTTTATATAATTTTCTGCATGAAACAAATGGAAAGTTTATAAAATAAAAGGTTAAATAAATATATTCGTTGGTAATATTTATTGTTAAATTATAAATAATGTAATGATATATTGATAATTTGATGGATACTAGTTAAATAAAAAAAACATATAATTATTATTTATTAATTAATAGCAAAAGATGGCCAACCATCTCCATTCATGATCCATTGAGTGATCAACAGAAACATCCATACAATTTCACGTAACATCCAGATCTCCTCATACAACCTTTTTTTAAAAGGCTACTCGTACACGCTCTAAATCTTACTCCACAATCAAATCATTTGTTTGAAATTTTGATCCGAAATCAAAGTTAATGTCTTGGTACCACTAAGCTTTAAGCCTTGTGGAATCCATATTAACACGTACTTAGAATCCAATCCATACAACCTTTATTACTCACGTATATATAACCTTAATACGTACAACATCCATTGTAGATGGGCTGTGGTAAAATAAAAGTGGTGGGGTGGCCGGTACGTAGCATAAGAAAAGATGGGATGAGTACGTGTAGGTATTTATGATAGGATATGATATGATATACAGGGTGAGGGTGCCCAAGATTTTAATTTGCAAAGGTATGTGACTTATAAAATGCAGTGATTTAAAATCATTTCTTGAATTAACGAACAAAATATGAAAAGTTAAATGTAAATCCTATAAAATCTTTGAAAATCTGGTAGCTAACTAAACGTCTTCCAAGTGGTATCAATAAATCTTTGAGAAACAATAAATGTAATTCAATAGGACGTCATAAAATAACATATTTCACATACTATAAAAAGAATATTTTTGTGTGTATTACATGATCTCCTTTTCATCTGCCTAATAAGCTAAATTGTATTAACTGTAGGTTTGAATTTTGATGCACGAAGAAAGTGATAGAATCATGTGTAGGCTGTTAATTATATTATAGCAAATCAGTACATCTTCGATATCCTTTAAAACCAATTTTTTGGCAAAAAAAAATATACAAAAAAATATTATAATATAATATAAATGAGTATCATAATTTTAGCAAGTTAAATTTACCAAAAAGTTTTGTGGATGAATTAGATAGACCCGTGAATGAATGAGACATCCTTTGAATGAATGAGTTCATATCATTTATGCACACACTCAATCATTTATTTACATGATTGTTTTTGTAATTTTATTTGATAAAAAAACATTATAGTAGTTTATACTAATTTATAAAGTTATTTTACAAATTTATATTTTTAATTCACACACATGCTTCCAATAAATTTATGATTCCTTGGAACTGAAGCCACACAAAAATTAAGGATGCTTTTAGTTGATGAAATTTTTTAATATTTTCATTTTTACTTTAAAAAAAATAAAAATTTGTTTATTTAAGAACAATTACATAAATTCTCACCTCACTTTTTAATATACCAATTTTCATATTCTATCTTTACTTTCTATAACCTACTTTATATTTTCTTTATAATTCTATCTTTCTCTCTTACTTTTCCAATAACCTATCATAATTTCTTATTTTATAATTAGTCATCTTACTTTTTTGTTAAACTAAAACTTTATCATATAAACAAGTTTTATTTTTTATAAAAATTTTTATTTTCTTTTTCTAGAAAACTATAAAATGAAAACTGAAATTAATAAATACCTAAATGCAACCTTCGATGTCCATCAACCTTTCCTTCTAGAATACCGTGAGAATCATATATATTTTTGTCCATTTCAGTTCGCACTTTCTTTTACTTTCTCCAAATAAATGTTTCTCCATCCCACTTTAAATATTTACATGGTTATTTTAAGTCGTTTCAAAATAAATATTTATTTACAAAAATACATTATAATAATTCAATAGGTTTAAATATGAATCCTATATTTATAATATATTTGTCTCTTTCAAAAAATAATGAAGTAAATAGATAAAAAGTAAATTTGTTATTTAAGTATAAAAGGAATCAATGATTGATTACCTGTTTCCTTAAGCTCTATGTATTTTTTATCTAAAGTGGACATTTAATTTGGGATGTAATAAAAAAACATTATTAAAATCATCTGAACATATTACTTCTATCATATGTATCATCTGTGTACGAACTTATTTATTGTTTTAAGCATGTAAGCAAAGATCGATCCAATGATCAAATCAAAGACCTTCGATTTTCTCTGCACTTTATATATGATTCATCTCCTTTTGTGTTAGCTATATTCACAAAGTAAGGTTTTCCATTGAGTGCTTTATATATTATACACATTTGTTAAACTTTATTTTTAAAATAGTAAAAATTGAAAACTTCGTTTCAATTTCATGAAATTGGCCTTTGTAGATAACAAGTATTGTGATGACCGTGCGTTGCGACGGGACGTAAACCACACATATATATACACTTTTAATTAATAAATTAGTAAAAAGAATCATTAGTATAAAGAATAATTTTTAAAAATTACAATAAACTAAAAATATAATAACTATTAATTCAAAAATAGTAAATTGTTAGTAATAAAACTAAAAACTAAAAACCAAAAACTAAGGTCATATAGTTTTTAAGAATTGTGTTTTTATAAAACTATTAAACTGTATATATAGTATTTAGAAATAAACTTTACTTAAAACGATAATGTTTAATAAGTTATTATAATCAAAATAATACATTAATTAATATTACAATGGAGTAAGTATTAGTTAATTAATATATAGAATTCGAATTGTCTTTTAGTGAAATCACATAAAGACAAAATTACAAAAACAAAAATAACAAAGTATATTATTAGCTATCCACAAACACGATATTATGGATCAAACATAGGAGCCACAAAAAGATTGAGATCGAAAAAAAGGGGTCATCAAGCCATGAAAAATTGATGTCATTTAACTTTGTTGTTGAGAGATCTTTCATTTAGACAATGTTGAACGGTTCGAATAAATTAATGAGTATTAAACTAAAATTTATCCAATAAATTAATATTAAAGTAACTATAATAAACTTAAAAAATCAGTACTATATTTTGATATATTTTACATAATTCAAAAGAATCCAAAATAGCATAAGCAATATTTATCATAAATTAAATATAAATAAATCAAACTGAACAAAGTTCGAAAGTTACAATAATAACATCATCACATTATGATAAAAATTACAATATTTAACAAATTAAAGTTAATACATTTCCTTTAAAGTAATTTCTTCAATGGATAGATGTGTCGAGATTCATATCTATTTCATAAATAAATTAGTCATAAAATTTTAAAACATAAAAATATACAATCAACTAAAAATAAAAATAAAGTAAAAAACTTTGTTTTTAAAACACTACATAAGTTATAAAACATCTATACACATTGACACACACATTTATCATATATTCTAATTATCAACAATAAAAGATTAAAGTAACAATATATAGAAATAAATATTCATGACAAAGACATATCTTTTTAATTGTATTTATGTTGTGGTTAATATTTAAAATAATAAACAAAAACTCAATTGAATCAAACACTATATTAAATCGAACGTAAAAAACTCAACTTTTAACTAGAAAACCACTCAGACAATGTGATAAGCTAAACGTTATAATTATTGCAACAATACTATATTACTAGAATTATAGTAAACTGAAAACTATAATAATTACTAATAAAGATAACCATTTAAATGTCAAACAATAATAAGTTTTTGAACAAATATATTTACTTAAATTAAATAAATATTTCAATAATATATATATATATATATATATATATATATATATATATATATATAATATTATATAACTAATAAAATATGTAATGAAACACGCTAGCATTTTAAATATTGTTTTACAAAAGCTTTATATGGTGAACATTAGCTTAATAAAAAATTAATAATACCATTTTCCAGTCTACTACACTTTAACAAACATCATTTACAAATTGTTATTGGTTGTTAATATGAAAAGAACAATTTAATAAAATCTAGTATTTTGGATAAAAAGTTATGCCTAATATATGTTTTGAATACTAATTTAACTTTGACTTGGTATATAAAAATAAGACACATAAGAGGGAAATTAAAAAAATGGTGTGGGTATAGGTTTTAGGGGAAAACTAGTGATGCAGACATGCATGCAGCTGCAAGCAAAGCACATGTTAAAAGTGAAAATCCGTCCCCCTATAACCCACACTTGTCCACAACTCCACATCACATATAGAGTGTATAACTTTTCATGCATCCCAAATTCACATCTCTATAATCCGAGTTTTCTGCACAACTATTTACTATTTATTTACTTTTACCCTGGTATTTAAATTAATTAATTTACATGACTAAAAATAAAAAAACGTTTGACCTACCTAACAAATTTAAAAGAAATTTTTCGTCTGATTAAAGTAAGGTTTAAAGCTGCCACAAAGAGAGATCGAAAATCCTTCACTTATATAACAATATATATGATGGAATGGACACTTGAGAAAATATTATTCGGATTGTAATGCAAAAGACTTGAAATGAAATTATTATGTGATTAAAACTCGATCTCAACCATTTTTTGTTGCCATACAAAACCTTCATCCGACTAAAACTTATCAAAATTAATAATGATTTTTCACAAAAAGATGACATGAAACCGGTTTAACATGTAGCATTTTGATTCCGCTACCAAATTCTACGGTATCCTTCTCAATAACAAACGATTTCGGTTAAAAGATTAAAAAAAAACAATTCAAAACATAAATCAACTTACAATCCAAAGATGAACAAATCAGAACTTCAAGTGCTTCAAGGATCGACGAAGGCCTCATAGCATGTAGAGATATCAGTGTTGGAGTTTTTAAGTGCATTTAATCATAAACGAGAAACCAAATCGGTCGTCTGAGGACTCGTCGGAGGTTTCATCGGTCGCCGGAGGAGTAATCGTAGATAAAGGTAACTGGTTGCAACAGTGGCGGACCCAGCCACCGAATGGACCCGTTGCACAAAACTTAAAATGGTTATTTTAGTCGGCTCGGGTCAACACACAAATATTTTAGTTGGGTCGTTTCTACTAACTTTTGAAGATGGATCGTCGTTACTATCACTTTCCGTTAACCTTTTCTTTTGAAAAATTTGTCCGTTAATCCTACAATTAACAAATTAACAATTAAAGAAACTAAAACAATATAACAAATCACAATTAAACTTTAAACCTTAGATTGCATAAAGTTTGAACTTTAAACCCAACTCTAGATTACAAATTAACAATGAAAGAAATTAAAAACACAAAACAAATCACAAATCAATTTCAAATTTCAATTAGACATCACAAATTTGATTAATTACACACGCTTTAACTTTCAATCAAAGAATTTAAAAACTAAAAGACATAAACTTTGTTCAACACAATTCACAAACTCACAATTAAACCTTAATTTATCCAATGAGAATCAAAGAATCAAATAATTCTAGAATACTAGAATGCATAAAGATAAAAGATTAAGAAAAAGAATTGGGCTTTTAAAATAATTTTATTGGTAGGTTTGAAATTGGGTTAAAATTAATATTGGGTCAATGAGTTTAAAAATTAATATTTGATTTATTGGGTTTCAAAATTTTGAAATATGATTGGATGTTGTTGATTTATTGTATTAATTATTTATTTAGTTATTTAGACAATCAAATTTTTTGAGGTATTAAAATTCTTGTAATAAAGTTGCACACATAATTTTTTTTTAATATTATAAGTTGCACACACAAAAATTTACCGGTTGCACATATAAAATTTTTAAAAACTTTTCACTACAAAACGATATTATTTGGGAGGGGACCCGTTGCACGTGCTACCCCCAATCAACACCTAGGTCCGCCTGCGGGTTGCAACAGTAACATACATGTTTCGAGAGATTTTAGTCGGTTGAAGTTTTTTGTGACAACAAAAATAGTTGAGGTTTAATTGCAAAATAATCAAACCTGAAGATTTTTTTTTGCATAAAAACCCAATATCAAGTTAAACTACATTTCAAGATCTTAATCACAAGCTACACGTATGTAACTCTCGACCCAAAATGTTAATCCATTCTAATTCAAATGGACTAGTTTGTTTCAAGTCAATCATTTTTTTTGTCTGATAAATCCATTAACTTAATAAAAATCATGAATTTGGTGTTTTATCAAGAAAAGTTACCTGTAACTTATTGAATGATCAGTTGCAATAGCTGACGATAAATCTATGGTTTTTTCCGATTAAGTCTATCAACAAAATTATTTTGTCTTATAAATCTCTCATCTAAATTTTTTGCCACATAAATCCAATCTCTGGATAAATCTCACGATATTTATTGTTTTATCAATTTAAGTGTGGTTGTTTAATTGACACACACGTCACACATCCGCTGATGCAAAAAATAAAAGAAACGATCATTCTGTTGCTGTTTAAAGTTTAGGCTAGATGAACTTGTTAACTATATTTAAAAAAAATTAGGTCTAGACAACCATTGGAACAAAATAATCATTATTTATGTATTGTATCAAAACAATTTACGTTATCTGAAACACCAGACTTTTGAAGAAAAATTATTTTCAAACTATCATTTTGTTTCATGTTTTATTTGTTTAACTGATTTATGTTGATGTAAGTATAAGAGTTTAAATATTTTGTCACCCATTTACTTATTTAAACAAGTTTTGTCAACATATTTTTTGTTCTAAACACGAATACTAAAGTTTTCTAAAAATTATTGTTTTGACCTATCGTTTTGTTACATAAATACCCAAAAAATTTGTTTTATATTTGTTTGTTTCTTCATCAAAAACATTATAGATTTTTATGTCTACTCAAAATTTTAAAACGGTTTTTGAAGAAAATTTTTAAAAATTTGATTGAGTGACTTAATTGAAAAATATTTTAAGCACAATGGTTTTCCAAGAAAATTTTTTGATTAAGAAACTTAATCGAAAAAATATATTAGCAAATGTGTGTCACCTAAACACATTTTGACACATGGATGCCAGGTTACAACCTATAACATACCAAATTTTCTACCTTCGAGATATTTAGCTTTGAAAATTAAGAAGTAAACTACCGTCGGAAATTTGAAATTAAGGTTTGAAAAGTTTCTATGTTAAACCAAATCAATATTTTATTTGACAAATCATTATAAGTCGTCAGAGATGGACGTTCAAATCTAATAATTGCATTTAATTTGATTTTTAGTGTTTTATATTATGTAACGACCAAACAAATATGTGTTTGAGTTACGGTTGAAAAAGGGTTCAATTAATTTCATCAACAAAGATTCTCTATATCCATCATGATTATTGATGGAGGCACAGATCGATCGAAACCACGTAAATTCTTATCTCATTTATTTTCTTCAATTAATTTTATTTCACAATAACTATATAACATATCAGTCAACACACAACTCCTCATTGGTCACATTTTGCATTTTAATTCTTAATAGGCGACCTTTTTCCCCTTTAATTAATTTTTAGATATTTTCTTTGACAAATAGAGCTTTATTATACACCCTTCTTTATCTCAAACCATCAATTGTATATGTATCACCATAGATCTATCAAGTGGTGTCAAAAATATCTAGTGGTAAAACCTGGTCTTAGATGGTAAAGATACCACATTGTGACTACGGAGGTTCACCTACGATTACTACTCCGGACTACCCTCTAAGTGAGTGAGTGAGTGAGTGGTCATTAATTTTGGCATTACTCGGGTCGTAAAGCGGTTCAAAAGTTACCAAAAAAATCTATTTGGCTCATTTGAATATGTAGCATAGTAGGTTTCTTTATCACTCCACCTGATAGATGTGTGTGATCGACGTCCTCCTGGCCCTCATCCTGTCATTGGGTAGTCTCGATTTACTCTTGCATGATATCATATATGGGGATGTCTAGCGCAAGCCATTTGGGATTATTGTTGGAATGTCGATCAACATTTTGCGCTCCATCTAAAATATATGTATCTTGTTTTGAGAAATAAAAGATGTATAACGTACATTTGGTATTGGATATATATATATATATATATATATATATATATATATATATATATATATATATATATATATATATATATATATATATATATATATATATATATATATATATATACCTGTATGCATTGTGCACTTTGGGAACTTGTATGCACCGTTAGATCTTAAATTTTAATGGTTCAGATTGTAGTGACAAAAGGGTAATTAACTTGAAAATGGGTGCACTGGTGCATAACTTCTCGCGCGCGGAAGAGCAAAATCGAAAGATGCTTGAATTCAGAAAATATTATATCCGAATCTAAACAAACATGATGCATCTTCATCCAATTTATTGGATTCGTCTTCAAACACGATGCATCTTCATCCAATTCAATTTCAAACATGATGCGTTTCGGTCATATTCATCCTCGTCTTTTTTCCATCATTATGCATCACCAAAATCGTGATGCATTTCGACATTTAAACGTGTTAATTTCGTGATGCATCTCTAAAATTTAAACATGTTCATCAATGTTTGAGAGAATGAGAAATGGAAAGAGAGAGAAAAGATGATGAATTTATGGAAAGGTGGTTGATCATTTTATTTAGTTTCCTAAATAAATGATAAATATTAAATTAAATCTTATAATTTAACAATATATTATTAAGCATTCCCAAAATGCCCTTAATGCAACCTTTGTAAACAAGCAATGCATTTTTGGTTCCCATTTGGTTCCCGATGCATATGGTGCCCCGTAGAACCTCAATCTATATATATATATATATATATATATATATATATATATATATATATATATATATATATATATATATATATATATATATATATATATATATATATATATATATATGTAGTATATATGGTTGCATTCGAGTGAAAAAGTTTTATGTGGATTAGTATTGAAAGAATATATCAATTTATTTGTGTTAAATTGGTATTATAATACCCTTTTTAGAATCATATTATCTAGTTTTTAATAACATAATTAATTTGGTGTTAAATGAAGAAAAAATATATATATTATTATATGATAAAAACGTACGTACTATAAAGAAGCAAGAGAGGAGAGGAGAGGAAAGAAATACAAAAACATGCAAGAATGGGGTCCACCGGCGTTGGAGGGGGACAATGTATGCATGTCAACAAAGGAATATCACAAAATGACAGAAACCTTATTAATGAGGAGAGACACATTCATTATGCATACATACAAATTTTATTAACATATATATGACAATCTTTTATATTTATATATACAGAGGTTCAATGGAAAACCAACATGAATCGAAAAACCTTGGAAAATCTTCATGCACCACCACAAATGCATCACAATTCCCGCGTGATGCATCATTATTTCCACGTGATGCATCAAATTTCCGCGTGATGCATCGATTTTCTACGTGATGCATTACGATTTTCTAGCGATGCATTGTGGTTTCCCAAGGTTCTTCGATGCATAGAGGTTCTCCATTGAACCCACCCCTATATATATATATATATATATATATATATATATATATATATATATATATATATATATATATATAGAGGTGGGTTCAATGGAGAACCTCCATGCATCGAAGAACCTTGAAGAACCTCCATGCACCACCACAAATGCATCACAATTCCCCCGTAATGCATCATTATTTCCATGTAATGCATCAAATTCTCGAGTGATGCATCGATTTTTACATTATATCCACTTGATATATCAAATTCCCGCGTGATGCATCGATTCCTACGTGATGCATTTCAGTTTTTCTAGCGATGCATTGTGATTCTTCAAGGTTCTTCGATGCATAAGGTTCTCCATTGAACCCACCCCTATATATATATATATATATATATATATATATATATATATATATATATATATATATATATATATATATATATATATATATATATATATAGAGGTGGGTTCAATGGAGAACCTCCATGCATCAAAGAACCTTGAAGAACCTCCATGCACCACCACAAATGCATCACAATTCCCCCGTAATGCATCATTATTTCCACGTGATGCATCAAATTCCCGCGTGATGCATCGATTTGTACATTATTTTCACGTGATGCATCAAATTCCCACGTGATGCATCTATTTCTACGTGATGCATTTCAGTTTTTCTAGCGATGCATTGTGGTTCTCCAAGGTTCTTCGATGCATAAAGTTCTCCATTGAACCCACCCCTATATATATATATATATATATATATATATATATATATATATATATATATAGAGAGAGAGAGAGAGAGAGAGAGATAGAGAGAGAGAGGTTCAATTGAGAACTTTTATGCATCGAGGTACAAAAGAACCCATATCAACCAATAGATCAAAAAATTGTATGAATTAGATTAATGGCAAAAGGGTAAATAGTTGGACAATTTTATGCAACTTGTGCATTATAGGAACAAACAAGAAAGGACATTTTGGTGAATGTGCATACCTCATTAAATTTAATATTTCAACAAATAATCAAATAATAAATGCCAAATAAATTCAACTGATACATTTCCAAATTTAACAAAAATTACACAAATTCAAAAAAAGATGATGGATATCGATGCATTTCATCGTTAATCTTGTTTATCTATGCATCATGTTAAAAAAAGACGCATTTAACAAAAAAAAAATACAAAAATTCATTTATGCATCGTGTTTGTCGTTCATATTCTTCATTGAGCTATGCATCATGTTCAACTTGTTCATCATTCATCTATGCATCGTCATTGTTCATCGTCCATTTATGCATCATCATTTTTTCGTTGTTCATCGTTCATCATCCATCTATGCATTGTCATTGTTCATCATCCATCTATGCATTATCATTATTCATCGTTCATCATCCATCTATGCATCATGTTCTTCATAATTATCATCGATTACCTCTCTTGTTCATGTTCATCATCATCATTGTTCATCGTTATTCTTCGTCTTCAAATCATCATCACTAAGAAAATCATGAAGAACACGATTAGAGAGAGAGAGAGAGAGAGAGAGAGAGAGAGAGAGAGAGAGAGAGAGAGAGAGAGAGATGAGGAGGAGGAAAATGAGGAATGTAATTAATATGAGATTTTGATTCAAAATGTAACTCCTAATTATCATTTAATGATTTTTAGAAATAAATTAATTATCATGTCTTTAGTTTTCCCTAAATGCCCTTTGTGCACCCTTGGTGGATTATCCGATGCACAAAAGTGCCTCGAGGTGCCCCGATGCATAAAAGTTCTCAATTGAACCTCAATCTATATATAGGAGGTTCAATGGAAAACCATCATACATCGGAAAACCTTGGAAAATCTCCATGCACCACCACAAATACATCACAATTCCCGTGTGATGCATCAAATTCCCCGGGTGATGCATCAAATTCCCGCGTAATGCATCGACTTTCTGCGTGATGCATCACCTAATCCAATGGCTATAAAATGGTTCCCGAGTTATATATATGATTGACATATATATTGGAATCAACGTTAACCCCATGGATCCTATCCCCTTCTGTTTCCATGTTATTTTTTATATTTTAATTATATATACAAGCACCGATCGATGCCCATTTCACCTCTTCTTTTTCTTTTACTATGTCCAATTATCCTTATATTTGTATAACCATATGATGACACAATTCAAATTCAAAGTATACATGTGTATATATATACATACATGATTATTGCAGAACCTAAATTTGATATAAAACTGGAGAAATATGTTTGAAATTATATATCATATAAATTGTTAATTTTTAAAACAAAAAAATTATATCATAAGAATAAGAATTTTATCCTATTTAAAACGTGACTGATAATTTTATATTTTTTAAATATATAAATATATACACACACATACATGTAGGTTCAAGTGAGTACCACCTATTATGCAGCGCACCAGAAGGTATCACTTGTAAAATATTTTTTTGAAATTTTTTTCATAATTATGTTTTAAATAACGTTACAAATATGATATATAAATTTCACATACATTAACATATTCTAAGTGCCCGAAAATTTGCATCATATAAACGTATGTTCACATATATGCAAATTTATGTAAATGTACATCCACATCATTTTTAATGAGTTAGAATATGTGAATGCATGTGAAATTTAAATATCATATTTATAATATTAATAAAAACATGTTTATGAAAAAAACTTAATTTATTATTAAAATCGGTATCTTCTGATGCACTGCACAATGAATGGTACTTATTCGAACCATATTATATATATGTGTGTAATGAAAGCATATGTGTTTGTTTTTGAAGCAGAGCCATGTGTGTAGTTGCCCTGTGTCACACGGCATTCTATACACGACCAAAACAGTTTGATATGATTTGTTTATTTATCAGGAAGATGATAACATATTGAAATTTAGAATTTAATTTGTGTGAGATAAATGTGTAATAGTTAATTTGGATGTGTTAGGAGGCATTATTGGGGAAGTGTGGGGGAGCCCGACCATCAATCATCATTCTTGCTATTCTGTGCCACAAATTAGACACTGTACGAACGGTATATATATATATATATATATATATATATATATATATATATATATATATATATATATATATATATATATATATATATATATATATATATATATATATATATATATAGGGGTTCTATTGAGAACTTTTGTGCATCAAGGCACCATTGAGAACTTTTGTACATCGGACTATCTACCAAGGGTGCACAAAGGACATTTAGGGGATATTAAATGTATAGAAATTATTTTTGAATTTAAATGTTTTTAAGATAATTAATAGCTATATTTGGTATGAAAATCACCATTAACTTCTTTCCTAAAACCACTCCCTCTTTCTCTCTATCTCTCTCTCTCTCCTCTCTCTTAGCCCCCTCTTGATTTTGAAAGAGATGAACGATATGCATAATTTATGTTTGTATAAACGATTCATGTTTGTATTTTGATGTATTTTGATTTTGGAAGAGATGAACGATATGCATGATTTATTTTTGGAAGAGATGAACGATATGCATGTATTTTGAATTTGTATTATTGTTGTTACTTTTGGGAGTGTAATAATTAAATAAGGATTGCATAATTCCTGTTTTACCCCTCTGCGAATTTCATTATGTGCACTTGATGCATAAAACTTTCTATTTAATTACCTTTTTGTCATTTGATCTAACCCACACATTCTTTTCATCCAAGGGTCAGTGGAGGTTCTTTTGTGCCTCGATGCACAAAAGTTCTCAATGGAACCTCCCTATATATATATATATATATATATATATATATATATATATATATATATATAATATATATATATATAATACATATCTATATATATACATCTATATGTATGTATATGTATGTATATATATATATATATACATATATATATATATATATATATATATATATATATATACATACATATATATAATAACCCGAATTTTAGAATAACAAATATTAATAAATAGAAATACTAATAATAATAAAAACCTTAATAACATTGATTAAACATAAATATAACATTATTTGTAAAATAAAAGGGACCTAACTATACATTATACAATTCCAGTTAATATAATTAAACTAAATGGGCTTAATTAATAATCAGTAAACTCTAACCAAATGAGCCCAAGCCCGATCCAGTAATTAGGGTTAAACTAATATTAATAAACCAATAACCTTAATTCCAAACCCTAATCGAGACAGAAACCGTAGCCGGCCGTTCGTGTATTGTTGGAGGAGATCTGAATCAAACCAAGCAATCTTTCACGATTTTCTTCTAATCGAGGTAATGATCTCTGTTTAATATTAGAATCTTGTTGAGGTATGAATATGATGTTTTAAATATGAAATATGTGAATGAAATCAAAGGATCCGAAACCAATTTAAAATGCTAAAACAAGAAAAAGGAAAACCAACCTGAAAGTGGGTTTCGAGAGGCGATGTCGGTGGTAGTTGTGGTTCGTGACCGACGGCGCCGCACCAGGGACGACCGCAATGGTCCTGGTCAGCGGCGGCCGTTGAGGGCTGGAGGTGTTAGATCCGTGATGTGTGAGCGCTGAGATGAGTGAGGTCGAGCGGTGTGGTGGTGTAGTGCTGCGATGGCGGCGGTGGCGTAGGGTTTAGGCCGCTGCCGTTGTGGGGGTTGCACGAGGGAGAGAGGGAGCGTGAGGGTGAGCGAGGGAAGAAGGAGACGAGAGCAGAGAGGAGATCGAGACGGGGGGGGGTCGCCGGTGAACGGCGGCGGCGGTCGCCGGAGTGAAGCGGAGAGCAGAGAGAGAGAGGCTAGAGAGAGAAAGAAGAGAGAGAAGTGATAATGTGTTGAATGTGAGATGGGTGTGTTTCGTGGATGGTGTCCGAGAAAAGGGGAAAAAAGGAAACGGGTTTGACCCGACCCGACCCATTAACTAAATAATTAAATAAATAATTATAATAATTTAATAAATATATTAATTTAGTTTTATATTGTATTTATTATACATCATTATTTCTATTAGTTAATAATTAGTTTTAAACTCGTTTAATAAACCTAATATATAATTTTGGAACTCACTCTAAATAAAGTAATTAACGGGTAACAGATTAATTAATTATTCACATTTATATTTACAATTAATATTGATTACATGTTATTAAAAGTTAATTAGATTAATTCGGACCGTAACCCAAAATGGAATAAAATTATATTAACGACTTATTATTTAATTAAGATTCACTTATAAGTTAATTTAAATTTTCAATGGGATTAAAATAAATACACTAAAATTGTATGCTGTTGAATACTGATTAAAGTAAACGGAGAATTTCATAATTAATTATTAGAGCGCCGAATTGATTAATAATAATTAATGAAGCATTTTAAGTTAAGCGATCAATAATTGTAAACCGAACTTAATAATTATTAAATATAAAAGTATGTATTAAAGTAGTGCGAATGGATAGTTAGAAGACTAACCTAGTTAAGTTCTAATTTAAGTTCGTTCTTATAGATCGAAGCGATTCGTAGCGGATTCAGTTTGTTGTCGTGATTTTGCGGAGCTGCTATTAAGGTACGGATCCCGTACTTCTTTCAGCGTTACTCTTGAGTTGTTCCGTTGTGTGAATTGCATGCTAATACTTGACAGTCGAACTTTTATATCTCGTGTCAGTTTCCTTATTTATACTATCGAAAACAAATATCGATTTTTATCGCTCGAAAACATTTGCAAAAAAAAAACATACTTTGAAACTGATTTATGGCTTGTTATGGAAGTTGATGATGTTTTGTGAAATGTGGCCGTTTTTGTTATTGAAATGATTATTTAAAGTTGAGATGTTTATGCGGGCCTTTTGTTATGCTTGAACCCTAGAGATTAGACAGGAGCTAGGATTACCGAGTGAACTACCTGTGGAGGTACCACAGGCATGCCATTGCGGCACCAATGACATGACACTTCCGTAACAGTGTGATCGGTTACGGCGTCTCCCTTTTGTTGTGATATGATTATGATTATGAATGATTGAGATTATGTTTATGATCGATGGAGATCATGTTAGCTCGGGATATGAGCTGTTGATTATTTCAGGGAGGCGTATGGATGCATCCTAGGCTATGTTATGAGATTTGCGGAAGTAAGGTGTAATGCCATACACCCCTTCCGGCCAGATGCACTGATGTGGCGCGACTCAGTGTAGTCTTGAGAGTGATTGTGAGATGGATTACTGTTTATGATGTTAGGCCGCTCGGTAAATATAACCCAACCCTTTGTTGCTTCAGCCGTTATATTCTTTGTTTGATCTGGTGTGGAGGTGGATATTTATGTTTTAAAGAAAAACCATTTTCAAAACTTCCTTTTAAATAAACTTATTTTCAAAACATTCTTTAGTCTCTGAATTCGTATACGTTGCACTTGTAATCGATCTCCGTACTGGGCGTTTGGCTCATGCTGTGTTCTTTCTTCCGGCAGGTACTCAGGGGTGATGATGGGCAGAGCGCAGAGTGTGGACCGTTGAGGACTTAGATTTATGTTAGCTATTTTATTTTAGTATTAGTGATCATGAGCATTAGTTAATGTTTAGTTTTAATTTTAATTTGGTAATTTGAAAGCAATTTGTATTTAAGTTCAAAGATTGGCAGTTTTAATAATAAAAATATAGTTTGTGTTTGGTTAGATAGTTAGTTAATTAACATCGCCGGTCCAGTCGGGATCGGGGTGTTACATATATCTATATATATATATATATATATATATATATATATATATATATATATATATATATATATATATATATATATATATATATACATACATATACAGATATATATATACATATATATATATATATGTATATATATATATATATATGTGTATATATATATATATATGTATATATATATATATATATGTATATATATATAGGGGTGGGTTCAATGAAGAACTACAATGCATCGCTAGAAAATCGTAATGCATCACGTAGAAATCGATGCATCACGCGGGAATTTGATGCATCACGTGGAAATAATGTAGAAATCGGTGCATCACGCGGGAATTTCATGCATCACGTGGAAATAATGATGAATTACGGGGAAATTATGATGCATTTGTGGTGGTGCATGGAGGTTCTTCAAGGTTTTTCGATGCATGGCGGTTCTCCATTGAACCCATCTATATTTATATATAAAATAAAATTCATTAGTGTATCAACCAAAATCTCCTTTATCCAATGTACCCCTCACATGCAATGGTATTTTCGTAATAACAACCATCATTCGCATCACTTATAAAATGATCATTACATCACATATAAATTCATCATTCATATCACTTATAAAATGATCCTCACATCACCTAAGTGCATGAAAACACACACCACATAAATGCACGTTCACATACATTCAATATTATGTGAAATTTATATATGTTCTTCATAATGTTAATTAAAACATGTTTATGAAAAAAAATTTAAATTTTTTTTTTAAAGCTGGTACCTTCTGGTGCGCTGCATAAGGGTGGTACTCTCTCGAACCATATTCTCTCTCTCTCTCTCTCTCTCTCTCTCTATATATATATATATATATATATATATATATATATATATATATATATATATATATATATAATTCATTAGTGTATCAACCAAAATCTCCTTTATCCAATGTACCCCTCACATGCAAGGGTATTTTCGTAATAACAACCATCAATCGCATCACTTATAAAATGATCATTACATCACTTATAAATTCATCATTCATATCACTTATAAAATGATCATTCACATCACCTAATTGATCATTCACAGTACCTAAGATCATTTACAACATTTATTTGATCATTCACAAGAATTATTTGATATAATTATTTTACACTCATTTGATCATTCAGAACATTTATTTAATCATTCACAAAAATTATTTGACTATTTACATTTCTGTTACACTTATTTAATCATTTAAACCAAACGGCACCGACGTCAACTATTATGGTGTTAGAGACGTTGTATGCTTAATCAGGGATTGTAATTATACAAAGAATACGAATAAAACGAATCAATTAAGGCTGGATATGATGAAATTAATTAGATGCTGATTATCCTTAAAACAAAAAAAAATAAAAATTTATTAACACGCATTAGGTATGTCATTATCCTTGAAAGAAATTAACCCACATTAATTAATTATCTGGTGTTTGTCAGATTACTGTCAGGATCATCTTGATATACTCAAGAGACGTTGTAATGATCAATAATGCCAAGGTAGCTAGCTAGGTTGCATTGCAGTGCATACATAAACTCTTACACGATGAATATGACTTTGGAACGGTCAAAATCTATTAGTCAAAGGATCCATACAAACGCATACATTCATGCTTAATTTTGAGTAGTTTTGACTGATCGGAACATGGAAGGATCGATTCAACAATTCACAGATTGTTTGATATGCATGCATGCCATATATCCTATATACGGAGAACTCGATCAGATCGATCTGTAGGTAGGTACATGTACATAGAACTCAAATTGTTTTCTTTCCTGTATGTTTTCTTCATGCATACATTTACATAATTCTAAGAAGAACATGCATGCATGCATGGGCCGGCCGGTTCAGAATCGTACTCAACTCAAGAATTGGCAACTTAATTATTATATATTAAGGATTATGAATTTTCATTTGATCAATGACTAGTCAAAATCCAGTGGATAGAGTTTGAATTTGTGGTGAGTTGTAAAGAATATAAAAAGGCACGTAGGAAGAAGAAGGTGGTGACACTAGGGGTGAGCTCAGTAGTACCGGACCGAACCGAACCGCTACCGATCCCGAAAATACCGAAACCGAATTATTAGTTTTGAAAGAACCGAATACCGAACCGTATAATTTTATATGGTGCCGGTTCAGTCCCGAATACCGAATTTTAGCTAATTTAAAAACCGAATACCGAACCGAATATATTAATTTGGTACCGGTTTCGGTTCGGTACCTGTTCGGGTTCGGAAAATGGTACCCGTCGCTCACCCCTAGGTGACACGGTGTTTAACACAAACATATATGATTGAGTTCCGGTAATAACCATTTAATTTCATGAAAACGTGAGAACCAATCCAAAATACACAAATTTGTACATCAAATGTATAAATTAGAAAATAAAATTTATAACTTAATATAAATTATTGGCTTTAATATTAATAAATATGATAATCTAAGATTAAAATTACATTTCAGAATAAAATTCTTAAAATTATATACTAAATGCACAATTTTATAGATTGTAAATAGTCAAATAATTCTTGTGGTTGATCAAATAAGTATTGTGAATTATCAATTAAGTAATGTGAATGGTCAATTAAATGTTGTGAATGATCATTTTCAAAGTATTGTGAATGACACTGATCCTTATACAATTTAAAATGACACTGATCATGATATATTTTTTGTGAGAAAAATTTACCCAAATGACCATTCAATATATTGTATCGAGATCATTCAACGTTGAAATAATAGTTTATATCATATATTCAACATTACATATCATATAGGGGTGAGCGACGGAGTAGATTTCCTGAACCCGGACCGGTACCGACGGATACCGAATTAATATATTCTGTCCGGTATTCGGTTTCAAAATACTTAATATTCGGTATTCGGTACTCATGGTTTCGGTACCATATTTATCCTGAATATTCCGATATCGAACCAAATATATATGTTCAATTGGATATTTGGTACCACTTGGGATTTGGGCGAACATGGGTACCGCCTTAGCCCTTATTCGGTATTCGGTCTCGGATAATCCATCAATTTGTTCCTTATCATGATGACATATAAAAGTTGTCTTTAATTTGGCCGTAAAGACAGACCCAAACTCAATCTCCAAACTTGTATCAAGGAACATTATTTTTCCTTGTAAAAATGTTGTTTCGAATTTAGAGTTTTGCACATATGATTATGACCAGAATGATAAGTTGATGCCTTGATGGATTCGAACAATGGCTTAGTTGTATGTGCATGTGATGTAATTGTTTGCTTGGGTTTAAAGCAATCACGGGTGATAATCAGCTAGTTGGGGGTATAACTTGTAAGTGCTTTTAACGAAATAACTGTTAATTAATATATCCTCGCGAACTGAAACATCTGAGTAGCTAAAGGAAGGGAAATCAACCGAGACCCCGTTAGTAGCGGCGAGCGAGAGCGGATTGAGGGCAAACTCCATATTCGGTATTCGAAATTCGGTATTCGGTATTCCGGTGCAACATTTAGTAATTTATGTTTGGTATTTGGTACATTTTCCTAATTCGGTCCCAATACGTGATTGGCGCCGAAAACCCGGTCCCGGAACCGGAACCGAACCGGTACTATATATATAAAATTAATTGGTTCGGTATTCGGTTCTTTCACAACTCTTAATTGGGTTTCGAGATTTTTGATTTTGGTACTGCTTCGGTACGGTCCAGTACCGAGCTCACCGCGGTACTCACCCTTAATATCATATGTGATTACTATTGTATTTCTTATATAACATATATTCAACACTTTATATATATTTAACATTAAATATTTAAACAATGTAATTACTATTACAATTCATGATTAATGTTTTGATATAAAATTTAATGTTTATATTATATAGATCGATCGGATCATTTATAATATATTTTTTGCAAAAAAAATATACGCGTGATACTTTAAAAAAAAATACCCGTCTGTATATTTAATATACGATATATATAGCAGATAGTTGAACGTCAAAGTAATACTTTATATCATATATTCAGTATTGCATATACATTCAAAATTTAATATCTAAAACGATTGATAATCCGTTTCGGTGACTCGGTCTATCTTAAAAAATATTTCAAAAATCTAAGTAATATACTTACTTTAAAAAAAGTGACACCAATAAAAAAAATTGTTGGATCCGTCTCTGAACAATATATATATATATTCAAGTATTAAAAGAGTTAAAACGATGATCAAAATTGATAGTCAAACTTGATGAGCTACTCTTAATTTAATGTTAATTGCATATTTATTATGTTACGCAAATTGCAGAAAAGTAAATGCGCTCGGGATGGATGTATATGTAAAAATTAAGGTAACTAAAATTCTTTTACATGACACATGCACGGACGGACTCCCTTTGGAAATTAAATAAATCAATTAAGGTGATGAAATCTTTTCAGTAAAGTTAATTACTTGCATGTCATCTGCAATTCACTAAGGGTGCGTTTGGTACGTTGAATGGAGAGAATGTAATTGAAATGATTTTCAAACAGTGGCGGACCCAGCCACCGCGGGGACCCGTTGCACAAATTTTCATCGCGCACGGTTCGAAAATTCAAATGAGTATATTGGTCGGACCGAGCTAACAAATAAATCGTTATAATTTATAATAGAATATATAATCTAATATTCTCTTTAGTTTGCTTAATAATTTAAAATTCGTGATCTACCAGAATGATACCAAATGAGGTCGTGCATGTCAGTTATAATTGAGTTGAAGGATTTGAAGGTTATGATTGTGTGATATTATCAGATTCGTTAAAATTATTTAATTGACTTTCATTACTATCACTTTCCGATAACCTCATTTTGAAATTTTTATCTATCGGCAGATTTTATAAAATATACGATTAACAATTAACAATTAAAGTGTAATTAAACCAAATATATACAAACTTCTAGGCTCAAATATTGTAACATCCCATTTTCGAAATGATTGCGTGGAATTATTTTAGTGGATGTTTAAATAATTAATATTGTGTTGGGCCAATGAGATCCCGATTAGTGGATATATATGTGTCGGGTTGCGAGTTACGTGTCTCCGAGTAATTAATTTAGTGGATTAATTATATATTTGAGTTCGTGGAGTAAATTGGGTTAAGTGGATATTAATTGTGAAAATATAATATCGGGTCCGGGTTAATGGGTTCGGGACCGGTTAAAAAGTAGATAAATATATGTACGTGCTTATCCCTTTCTTTCCTCACTTTGCAAGAAACCTAAAGGTGTGTGTGTGTGTATTTTGGTATGGAGCTACAACAGAGAAGGGAGCCAGGGCTTGAGATTGGGTGCTGGAGAGTGTGTTCTTCATCACCTTCTTCTTCCTTTTGAGTTCTTGAGGTGCTTAAGGTAAGAATCTATGACTTTGGTAGCTAATCCTTGAGGTATTCATGTGATATATTGAGGAATTTGATTTCAGTAGTGTATGGGTCGAATATATATGAGTTATATGTGTTCTTTGTTGCTGGAAATCGAGGGAAGAGGGTTGAAACCCCTCTAGTTCAGCCATGGAATTCGAAGGGCAGAGCTGAGAACAGGCGGCTGGTCGCGGCGCGACGCGCAGGGGACCGCGGCGCGACGCGCAGAAGGCTTGAGGCGCGGCGCGAGTGCAGGGGCTTAGCGGCGCGACAAGTAACCTGCAGGGGGAATTCGAGTTGAGTCTTATTAGAAGATTTTGGGTCGAATTGGTATCGGGTTTCCTTCGGGGTTGCTCGGGATGGGTTTTGTGTATATTCAGAGTCTTATTGGGAGTGCTTTGAGTCGAGTTTCGGGATTTTGGGGTCGGGTGTTGATCGGATTTTCGGGGTTCTGTTGAGGATTGCAATTGAGTCTGAGTCGAGTTCATGTTTATTATGAGTTGTGATATATGTTCGTGGGATTTGTATTAACAAGTGGGATCCGTGTGTAATTTCAGGGACGAGTCAGCGAATCGAGCCGAGTCAGAGATTTCGGGATTAGTGAGTCGACCAGGTGAGTACCCGAGTTCTTTTCTAAACCGCGGGACAGTTTCAGAGTCGTGGTTGTGTAGATAGTTTCGCGTATGTGTATATTGTGTATATTGTGTATTGTGAATGAGACAGGGACGCGAGCACAGGTATGATTCTATTCCTACATATGTGATATATGTGCATAATATGAGATCCAGTCCGGGAGTCCGTGATGAGTTCCATACGGACGGTGATTCGCGATGGGTTATCGCGCGGGTTGACTGTCCCTAACAGTCCTTGGGGCGTGTATACACGGCAGGGCCTGTAGCCGGTTCGCGCCCGTGCTACAGGGTGTGAGCTAACCACCGGTGCGCACGGTCGTTAGCTGGGGAAGGGTCCCCCTTAGTGATTCTGTGTGCAGGGCTCGGGATCTCATGTATGTGTTCATACCTGCATCGTGACGTTGATTGCCAGAGACAGAGTTAGGGTTTGTGCCGTGTGTATGTGCTATGTGTACGCTTGTTATGTGTTTATTGTGCAGAGTCCAACCCTCGAGTACTCACGAGCTTTCGAGCTTACGTATTCGAGTCTTCCATGTTCAGGGCATCAGTGACAGGACTTGTAGCCGTGCTGGATGAGCTGGGATAGGGAATCATCTGGGGAGCTTGGTGTTAGTTTTGTGTAATGATCTAATCAGTGTTAATTGTTAGCAGCTTCTGGGCTTATGTAACTAGCGGATTATATGTTAACAGAGTCTGTATAAAAGTTTTAAATTACAAGTGATTCTAGTTTATCTTGTGACATGTGCATAATAGAGCTACTGCGATATCACCTGTGTATTGTAATGACGTGGCATTTCCGGGACCGGGAGGGGTGTTACAGCATGGTATCAGAGCTTGTGGTTTGAAGTCTGAGTATCGTTAGTGGATGCTTAACTTAAACCTTGTTTCGATCCATGGGGGATCCATTGCGATTGATATTAGTGGAGTTAACTAACCTGGCTTAGTGTATAACGCTGGGTGATCTACCTATGGTTCTCAATTGTTTTGATTTGTGCAGATAGTTATGGCAGATCAGGGCGAGGGATCCGGCGCGGGCAAGCCGGCAGGGGACGAGTTTATTCGTAAGTCAGAGCTTCTGGGGGTATTGACTGAGTTTTACAGGCAGCAGAGAGAGCAGGAGCGGGAACAGGATCAGAGTATGGGACCACGTGCTGGGGGTGGTCAGGATACGGGTATGGGTGCCTCTTCATCTACGTCTCGGCGAGGGGGTTCGTTTAAGGATTTTATGACCGGGAATCCGCCAGAGTTTAGAGGTGGGGGTGAGCCAGGGATGGCTATGGCATGGGAGCGCGAGGTGGAGGCTGCCTTTAGAGTTGCGCACGTGGAGCCGAGAGATATGGTCGGTTATGCGACCTATCTGTTGAGGGGAGGGGCGTCACAGTGGTGGCAGTCTATAGAGTCGGCAATGACATCTTCTGCGGCGTATGCGATGACGTGGGATCAGTTCAGGGCTGTGTTCGAGCTACAGTATATCCCGAGAGACGAGAGGCGAGAGATGGAGCGGCGATTCCTTCACCTACAGCAGGGAGAGATGACGGTGCAGCAGTACGTGGACCGGTTCAATGAGTACTCCCAGTTTGCGACTCATCACATCGCCATCGAGCAGCGAAAGGTGGATGCGTTTGTTGATGGCCTGCGAGCGGATATCAGAGAATTCGTCGGGATGCACGAGACTTCTACTTTTGCCAGAGCACTAGAGATGGCCCGCATAAGGGAGCGGGAGATAGCCAAGCAGAGGGAGGAGCCATCTTTTCAGAGTCGACGTGCGAGGACTCCTGAGCGGTCCTCGAGAGACCGGAGGCATTCCAGAGACGATTCCAGAGAGCGGCGTTCGGGACAGAGTTCAAGAGACAGGCGAGATCGGGATAGAGACAGAGACAGGGATAGGGAGCAGAGGTCCGGTGGTCCGGGGCGGAGCCAGAGATCAGAGAGGCAGAGTCAGAGGCAGAGTTCGAGATACACAGAGCAGAGCCAGAGCAGCGTTGGGCAGAGGCCTCGAGATGGGGGCGATAGGGGAGACAGTTCGGTTGGAGATCGGGAGTGCCCGATATGCCACCGTCGCCATAGTGGGCCGTGCGTGCCTAGGTGTTATCGATGCGGTCAGCGTGGGCATGCTGCCGCCACGTGTACTGTTCCAGAGCCATTGTGCTTCCGTTGTGGGAGACCGGGGCACAGGGTGCGAGACTGTCCAGAGTTGGGATCAGCGGTGCAGGGTGCGAGTTCCAGTGGGGCCAGAGTAGAGCCGTCGTCATCCAGTCGTCATGATGCTAGGGTGAGGGGTCGAGTCTTTCAGGCGACTGCAGAGGAAGCTCGGGATACTGCTGATGAGATTTCGGGTATGTCTTTCTGAGCTTGCTTAGAATGTGTGTCAGTTGTGGGGCGGATTATTGGGCTATGTCTGTGATAAGTGTATGTGTTCTGTTGCGTGTGACTGCTTCATTGTGTCTGTGATCATGTGGTTCAGTGATAGAGGTGTGAAGGGGTTGTGTATGGGTTATGTGGGATTGTTATATCTGGGTATGTGTGTGAGAGTGGGATATATTGCGGTAAAATGGGTTATCAGAGTTTTGAGATTGGGCATTGTGTCATGTTAGTGGATCAATTATATGAATAATTATTGCGAATGTGTTTGTGATTGTGGGATTCAGTGACAGAGGGGAGGGATTGTGTGTATGGGCTGAATGGGGTCGTTATGCTTGGGGTGTATATGTGGAGTCAATGTGCTAGATTTGGGTTTATTGCGATCCGGGCTTTCGAGTTCCGAGTTGTGCCATGATTAGTGGATTAATCATGTTGAGTTGTGTGAGCTATATGAGTAATCTTTGCGAATTTGTTGTGATGTGCTAGTGGATTATCATATTGATAGTGGATTTAAGCTCTTGTGTGTGTGCTATCCATATCTATGACATTGCGTTTTATGAGATGCGTTTATCCATTGTGTTGAAAAGAGTTGAGAGTTCTGTTGTGATAATGGATTAATCTATTGAGAGTGGATTTAATCCCTTTATGAGTTTAACCATGTTTATGAGCTTGCGTTTAGCGAGTCGATGGAGACATCTTATGTGTTGTGTTAGTGGATGATCTGTATAGAGCTATGCGAGTGTGTGATGAAAAGAGTGAAGATCGATGGATCGAGACCATACGTGGACTGAGTGGCTTATGAGGTGATGCCACGTGAAGATTCTGTGGATAGAGGATCTATCAGTTGCCGATATGTGAATTAGGGGATTTAACCGAGCTATTAGTGGATTACCTGACTGTGAAGTGAAGACGTGTTTTAGTGATGATTGTGCCATCCAGAGTTCAAATGCGAATTTATCAAGAGTTGTTGATGATATCGAGAGTTATGAGTTGTGTTTCGGGGATTCGACATAAGAGATGTGCATTTGCGAGCGGGCTTGCGATAGATTCCGGGGACGGAATCTCTTTAAGAGGGGAGGATTTGTAACATCCCATTTTCGAAATGATTGCGTGGAATTATTTTAGTGGATGTTTAAATAATTAATATTGTGTTGGGCCAATGAGATCCCGATTAGTGGATATATATGTGTCGGGTTGCGAGTTACGTGTCTCCGAGTAATTAATTTAGTGGATTAATTATATATTTGAGTTCGTGGAGTAAATTGGGTTAAGTGGATATTAATTGTGAAAATATAATATCGGGTCCGGGTTAATGGGTTCGGGACCGGTTAAAAAGTAGATAAATATATGTACGTGCTTATCCCTTTCTTTCCTCACTTTGCAAGAAACCTAAAGGTGTGTGTGTGTGTATTTTGGTATGGAGCTACAACAGAGAAGGGAGCCAGGGCTTGAGATTGGGTGCTGGAGAGTGTGTTCTTCATCACCTTCTTCTTCCTTTTGAGTTCTTGAGGTGCTTAAGGTAAGAATCTATGACTTTGGTAGCTAATCCTTGAGGTATTCATGTGATATATTGAGGAATTTGATTTCAGTAGTGTATGGGTCGAATATATATGAGTTATATGTGTTCTTTGTTGCTGGAAATCGAGGGAAGAGGGTTGAAACCCCTCTAGTTCAGCCATGGAATTCGAAGGGCAGAGCTGAGAACAGGCGGCTGGTCGCGGCGCGACGCGCAGGGGACCGCGGCGCGACGCGCAGAAGGCTTGAGGCGCGGCGCGAGTGCAGGGGCTTAGCGGCGCGACAAGTAACCTGCAGGGGGAATTCGAGTTGAGTCTTATTAGAAGATTTTGGGTCGAATTGGTATCGGGTTTCCTTCGGGGTTGCTCGGGATGGGTTTTGTGTATATTCAGAGTCTTATTGGGAGTGCTTTGAGTCGAGTTTCGGGATTTTGGGGTCGGGTGTTGATCGGATTTTCGGGGTTCTGTTGAGGATTGCAATTGAGTCTGAGTCGAGTTCATGTTTATTATGAGTTGTGATATATGTTCGTGGGATTTGTATTAACAAGTGGGATCCGTGTGTAATTTCAGGGACGAGTCAGCGAATCGAGCCGAGTCAGAGATTTCGGGATTAGTGAGTCGACCAGGTGAGTACCCGAGTTCTTTTCTAAACCGCGGGACAGTTTCAGAGTCGTGGTTGTGTAGATAGTTTCGCGTATGTGTATATTGTGTATATTGTGTATTGTGAATGAGACAGGGACGCGAGCACAGGTATGATTCTATTCCTACATATGTGATATATGTGCATAATATGAGATCCAGTCCGGGAGTCCGTGATGAGTTCCATACGGACGGTGATTCGCGATGGGTTATCGCGCGGGTTGACTGTCCCTAACAGTCCTTGGGGCGTGTATACACGGCAGGGCCTGTAGCCGGTTCGCGCCCGTGCTACAGGGTGTGAGCTAACCACCGGTGCGCACGGTCGTTAGCTGGGGAAGGGTCCCCCTTAGTGATTCTGTGTGCAGGGCTCGGGATCTCATGTATGTGTTCATACCTGCATCGTGACGTTGATTGCCAGAGACAGAGTTAGGGTTTGTGCCGTGTGTATGTGCTATGTGTACGCTTGTTATGTGTTTATTGTGCAGAGTCCAACCCTCGAGTACTCACGAGCTTCCGAGCTTACGTATTCGAGTCTTCCATGTTCAGGGCATCAGTGACAGGACTTGTAGCCGTGCTGGATGAGCTGGGATCGGGAATCATCTGGGGAGCTTGGTGTTAGTTTTGTGTAATGATCTAATCAGTGTTAATTGTTAGCAGCTTCTGGGCTTATGTAACTAGCGGATTATATGTTAACAGAGTCTGTATAAAAGTTTTAAATTACAAGTGATTCTAGTTTATCTTGTGACATGTGCATAATAGAGCTACTGCGATATGCCACCTGTGTATTGTAATGACGTGGCATTTCCGGGACCGGGAGGGGTGTTACAAATATCATTGGCTTTTTGTTTAATTTTATCTAAAAATATTATTGGTTTTAATTTGGATAAAATGATTTGGTTTTATTTGTTATATTTTTATTACTTATTTAGTTATTTAGACATTAAACTTTTAATTTTTTGTTTCATTTGAGGTATACATTTTTTAAATCAAGTTGCACACTTAGTTTTTTTTTTTGGTTCTTTTTAATAAGATAAGTTGCACAGTTAAATTTTCACCAGTTGCACATATTAAATTTCAAAAAAAATTACACTACGAAATGAGATTATTGGGGAAGGACCCGTTGCACGGGCTACCCCTCCCCAAAGCATAGGTCCGCCTTTGTTTTCAAACTTATTTTTTCATAGGACTTCACCATCAATTCTTAAGTGAAAGATGGAGAAATGGTTTTTAGTGTAAATATCATTTCTTTGGTTTTCTCTTCAACATAGAGAGAATCAAAGCAAGAGAAAATGGACTGAAATTGTATTGTATTATCTTCATCTATATGTCAAATCTTAATTGATATATCATGCTTCTTTGTCAACAAAGCTTGAAAATAACAGGGGCGGATCCAGGATATTTTGTTATCGGTGTCACTTTTTTTAGAGTTAATTTAATTTATATTGTCAAAATATTTTCTAATATGGATCGGGTCAGCGAAACGGGTTGCCAACACAAAATTAACAAATACTAAACTTTTTATAATTAAAATAGTACATCGTACAATACTATTTATCAACCGTCGCAGTTGCGACCGCAAAACACATATTAGCTTCAACAATTGATAAACGAAATGATACGAATGATGTTTCCTAGTTTCCACCGTTAATTTAGCAAGCTCGCGGGACTCCATTCAAATTAGAAAATATTGGATCGTATTTTATATTCTCAATTTAGTATTCAAGTTGATACACAAGATTAACATTCTCATCATAATTAAAATCATTCGGATACATCTCCGCCAACCTTAATAACTTTGATGTATCAAAGTCCCAAAAAGACGGTCAGGGGGTTTTCAACATATTTAAGTACATCCATAACCGATGAGAAACGATGATATCAATGAGGGTTTTTTCAACCAATTGGACCGGTGTCTTCAACAAGGTTTGGACTAGTTTTTTTCACGTCTTTTTTTAAATCTTTTGGGCTGGTTCTTGAATCTAGTCTCTTATCATTTTTATTTCTATTGGGTTTCTGTTTTTTCTTTTAAGTTTTTAGGATTAAACTCAGTAATATTTTAATAAGTTTGGGTAACGAAATCAACAAATATATATTAGATATTTAGATAATACTTTCATAAATTTTTCGTGGGTGTCACTAAAAAAAAATCCTAGGTGTCAATCGAATTTTTGATACATACATAACTCAGTATTTTAAAAATTTATAGGTGTCGAGTGACACCCCTAATGGTATACTACATCCGCCCCTGGAAAATAAAAGCAATTTCATTCTCTTCATTTCTTCGTACCAAACGTAACATAAGTACGTATATAGTTTACTAATTCATCTAGTAAACATAATATCATGCATGTAATTAAAAAATAGTTAGATTCGATCAGTGTATATATATATATATATATTTTAATATTTAGTTATCCAATTAATTAACATATATGATATATAATAAGTTAATTAAAAGCACTTAATTAATTACTGGCCGGAATGAATATATAGATGGTAATAATTAAATTAATTAATTAAGAAAAAAGTTATAAAACGATTGAATTGAAGCTAGCAATTAAGAAATGAAATGGAGGAGCGCAGATGTTTTGTTCCTCCAATTAATACTTTTTGTCAGCCATGTATATATGCATATACGTGTGTGTGTGTGTATATATATATATATATATATATATAATAGAGGTGTGTAGAGGAAAGCATAGATATTTGCATTGCATTGCATGCATGACAATGAAGTAAGTACCAGGCCACTCCTTTTCAGATTTCTCTTCCCCAAAGTTTTGGCATTGCATGTACAATACATGTGTGTGTGTGTGTGTGGATATTTGCAAATTTGAACATCTCCTCTCCTCTCCTCTCCACCCGCCCTGCCTCAATATTACAAATATAAAAGCGAATTTATGCTTTACTCTTTGTCTTTCTCCTACCTTCAATTCCCCTCTTTCAATTCATTGACTTTTTTTTTTTTTTTTTTACTCTTTTTCCTTTCAATTCTTTCTTTCTTATTTTATTTTATTTTATTTTTCAATCTCAGCTCATCACTGGCCTGGCCCGATATGATATTTTACACCTAATTAAACTTTCCAACTTTTTTTTTTTTTAATATCTGCCTTTTCGATCGATGGGTCTTATTTATACATCTATATATCTTTAATTTTTAATTAATAACACAACCAAACTTACCATTACATACGATTCAGGACAAATTTATCAATTTCATTTGTTTTCAATTCATACATACTCTTCATCCAACTTTAATTTTTTCTATTTTTCGTATGTCCTTCCTTATGAGAGATGCTTTTTTTTTTTTTTTCAAAATTATTTAGTGTCTTTTGATCTAAGCGTTTTCTTAATTAATTATTTGGTACATTTGTATCTTGATTATGACTTGTTATTTCATTAATAAATTCTTCTTTGGACAGACAAAGAAATCTTTATATATAATTAACTCGATCTTAGCCTTTCAACAATAACAATTAAATTTACAAACCTCCTTGATCTATATATCCGAGAAGGGGATCCATTAAAATTTAAACCTGCAAGTTTATTTTATTAATTAATAAGTTTTTTATTTGTTGTTAGAAGGGTTAAGGTCGCATAATACCAACATATTTTTCTAAATATTTCAATATGATATATTAACTTTTTATCCTACTCATATGATGTATATACTTTTGTTTTAATTCTATACTAATATAATATATTTATATATAAAATCCAATTATAAAATCATGATCTATTTGTGCGAATAACCGAACTTTATGTTAGAACTTAGAAGAAAACTCACAAAAGATGGTTTGGAATTCAAAGAACATATTAAATAATTATTTATATATTTTGATGACATAAATAATTAATTGAAGATACTCAACTCACATCACTCAGCTGATCTTCCAAAGATCTAAGTCAAGTAGTCAACTACTGTTATACATGAAACTAAATAGCAACTTCTACTGTGCATCAACAGAATTGAGAGAGAGAGAGAGAGAGAGAGGTGATTTTACAGTAGTTGAGAGGGGTAAAAAGGTAAAAACACAAGCAGCTATCTCTAGTTTATGGAATCAACACATAGGGTAGCTTCCTCCTCAATTATTCTGAGCATCTGGTGGACTGCACCTGCTATCTCGTCTGCTGAATTGAGCCTGCATCCTTCCTCCACCTGCATATTTTCCCCCATTTTCTTTAAATCAATTATGAATTACAATTACATATTTTCCTTGAATTGAATACACATTTCCTTAATTTTAATTACAAGACAAACACATTAAACTAGGAACACAACAACGTTTTTGGAAACAAACATCCTTTTCTACCCATCATTTCCAACACATTGGCGGAATTAGGTCATACCTGGCTGAATTCCCCAAATACCCCTCCCCCTTTATACCTAATAATATTATCAATTTCTTGTTTTTTTATTTATATACAAAAGATTCAAACTTTATAAAGATTTTAGTTCTCCTGATCACCATGATGAGATTTTTTTTATTTCCGAGAAAAAGAAATATATATGTGTGTCTGATCGATGATTTTAAAAAAAAAACAAGAATTTTTTTTTTTTTTTTTTTTAAAAAAAAAGGGAAAGTACTAGTAGTATCTCTAAAGCTGGTTTTTTTGCATTGTGAAGTCATCCAATGTGAAGTCATTTTCATCTCGATCCACACTTTTGCATGGACATGAACAAATATTTACTCAATTATTTTACCTTGTATAATAATATATAATGCAAATGTATGTAAAGAGTGGATGCAATGCAAGGTTGTACCATCTAAATGCACGTTAATTAATTAACCTTACATTGCAACATCTGAATGAGCTAGGTACCTTAACACTGATGGAGTAGAGAACCAAAGGTTCCAAGGTGGTGACATTGAGGTGGAGTACTGATAGATGAAGTGTTTGGAAACAAGCCACCATTTTCGACAGCTGAGTGAGCCGCTTTTGCGAAAGGATTCGGAGATTAGCATGTGTTTCGATCAAAGTGACCTCAATGTCTGCAATGGCTGCCTTGCTTTTTGAAGTGTACTTGTTGGGAATTTGAGAGCAAGTGTATTGTGGGTAACAAAAAAATTGTGAAAATGGAGGCCCAACTGATGATAACTTGGTGTTATTACTATTATGTCCACCCTCGTCTTCATCATCCTCGTCGTCTTCTTCTACTTCTTCTTCATGTTGCCGTTGAGTTAAGAGGAATTTTTGAGCTTCAAGAGACTGCAATAGATGTTCAAGCTCCTTCACGAATTCTATAGCACCGCCAACTATGGAAGCTTGGTCACCCTGAAGAATATATATAGATATATAAAATTAAGCCAGGGTTATGAATTTAATTATTAATGGTATATAATTAGTGTTCAAATTGTTAAAGTTGTGTGTTTCCTCGGAATACAATATAATTAATGCAAAAAAGTAAAAATAATTAAGTCAACCATATGAAACTGCAAAACCTTGGCTTGTTATTGTTGTTCATTGCATAAAATTGGGGCCATTTAAATAATAAAACATCCGACAAATTGACAAGAAAAGGGATCTCTAAAAAGAAGAGAATGCTTTTAGAGATGAAGCACTGTTAATTACAGTGTTTAAGATTTTGTAGCAGGAGAGAGAGATGCCTAAGATTTCAATCGTTTTGTCCTTTGGCTTAATTGGTGAGTCTTTTGAACAGCTGATTGTCGGTTCAAGATTCATCCATCCATCCTTGTTCCTTAACCAAACCAATTATCATTTTTAATTCTTTTGGTTCAACATTCGATCAGTATCTACATAATTCAATTCAAACACAATCTAACATTAACCAAAAGCTTTAGCCAAACTTAACCGGCCTATATATATCTGGATTTGGATGAACAATTCCATGATACTTTGTAAAATTTCCTTAAATATTTTATTCCACAAGAACATATATATACATGAATGAATCGGCATTGCATTTTTCTTATCAACTAAAAGAAACTTTTTAATACAATATTTTTGAATTTTTTATTCACAAAAGAAGTAAAATGAAACTAAATTGATTACTTTTATTCAACAAGAGTTTCTTATAAATTAAAGATAATAAATTATTAAAAAGATGCTAAATTGATGTAATTCAAAATACTTTCAAAAAATTTTTTTGTGGAAAATGAAGTCGGAACTTTTTAAAGTTATAATCATCCTTCTCATGACAGGATATCCAAAAAGTTCATAGATTAATTACTGGAGTAATTTATTTGGATAATTAACCTTATCTGCAAATTTTTTAAAAAAAAATCAATGATTGAGTTAACGTAACACCCATTCAAGTCCGGCGAGTCGTATAATAATTAAGGAAAAGAAACTACAAACCCTTTGGACGTAAGATTCCGGCATGAGAGACCTTAAGACGGCGAGATGCTCATTCATCTGTTTCCGGCGATTTCTCTCGACGGCAATGTGAGTCATTCTTTGAGTCTCAGCTTCTTCTTTGTTTTTGCAAACCCTAGGCCGCCTTCTCCTCTTCTTCTTCCCTCCTCCTTGAACCCCTAAATTCTGATGATTATTGTTACCATAAGTAGTAATCTTTTCTGGGATTTTAGCAGTGCAGTAAGCTTGCACCGCCATAGACATCTTTGCAGTGGTTGTGGTTAGAGAAGAATTACAAGTCATGGCGGCTGATGGATTCAGAGGAGGCTTAGGGTTTTGATTTTGGAGATGGAAGAGGAAACTAGTACAAGGATTAGTAGTTGTGGTTTCAGAAGAGTCATTGCAGGTAAAAGGAGTTGCAGAGATGGTGTCATAGATTATGAAGTTGAGGAGTTCATTGGAAGAAAGTGTTTCTAAAGCCATTCTCTCTCACTCTCTTTTTGTTATCTAATGTGTGTCGCAACTTTAGGCTTTTGTGTTTGTTCACATATATCTATATATATATTATATATGAGCAAGCCTGCTGTAACCCTCCCCATATATAGATGCTAGCTATATATTACCATATCATTATTCTAATTATATATTTCCTCCTTGTATATATCTTCTTATATTAAACTTTTTGGGCTCATTTTCTGGACACTTTAACTACTTAGTTCGTGTTATTTTACATATAAAGTCACAGAATATACATATAAATAATTATTTGTTAGATTATTAAAGGTTAAAAATATTAGAGTACGTTAAAACAAACTTAAGATAGTCTAAATACGAAAGTACTACTAAAGAGATTCATTGTACATGACTAAAGCAAGATAATGAGCAAAAGGTGCAAATTTGAACCAATGTGAACCCATTTGCACAAGTAGGTGAGCAGGGGTGTGCACCAAATACCCGAAAAACAAAACCTGAGTGATCCCGTGTGCCGAGGAAATCGTAACAGATGCTCAGACCGTGCACAGGGGTTCAGGCCTGCACACCAATGTATAAGATAAGCTTTTGACGAGTTTCAGCTGTTATTTGGCGTTATCATGTCAAAGGAGCTCATAAATTGGACGTCTAAGGGTTGTTTTTTAGGAGGTATTCGCTTCCTAAAGGTCTCCGTTTAAATTGTGCAAAGATGTAGAGGCTACGAGGACCAGACGATTTAGGGTTTGACTTCATCTCCGTTCCGACGCTTCCATCCATCCATCTAACAACGCCGAAACATGTTTTTGACAAGACAAGCCTATGCAAGATTTAGTTGATGATTCACTTCACTATCGCTCATGGATTTATTCATTAGTTAAATAATTATGTTCCTCTTAGTTTATTATTGTAACAAATGATACATTAATTTAGGGTTTCTTCGTGACTATGCATATGTATGTTATTATATCCTTTTATTTTATTTATTCTTTATCGTAAAATGTACGACTTCATGCCGAGCTCACTTAGTTACGAGTTAAGATAGATTGTCATATGATTCGTGCACAATATATATATAGTTGCGATATATGCCCTTGTCATAACTAAGTATATATAGTTAGGTTACGAGGATAACTAATCGATTTCATGATTAATTAATTAATCGATAAACCTATATTAAGTTATTCACAATTCATCCAATCCATAATAAAACTCGTTTCAATGATTCAATCCACTATGTTTCTAGTTTATTAAAGTTCCAATATTGATTCCAATAACTTTCCACATTTAATTGCTCTACTTAGTTTTATGGAGATAACATAGCTGCTTGGAGTAACTAGTAAGCGGCCATATGGCACACTTTTCTCACCTTATAAAACTCGTTTACGTTAATTATTTTTTCATAAATAAACGCTTCTTTAAAATATCACGAAATTAATTTAACAAAATTACATAAATATAGACGAAAGCAGCAAAGTATAGTCACTACAAGCAAAGTGTCATTTAGTGACACATGCTTTTAGTGACACAAAAATAAGTGTCACTATATCTTACTTTTAGTGACACTTATAAAAAGAGTAGGTAAAGAGCAATCTTTTACCCACACTTTTTCTTTTTTAGTGACACAAAAATTTTGTCACAAAATACTTGAGGCCTATACCCACATACTTTTTTAGTCACTAAATATCTATAGTCACTCCACTTTTACCCACTCTTTTTATTGTGTAGGTAAAAGATTTTGGTACCTATAGTGACACTTTTTTGACAAAAAAATAGTGGGTAAAAGTGGAGTGGGTATAGATATTTAGTGACTAAAAAAGTATGTGGGTACAGGCCTCAAGTATTTTGTGACAAAATTTTTGTGTCACTAAAAAAGAAAAAGTGTGGGTAAAAGATTGCTCTATACCTACTCTTTTTATAAGTGTCACTAAAAGTAAGATATAGTGACACTTATTTTTGTGTCATTAAAAGCATGTGTCACTAAATGACACTTTGCTTGTAGTGAGTTGTTGCTCACATCAGGTATAATTTCCTAGTTTTATTTTTTATAACAATTATCATGAAATAGGATCGATAACCACAGACAATCACGCTTACATCATTTATCAATTTACTTTGTCTACTTATTTAATGTTTAGGAATGGAAAATATATTTATTTAATTTACCATAGAATCCACGTTCCTTGAGAAATGGAGAATTATTTAAAAATCATCATTCAATTTCTTTTAACTACCAAACAACTCATCAGAATGGAAAATTCATTCATTTTCTATCAAATTCCGCAAAACAAACGACTAAAATTAGGTTGTCTCTATTAAGTTTAGAGGGGCATGTCCACCCTAATAAGTCGTCGCTATTAATATATCGATTTATTTACTACATCACCCGCTTTTGATGCATTGATTTATTGATTTTCCACTTGTTTTCTAATTATTCTTTGTTAGTCATAAGATTTAGTTGGTTGATATGAATAGAATTTTAAATTCTGATTTCTCTTCTTAATTCAGTTAACTACTAAAATGAATCATAAATATATTAATACTATAATTAGTTTTAAATGTACTCTATATTTTAACAATTTAAAAATTCAAAATTATTTTCGTGAAATTTAAATTTAATATTCTAATACAATAATTAAAAAAAAAAAAATAGATATAATTAAAAACCGGTTTTCAAATTTAAAAACATACTTTATTTTACTGATTATAATTTGATTCGTTTATTTGTTTATAGTTATATAATTAATATTTCAAATATACTCTTATCTTGAACGTTTATTATTATACACTTAACATTTTTATAATTTTTAATTTTAATTACATAAATTAATAAATTGTTATATAAAATCAAAAATGATTTCTTTTTTTCTTAATTTAATCTCTAATTAAGATTAACCAATATAGATAGTACAACCGGGTTTCTAAAAACTGAAAAATCGGATTCTGATAGTCAATAAAAGTTTAACTTGAGAACATTTCTTGAAATAAATAATATGGAAGAACGGAAATGAAAAAAAAAAAACATGAATACATAGTTTTTTTCATAATAAATCCTAATTATAATATGTGTTTAACATATCACGATAATCTCTAACAAAAACAAAAGTGTCATCATGAATTTTAAAATTTTACATTCTGATATTACAATTACAAAATAAGAATACTTGCTTAAAATTTAAAAGTATGCATATTATTTAGTTATAACTTAATTAATACTTTAATCGTATTTTTATTTTAAATATTTATTTATTATACTAATAACTAATATCTCATACATGTAGTGGATCCAGTTATTTTACCCGATGGTATCGTTAGTCAGATTTTGCTTCTTTTTTTTTTTTGGTATAATTTTAAACATCAGAAATAAAGGCGTATGGTGTTCTTCAATTTAAACTTTGAATATTTTATTAAAGTACGATATATAATTATAAAACATTAAAGCGTTATATAGTTCATAGGGGATGAAAGTATTAATAATTATAATTTGTCGTAAAATCTTGCGATCCTGATTTTATATAGACAAAAATAATCCTAAGTAAATCTTGTGTAGGTCGTACCTTAGGTCATAGTTAGAGAGTTTAATTTTCAAATAAGTACAATATTCAATTTGACATATAGAACATAGTTGCACATATGCATATATACCTTTAAAACATGAAATAATCATGTTCTTGAATTGATGATGCATACGAAACAACCAAAAAATTAACTTTTATTAAAATGATGAAAAGTTTATAAATACTTGAAACCTTTGATTGTATTATATTGGTGCTTACATGAGGCAAGATCTAAGGTGAATGCTCTTGTCTATTTCTCAATAATGCCCTTATGCTCTATGGCCACAACTTAACTTCAATTCTTTTCCTTTACATGTGGATAATACATACATGGCTGCATGCATTGCCTCTCTCTCTCTCTCTCTCTCTCTCTCTATATATATATATATATATATATATATATATATATATATATATATATATATATATATATATATATATATATATATATATATATATATATATATATATATAGGGGTGGGTTCAATGGAGAACCTCTATGCATCAAAGAACCTTGGAAAACCACAATGTATCGCTAGAAAATCGTAATGCATCACGTAAAAATCGATGCATCACGCGAGATTTTGATGCATCACGGGGAAATAATGATGCATCACGCGAGATTTTGATGCATTTGTGGTGGTGCATGGAGGTTCTTTAATGTTCTTCGATGCATGAAGGTTCCATTGAACCCACACACACACACACACACACACACACACACACACACATATATATATATATATATATATATATATATATATATATATATATATATATATATATATATATATTCAATTATTATTTAGCTAGGCCCATATATGGACCATGTAGGCGTTCCCTTTAAAGCGCCTTGTGTTGCCTCTTGGTCCTTCTATTTCAAGGATTTATGTAAAGCGCCTTACCAAATTTGATAACATAATTAAGTTGTGGTCTTGCCTATATATCTTCTATTAACATTAAGAACGTTGCCACGAATACGGATAGATCTTGTCAAGTGGTGCTGCATCGACATATATTCCAATGAATGATGGTGTTAAGAAGTTAAGGAGATGCTTTGATTAGTGGCTTCAATCAATCAAAGGGGAAAACTCACTTCTTTATTTGATGTTGTCATATTATTGACAACATTCCTGATCTTTTAGTGTAATTTTCTTACCTGTTAACAAAAAATTATTGGAACTAAAATGAGTTTTACAGTTGCATATCAGTGCACTCATATAAGTTGTGTCATAACCTAAATTAGAAAGGAATGCAAAGGTCGAGGGAGATACACCCGTTAGCATTGTCCAAAGAGTTGTTTGAGCCCTTGGCTATTGATGTTGTTCAACTTTTATTGATTCTTATCACGTATCAGCATGTGTTGATGCCGATGATTGTCATTAATACAGATCATGTTGCACTGATTTGAATCAGCATTTGCGGATTGATGATCATGATCAGCTATTTTTGACGTTGATCGACACTAGTTCCTTTCAATAGCCGTTGATGCCTTCAATTGGTGGTGTTGTTGAACTGATTATGTGTCTTTTCTTTAATCTTGATGTGTCTTTATTTCAACTTTGCTTAAAACTAGCTAGCAATAAAATAGTTGTCTAGTTGTTCTTAAAGTTGTCCGTATTTTATAGAAGGTGACAAGCCTTTAAATACATACATACATATATCAGTGGGGAAAGAAAATAGTTTTAATTATTATAATAATTAAAAAAGAGTTTATAAAAGATAAAAATAAAGAAAGTCAAACTTGTATGTAATGTAGATATATAGATAATAATTGAAGGAAAGATGGATGGGCTAAAGCTAAAGCTAATGAATGGGGTGGAATTGAAGGCTTGTTTTTTTGTTAGTCTCGGTAACTTTTGTGAGGTAGAAAAGCACAACTTTAGCCCCTCTCACGTGCATGCATCATACAAATTATATCCCTTTGTTTCTTATTTTCAACTACTTTATTTTATATTATAGTTATATATTATCACACCTTTATAAATAATTGTTTAAAATTTTAAAAACCACTTTTTTTTTTTTCAATCATTTTAGTTTCATTTTCTTTAAACAAAACCACGCACTAACTTTTTAAAATGTATTTGTTGTCTTCGCCTTATATATTTATGCTACGTGTTTCATCATGCTTGATGTTGGAAACAGTAACAATTTAATTTCATCATCATATCCTCTCTTTTTTCTTTTTTATTAATTCATCTAATATCTTACGAATTTTGTAACTAAAATACGGAAGATGATGATCTTTATCAAGTAGGATGGTCTATCTTCTTCAGTTGCATTTACATTTCCAATAGATTTCTTTTATATTTTAAAAACTATGTGAAATCGACTTCTCTTGTAAAATATAACGTTATTATAAGAACCCTTATTTTACACACACACACACACACACACACACACACACACACACACACACACACACATATATATATATATATTGAGGTTCTATGGGGCACCATATGCATCGGGAACCAAATGGGAACCAAAAATGCATTGCTTGTTTACAAATAATGCAATAAGGGTAATATTGAAATACTTTATTTGAAAAAATTAATTATTCTTTTAATTAATAGATTAGGATTAAAATAGGAAACTAAATCAATCTCATTAACCATTCTCCATATATTATTCCCTCTCTCTCACACACACACACACAATCGACCGACGAGTTTGAGAAGACGATGATGAGATGAAGATGAAAATGATGCATCACGTTGAACTCATGAACCTATGAACGTATACGATGTGAAGAAGACGAATACGAAGATGCACAGTATGTACACGATGATGCATAATCTGGTGCTCCATATGAACACGATGATGCATAACCCGGGAAAGATAAATACGAAGATGCACAGTCAATGAATATGATGAAGCATCATGTTGGATTTTTGTTCAATTGGAATTTTTTAATTTTAGAAGTGCATTTTATAAATTTATTAGCATTTAATACTTGATTATTGAATTAAATATTCAATCAATATAAATTTATTTTTGAGTTGACTTGATATATTATTTTTTCCGAAAATACCCTTATGCACATCTAATATGTAAATCGTGTATCATAATGCGTTCACAAATTTCATCTTTATTACCATTCTGCCATTGTAATCTTAGCCATTCATTTTCTAGATCTAACGGTATATATGGGTTCCTAAGTTGCACGATGCACACAGGTGCCCCATAGAACCTAACCCTATATATATATATATATATATATATATATATATATATATATATATATATATATATATATATATATATATATATATATATATATTAGTGTCATAAATTAAATGTAAATGTGAAAAAATTTATGTGTGCATACGTTCACAACGGTACAATTTATGTGAAAATGCACGTTTCACATGTTTTAGTATGCATTCATGTGTGATTTTTTACAAGTAGTCTTGTGTTATTAATTTAAACATGATTATAAGAAAATTTCAAAATAAATCGTTTTAAGCAAGGTAACTCCAGTACTTCGTAAAACCAAGGGAGAACCACAAATGTATAATAATTCACGCGTGATGCGTCATGGTTCACGATTGATGCATCATGATTCATGTGTGATGTATCACTTGATTTAATGGATGTATCACTTGATTTAATGACTATAAACCGCAAAAAACATGAAAAACATGTTGGTTTTTTTCATATTAAACCCTATGATTTATTAATTGATAGTGTATCATTTTTTAAGCAACACAAATTTGTATTAAACACCAAAACAAGAGTAGGTTTAAAGCGGAGCAGCCACCAAGATAACAAAACACCAAATGAGTTACACACTACAAAGCATATACCAATTATCCATTATCTAGCAGCCATATAGCAGGGCCGGCCTGAGGGTATTCAAAAGGGGCGACCGCCCAGGGTCCAAAATAATATAGGACCCCTAATTTCATAAGCTCTCAATGTAAATATAGTACGATTGATTTTTTTAACTTAAGGACCGGAAGAAAATAAAATGTATGTTCGTACACACACACACACACATATATGTGTGTGTGTGTGTGTTTATATATGTGTGTATGTGTAAGGCCTTATTATATGTTTTCGTCCGAGGCCTCAAAAATCAATGGAACGACCATGGATTCAAAAATCTACATATCCCTATATCGATCAATTTCTCATCGAGCTCCTGTGTAGAAGCCAAAGGAGGGCATATATTATATAGTGACATAAAGAGTTTAGAATGATATTTTCACCTTTCTGCAACATCATTGTTTTAATATAAAAAGTGTAATTAAACCCCAAAAATATGACATTTTTATTTACACGTTTTAAAAAAAGGCCCCTAAATATAAAGATATACTAACATTTCTTGTGTCACTAATACCTCCGTCACAAAATGACATTTTCCATGTGATGACAAATCACAAATGTATGTATGATTTTCTAATGTATGACTAATATTATATTAAATAACTAAGAAATTATGATTCTTGGGAAGTTTGTTTTTTTTTTTAAGATGTAAATGTTTGTCTCACACCGATTAATTGATTTACAATTACGAATGACAAATTAATATGAAAACAAAAACAAAAACTTTGTATGTATATATGAGTTTGATGATCACTCCCTTTCCCTGTGAGCATGTTAGTATCCACATAAATAGAATGAAGAAGGGGACCAAATAAAATATGTATACATACAAGTTTGCATAAAAACAACACTACTCTTACCTATTCACAAAACCAACCCTTCTTCATGATAATATTAGTTTCCCCACTTTTTTTTCCCTTTTCTACATTCCGTTTCATTTAGTTTTCTTTTTCTCTTTTCTTTTTCCATGTAAAATTATTTCATTTTCATATAATTAGGTTTTTAAATAATTTGTTAAAGCATGCCTAGCTTACCATCCTCAAATTGACAAAACAAAGTCCGAACTTCAAACTTTTAAACTCTTGATATGTGGGTGTCTAAATTTTTCCTTTTGGATAGTCAATCAATACTAATTCTCTCGATGAATGAGTTTATACTGGTTAAAAGGTTCAAACATGCATTTTAGTGAATTTTGAAATTTTTTTAAATAGGTACGACTTTATATAACATATAAATTGTCTGTAGTATAATGTTTTACCTTTCAAATTAGATTTTAACCCAACTTTGTTTAGACTATTGAGCATACATTTTAAGGCAAAAAGAACCTTGAGAAATGGTTGCATTGCTTCATGACTTGTCTATTCTACAATGAAAATGAAAAATCACATCATATATTTTGGTGTTTTACGTGTTACATTTTTCAATATTCCCATAAATGGTAAATGATGTTTATGGATTTTAAAGTTAAAAAGTACCTTTCTTACATACACACATATATAAATGTATATATATGTATAGTTACATGTTCAAAAAAGTACCACTCAAAATTAAGTGCACTCGAAGGTAGCATCTTGAAAAAGTTGTTTTTAATTCCTTTTATAATCATGTTTAAATTAATGTTACACACATGATATGTGGGTTTCACATATATTCAAATTTTCTACGTCCTTCAAAATTATGTGAATCATCATGTATATTTATGTGTATGGCCATCCAAGTGGATGATTATTAATACAATTCACATGTTTTTTTCACCATCTTACATTCTTAGCCAAGTATATTAAAAGTCATCTTTTATTTATTCCTACCAAACACACTAATAAATAAATTTCAATTAATTTCTTCAAATTCCATTTCGATCGCTAGCCAAATGGACCCTCAGCGTCTACATTCTTACTTTTGTTTGTCCCGAAATAAAAATTCATCCTCATATATAGTTTGTCGTAGTTTATGTGATTCTAGTTATATCATTATTTGAGAGGTTTTTCGATACATCATTTAGAACTTTGAAAGATGGTCAAGGTAGTTTCATAAATAAAAAACGAACCATGGTGCCCTTTGTATCAATAGGTTTGGCATGACCTTAACACGCCAATTTTATCTTTTTCTAGGATCTCGTTCCTGCCTAGTCTCGAGAATCTGATATGATATAGGACTTCTTTTTTTCAATTAATTGCTAGGTGGTCTCTAAACTTTAACCCTAAATTTGGCTTTTAAAATTTAATTAATATTTAAGCGCAATATGATCATCAGGGGTGGACCTAACATATGTATCAAAAACTCGAGTGACACTTATGATTTTATTTAAAATTAGTGACACATACGATAAATATATAAAGTTATTATACATATCTAATTTATATTTGTTGTTATTACCCAAATTTATTAAAATATTACTGAGATTTAATCATAAAAATTTAAAAGAAAAAAAATCCCAATAGAAATTTATAAAAAAGAAGAGAGAAGAAGAAAATGATCAACCCAAAACATTAAAAAAATCCTAACAATCTTGTTATTTGTTAATTTTGTGCTGGCAACCTGTTTCCATTACCCGATCCGAATTAAAAAAATTTCATAAATTTTAATTTTAATTTACTCTAAAAATGTGACACCAATAACAAAAATTTCTAGATCTGCCTCTGATGATCATTTGGTAGATTAATAGTTGTAATCACTTTGAACTCTTAATTAAGATTCAACAAGTGTGTTTCGGAAAACTAGTTGTAACTCTAAGACAGAGTTTTAAAAGCTATAGTTTTTTAAAAGAATTAGAGTTTTTAATTCTTTAAATATTAACGATAATAATAGTTCGTTTAATTTTAATTAAAAATATTTTATAATTATTTGGACTAATTAAAGGGTGATTGATAACACACGACCCGACCGGCTCGTAATATTATACCAGTTTTGGTTATCGCAGGAGAGTAATCATACTTAGATATGGCTCCCTTTAGAAGTTTCTTAATTAGCTGCAAGAGTTGCTCCCTCCCGGAATTGTTGCACTCATCTCTACTTTTTTTTTTTTTTAATTCCCATAATGTTACACAACTTTTTCTATGATAATTTGTCTTTGTTTAAAGAAATGAATCATAAAAGGCAACAAAAGTCATAATTGTTTGGAGACCTATATAAACAACTTATATGGTGTCCGTACGTTACAACAGAATTTGTTGTTGTATGTTTTTTTTATTATCAAAGTAAATATAAAGATAAAATCTTTCTATAAAGGTGGTTGACTAGTATTTGTGTTAGAGATAAAATATTCTAAAGAAGGATTACACTGTTCAAATCTTTTTTCTTTTGAGCAAAATTAATTAAAATACAATTCAAAGTATAACCAAACCACCGTTTCTAATCGGGAGAATCGCTATACCACAATTACTACCAAATTTAAACTTCAAAGGGGAAAGAAGACCATCTCGACAATTTATCGGCCTCAACTTTAAAAAGACCACTTGCCCTTATTTTTGAATGGGTTAATTGCGTCAAAAGGTAACATACTGTTACAGTTTTTTCAATTTGGGTAACATATTAATTTTTCTTCTAATTAAGGTAACATACTTTTCAATCAAGTCAATCAAGGTAACCATATCGGATTGAAAGTTAAAAACTACTGACGTAACAGTTTCTTTGTCCAGTCAACATTTTTTTTACAGAAATGATAGTTTAATTGTTATATGATGGACACTATTTTGTGCAATTTAAAAGTACTTTTTGATAATACCTTGTTATTTTGAACAAATTTAAAAATAATTAAGCAATATTATAAATTAAAAAAACTGATGACTGGATACAGAAACTGTCATGTCAGTAATATTTATCTTTCAATCCGATACGGTTACCTTTATTGACTTGATTTGAAAATATGTTACCTCAAATAAAAAAAAATTTTAGTATGTTACCTAAATTGAAAAAACAGTGAAAATAGATTACCTTTTGACATATTTAACCCTTTTTGAATCGGTAGTTTGTCCGGTCTCCAAGTGGTATTTAAGAAGACTCATATTTGTCTAATTAATAAATAAAGTTGACACAAATGATATTTCAATGATAATAAGTTAATTACAAAATATTCTTAAACTGGAATAGTTACTAAAACTTTAACACACAAAAAGGCATGTAGCATAACAATTCTGAGATGTTAAACTAGATTGCAGGTCAGGAGTTCGAGTCTCGTAATATAAATAATGTATAGATTAAAAAGTAAAATTTATAAGATATACATTCAGTCTTAAAAAAACATTTTAGAACGATTATTAAAATCACGTGTAAGTTAATTTGGCATAGATATGCACGCATGCAAAAAAATAATTATATAACCATAATAATGGTGTTATTCGAAAAAGAACAATGAGAATGATGGATGCAATTAATTATGCCAATCATAAGATATTATGGTTTCTAAGTTTAATGTATGATGGATGCAATTAATGTATGTACGTACATGTACATTTAATTAAAGCCGGCCGGTACATTGTGTCACTGTGTGACTGAGTGTGTGTGTATTGAAATATGTATATATGATGATGGAATATATAAATAAATAAATATGCAATTAATGTACGTCCATAATTATTGCACATTGAGATTCTTTTGTCCCGCATCTTTAAAAGATCTTGTTTTTCTCATCTAATATACAATACACATACATGTATCATGTATGTATGTATACGTAGGAATATAATCATTGCAGAACTTAAATTTGGTGTAAAACTGTGACACTAAATTTTAAGAATTTTATCCTCTTTAAAACATGATTGATAATTTTATAATTTAATTTTTTATGAATATTCACCACTGAATATTCGACATTAAATATTCAACACTGAATCACCTGAATTTTATATATTCAACATTGAATAAATGTTATAAATTTAAACATTTAATATCGAATATATATATATATATATATATATATATATATATATAATTCTACAGTCTTGCAACGATCCCAACCCCCTATATGTTGAATTTCATGGAGTAATGGAGTACTATATTAAACGTACAAGTTTATTGCGATAAAATGATCTATTTTATGCAAAAGAGCAACATACACATATTTAAAAGTGCACTACAATTGACAAGTTTACGTGAAGTTCATTACGATAAAAACATTATATTTCATGCAAAAGTATTTTTGCATGAATTATAATGCACATTTAAACAAGTGCAAATTGTATTTTTACATGAAATGATAGTATACATTAAACATGTACGTCCATATATATATATATATATATATATATATATATATATATATATATATATATATATATATATATATATATATATATATATATATATATATATATATATATCCTACTATTCTAGCTTTTGTTTTTCAATAGGGTTACTATGTTGGTGCACAAATGGTTCCTGTTGCATAAAGATAAGATTCTTTTTTGTAGGTCATTATCTTGTACTAGATTTATATTATTTGATTCAATCAGATCCAACAAATATATAAAGTAGCTTTAAATCATGAGTAGTGATGACTCCGAGAGTCTTGTTAATTTCTTACATATAATATCAAGTTTGAATTCCATCGTAATATTTAAACAAATGCGATCGAGTTGGATGATATGCAGGGTCTCCCGTGAATTTTGGTGGCCCGGTATGAATTGTATAATAGGCTCTTAAAATGTGAACATTTTTAATTTTATATAAAAATTATTAGTTATTAGTAGTCTAGCAATTGCTATATACATAAAAAAAACATTTAAAACAATGATATTAAGACATCTTCATATAACTTGAACAAAATAATTAATTTCAAAACTATATTTATCTGAAAGGTCATTGTTATACGCTTATTTTTACTAATCATACATTTTCACTCACGTGTTTTTTTTTTGTTAATGACGTGAGACACAGTAATTAAACTTAGGGAAAATGGCGTCAAATAGTTGTGTACTTTTGAGTTTGTACTCATTTATGTAGTGTATTTTTTTCGTGCACATTTGGTAGTCAAACTTTCAAAAATGTTTCAGTTAGGTAGTTGGGTGACTTGGAAACCGGCACCAACCGGTCACCATGCTTACGTGGACGAGTTTTTCAAGAAAAATGGCATCAAATAGCTATGTACTTTTAAGTTTGTACACATTTATGTTGTGTACTTTTTTTTGTGCACATTTTGTAGTTAAACTTTGAAAAGTGTTCCAATTAAGTAGTTGAGTGTTACTTTGCTTATGTGGACATGTTTTTTATAATTTTAAATTATAAAAAAAACCTAAGATGATTTATTTTTTCTATAAAACTATAAAAAGATTCATAAACAAAATATGTATCAAATTGATAAAATATGCTTTCATGTTATAACAATATAATAGAGCGTTAATTTTCAACCTAAACATGATATCTATCAAATGGAAATGATATGTTTTGAATTTGATGAGCATCGTGTTTAAGAGTCATTAATTCTAGGGAGAATTTCATGCATATCATTTAAACTTCCAGCATTACGTATATATCCTTACAAACATTCTTATTACATATATATCCTTCTAAACCTTTAAATCTTACACATATATCCAAATGACTATTTTAAGAATGTTTGTAAGGATATATACGTAATGTTGGAAGTTTACAATGATATATATGAAATTATTCCTAGAATTAATGACTCTTAAACACGATGTTCATCAAATTCAAAACATATCATTTCCATTTGATAGATATCATGTTTAGGAGTTGAAAATTATCGCTCTATTATATTGTTATAAAATGAAAGCATATTTTATCAATTTGATACATATTTTGTTTATGAATCTTTTTATAGTTTTATAGAAAAAATAAATCATCTTAGGTTTTTTTTTATTTAAAATTATAAAAAACATGTCAACACAAGCAAAGTAACACCCAATTACTTAATTGGAATACTTTTCAAAGTTTGACTACTAAATGTGCACAAAAAAAGTACACAACATAAATGTGTACAAACTTAAAAGTACATAGTCATTTGATGTCATTTTTCTTGAAAAACCCGTCCACGTAAGCATGGTGACCGGTTGGTGCCGGTTTCCAAGTCACCCAACTACCTAATTGAAACATTTTTGAAAGTTTGACTACCAAATGTGCACGAAAAAAAGTACACTACATAAATGAGTACAAACTCAAAAGTACACAACTATTTGACATCATTTTCCCTTAAACTTAAGCAGACTTTAGCTTTTCATCATTTTTTCCGATCACCGGTCAATTTTTCAATGATGCCCTATCAAACTTGGGACCCTGAGCGATCGCACTTATTGCACACCGTTAGGGCCGGCCCTGGTGATATGTATAAGAAGAATCTTATGTGTAGTTATAAATGTGGCTTGTAAGATATTTCAATTTCAGGTACATTACTGATTCTACGTCCTTAAATATTTTGCGAATGTCATATATATTTATGTGAATGGTCATCCAAGTGAATCATCATTCACGCCATTTTTTTCAAGCATTCACAATATTTCTTTTTTGCATCTTTATGTATAAATGTATGATTTTTTTAATAAAAAGTTTTATAATCTCTGTGAATGATCGATCATCACAAGGTGGTAAGTTCATTATTCGACATTATTTAGGTTACTTTGTTGAACCTGATTTTATTTGTGTGTGTGTGTGTGTGATATATCTGTATATGTGTGTACACACACACAACATTAGAGCAGGGTTGTCGTGTGTTTAATGAAGTCAATACACAGAATCGAAATCGTTAAGTGGTGTCAAAGCTAGCCATGTCAAATTGTCCATGCTACCGGGAAAGAACGAGAAATCCTCGAGTTGAAGATTTGAACATTGAATAACAAAACAAAATTTAGTATATTATTTATTAGACTGAAAAATTAATGCCCCTTGATAATTTGAGACCGTGTGAACCCCATTAGGGTCGGCCCTATAGGCATCCTTCTTAGTTCCTTCAACCCGAAAACTCTAGAATCCAATTCGATTTCTATAAACCCAGCAATATGACCCGAGTTTATCTTATTTTAATACAAAGAGACATGGAAATTTGTCTTGGATTAAACAACTTAGAGTTTTTATGTTTATATGATCATCGCTAAATTTTCAATGAATCGGTGACTAGCTAATTAACCGACGGATCAACAGACAACAATGGATTAATAGCAACGAAATCAGTGAGATAGAAAAATAATGGCAATATTTTTGAAAAATAAAAGTCATCTTTAGTGACTTGTCAAATTTGTTATGAACAAATCATACACGGATTTACGATGGTGAATTATGTTGCTAATAAGTCTGTCATTGAAAGTCAATTGTTGAAATGTTCATCGCTAATCTATCAATCCTTCTCTAATATGTCGTTGATCAGTTTTAATTTGTATTTTCTATGGAATTCATCATTGAAGGCCATTATAAATGATCTTTCGACTAAAAAGCCAAGTTTTTTAGAAGTGAGGATAATACAAAATGGCAGTCTAAACTAAGGGACCAATGGGGACAACAATCCCAGCTTTAAGATGATGTAAACATATCGAATTCGAACCATATAACTTATTTTGTCAAGTTAAATTAAATTAAGAGTCATAACATTTTTAAGTTCCTCTTATATATTTCGCACCTAAAAATCACATGCAGCATTCATATCCCCTTTGTTTTAAATTCTAAATTTACCATTTTTATGCCAAACCAACACATATCTTGTGTTCCATACCACGTGAACATATTGGAAACTGGTAAACAAAAAAAAGACATTATAATATTTTATGCTTACATTTAAAATTACCAAATAGTTTCCAAGATATATATAAAAAAATGTTGTGAAATATATATATTTGGTAATTTGTTAAAGAAGTATGAATATATGAAGCATGACACCTGTGAGAATTAAAAATAAAAATAAAAATAAAAATAAAAAGTCAAAATAAAAATGGTGAGTTGCATCAAGAAATACATACACATGGATTATGGATGTCAGGAGGAGGAGGAGAGGTGTTGTTTTGTTTTGGTTTGCAAGGAATACAAATTGGAATTCCATTTGTATGTTCCATGTCCCAAGACCCAAGATTTAAATACACAACACTACTTGGATCAAGTATCCGATAGCTACTATAGTACATTAAACATGTATATATATACTTAGGTCTTTTTTTATTTAATGTCTAATATATTAATCGTCTCTGATCTCTAATTTGATCCATAGATATTTAATATTATTTCTTTATTAAACAGATGTAATAAGACATTAGACGTCTAATCACTTAAAGAATGAAACGAGCCTTTTACACTTATGACAATATAAACTTATGACTTAACTGTGTAAGTATGTAATGTATATTTACAGGAAGAGAGTGCAGAGAAGAAAAAGAAAAAGAAAAGCATCTAATCTGTTAAAATCAGAGTGATAAAACAGAGGAAACAAGGCAGGATAGATTAGAAAGAAGAAGTGGGAGGGTAAGGGGGAGGGTGTCATTTGGACCATGGTCCAACCTGTGTCTGAGTCTGACAGACACCTCCTTCACACTGCCACTATAAGCCATGTGACACCAAACCCTTTCTTTCTCTCTCTCTCTCATTCTTTCTACCAATCATTCACATTCAATACTTGTCAAAACTGTTTTCACCTTCATCATTTTCTACCATCTCAAGACAAAGATCCATAAAACTAACCCTCCCTCTGTTCATTTTTCATATTATTTGACATCACTACTATGCAACCCAGTTGTACAATATTTGTACAATTAATATAACTCATCCTCTTCTCATAAAATCTATGGCCACCACATTCACATTCACATCTTTTGTACCACACTTGACAGATGGGAAAATAGCCATTTGTATGCTAACATTTCCATATTGCTTCTGTGACTCATTTCATCTTCTTTTTTCACTTTTCTTTTTCTATCCATTTTTATCACTTCACTTCACTACTACTACTTCTTTTCTTTTCTTTTCTTTTCTTTTCTTTTTAATCACATTTCACTAACAACATTACCTGTGTTGATCCATCTTTGCTTTTCCTGCATATGTTTAACTAATTAATCACACCCAGTTTCAGGTTATTGCTTAAATAATCAAATGCCTTAGTAACCAAACACTTTTTACCCACATCACATTCTGCAAAATGCAGCAACAGCTGAGTCTGCCAATCAAGATTTGGGTCACTGTCTATTATTTAGTAAACCGATATCCATCAGTAAATTCAACATTTTCCAAGATTAACTACTAAACATGTCCCTCAATATCTTATTAAAAAAATCACCTGTTTATTATATTCTGTCAACTTCTTCTTATAGTTTAAATAAGCAACCTCCAGCTCAATAATAGTCTCAAAGCATAATAGTATAGCCAAAAAGCTTTAAATTTCGTATTGATTGGCCAAAGACATTAAACTGATTCAGCTATAATGATAGAAAAAGGTTAAGATTAGGACTTTTGGAGATGAATTGCACAAACTATGTGATCTTTAGAAAAAGACACATCTAATCAATAGATATTAGAGGCCGGAGGCTAGCTAGAGCTTCAGATTTGATTTATGTAAAGAAACTAAATACTTGTAATACATATATTCTTCCCATTGAACTTGTATTCTTGCTTCCATATATACCTGGAGAAAGATGAACCATATTTCCTTAGCAATGAACAGTCTTAAAACAGGCATTATTTAACAGTCCTTTAAGTTTTAAGGAAATTCCATCCCTACTATAAAGAGGTTCATATGTGTTACGACGTAAAAAGGCGATTTTACCATTAACTTTATGTTAGGAATCGTTGCTTAAACTAGCAAACAACCAATAAAGTTCCTAAAGGGCTGGTCCGTGTAACCAAGTTGTTTATAACAAATGTCAAGAATATATCACTTTACTCGTGAAGTTAAACAAAATGCCAACTAATACCATATCGAAATGTTTCACACGAAAAGGCAGACAGGACATGATCTATTTCTAGAGTAGAATTGAAGTTTGTATTTACTACGGACACATGATCGAGGATCACATCAGACACAGCCAATTCACCGCTTTAGCTCACATGACCAGATACCAATTATGCATATGAGCTCAAGTTATACTTCCACCAACACCAATGATCAAAATTATCAATGGCATGAATATATCTGTGTATATGGTTCGAGAGAGTATTACTCATTATGCAACGCACCAGAAAATACTAACATTGAAAAAAATCTTTATAATTTTTTTCCATAAACATGTTTTAATTAACATTATAAGGTTGATATGTAAATTTCACATACATTCACATCTGTTAACTCCTTAAAATTAATGTGAACACTTATATAAATTTGCATGTATGTGAACGTACATTTATATGATGCATGATTTCGGGCATTTATAATGTATGAATGTGCGTGAAATTCATATACATCTGTGTAATGTAAATTTTAACATGTTTATGAAAAACTTTTCAAAAAAAATTAGCAAATGGTATTGTTCCATTTTATGCAATATATGTACTTTTTCTTATGAATACATGGGCTAAAAACAGTTATAAATCCTGTGTAGTTGAACTCAAAAAAATAGTTCCATTGTAAAAGGTTTCAATAAATTCAATATTCTGTATCGATAATTTCTTTTCTCATCATAAGGATTAATGACCTAGGTAGGTAGTAAAAAAAAGTACATTGCATAAAATGAAACAAAGGTAAAAGTTCGTTGCTGTTCTATGACATTTGTCCTATATCTAGTTACCAGGTTTTCTAAGTTCAACAACTCTACAATTCGACTTCACTAACAACGCTTACTCATGTTTATGGCACATGAGTAGTTATTCAATTCATGTTAATGGTCTGATATATATTGATATTCTGAATCCTGTAACATCCAAACTTTTAACTGCAAGTTCTTAACAGGATCTCCAAATTTCATAACCAACCACCACCAGCAGCTTCATGGAAATGAAGTTCAAAAGGTTGTAGCATTAACACATTTTTCTACATATTCGGTACATTTCACCGAAGGCTCTTTGGAGTAGCGGTATCCAAGGTGTTCCCCAACCAAGTGATGGTGGGTTCAAGTCCCAAATAGGACAAGGTGTACATAGGATAAGAAAAGGGGTCTTGTAGGTTTGTCGTCAAAAATAAAATATTCAGTACATATCATGATATGAAGAACTATAGCAAGCATTAACAATGCATCTCCGAAAACTTGTTGAGAGCATGGACCTCTTTTCTATAGAATAATGTGACGTTTCTGCATTTTAACCTTATTGAATGCTCACCCACATTTAATTTGCTAGAGATGATGACAGATGATAGTAGCATCTTGGATTCATCACTGGTTGCTGACCTGTAAATCCAAAGTTGGATGCAAAAATGAGTTGCCACATGTTAAGAGTACCAAATGTACACACAAACAGTGTTTTTTACTCTTTGCCTTAAATATTTAGTAAGCATCAAACTTCAAAAAGTGAAAATTGGTTGAAATTAGTGTACTTTCAGGGAGCAATGGCAAGTGGGCAACAACTTCCTAAAATACCTTAGTTTCACAGTTGATGAATCATGTAAGATTTGTTTTAAAAGCTATCACATGACACTGTTCAATAAGCCATGATGACTTTATGAAGCTGAAAATGATATATCCAAGCTTCTCTGGATCCTGCAGCAGTGACCGTTTGTCATTCTAGTTAAATGAACTTTTCTCTAACAGCAATATGCTCTGCAAGAAGGTTATACGCAACGATCCTGGTTTTGTTTCAAAATGAACTTATCACAACTTAATCAACTCAATCATCAAATGCTACATCATAAGTTAATAAGCCAAGCACCATTGCGAGAGGAACTGAGATAATAGTTCACTGCTTCCCATTAGTAAGAGGGGACCTGAAGTAAGAAATATTAATCAAGATTGTGTGACCAACGAGAACATCTCATCTCAGCTAGCAAGAATGTAGTGAAATCCTCTTCTCTTCTCTGATTGATTCCATAATAATAGATTTATAAGCTTCTTCCAGGGAAATATCGTGTATTTTGGATGAACACTGATTGAGTTGAGTTGACAACTAAGAATCAAAGCCCCGTCCAAATTCATGAAGATCGAGAAGGGCACTCTGTCCAGCTCATTGCTTTCCTGCACTCCACAATGATCCTTTGATAGGCTTTCTCAAGTTCATAAAAGAGACATGTCATATGTTATGGGCCTCATGCCTCATGAATGAACCATTAAACATATTGGTTATCTTAAAAGATATCCCATGAAGTTTGTTAAAAAGTCATGCTCAAACATGTGCAGATGCATATTAAAAAAGGTTAAAAGACATATGTGAGGTAGCAAGTGCAAGCAAAACCTCTGCCCGTGATGAGCATTCCGTTCCACACAAAAAGTTTGGATCATGTGGAAGAACGAACATTCAGCGGCTTAACATGGCTTGAATGTATGTGATTGCAAAGACACTGAAGAATATATAGGTATCTAGTTTGTTTAGGATTATTTGTCTCTCCTCACTTGGTATGTAGTTTCATGGAAACAAGCAAACAAAGTGGACATATATTTACTTTTTGATGGATTTACATTTACTAATTCAAAGACCATGATGAATAAAATAAGCATGTAGTTTCATATGATAAAGTATTTGATCCCTGAATTGCATCTTTAAAAGATGAAGTCGACAAATGATCGATCAACACAAAAGCAGTGGTTTATCTTAAATCATGCATCTGGATCAAAGCAAGAGCTGGATTGTAATTTGTAAAGACCCTAGGACCTTAGTTAAGTCCGCCCGAGAATTAACAGCCCAGACAGTTAAGGAGTAGAAGAATAAATGGTACTGATCCTTTTTTACATCTCCATTCTGCCACAATCCGATGGCTCATTAACTCATGTATTCGCCTAATTATGCATGATGTACGTATGATTGAAAGTTATATATTTAATTACTCTATTATATAAGCTACATCTAAACCTAACTAATTTACAACAAAAAACCACGTGCGTACCTATATACATCAATTCCTACCTTAATAAAACATGAAGTTGCACATATATTACATAACAACCTTAATTACATCCATCTAATTAACAATATATCATGTATCCTATCCTATCCTATCCTATGTTTTGTGTTCGTCTCTGTCTAGCGTTACCTCCCCGAAACCAGCATTGCTAGACGATGTTTTGCTTTTGTATTCTCCGAATTCTGTACAACTTCTTGTCCAGTTATGCCTTGGAATAATGAGCTTATTCGCCTGCACATCTTCACGCAATTTCAACGTAAATCTATCGTTGTTTTTGTTTTCACATCCTTTGCTATTCCTAACAATCGAATGCCCCGTGGACTTTGACCTTGCGAACCCTTCGTCCCTCGTCTCTCCCTTTCTATCCAGACCCACTTCGATAACCACATGCTTCTCCTTCTTCCCTTCCTCTTTCTCTATGTTCTCATTGTTGTCTTTAATATCTATGCTAACAGAATCTCCAAGAGAATCATTTTCTCGAGCCGAACCACTAGCTGCTGAAACCGGAGATTTGTCTGGGGAATTAATAGGCGTGTCGAGACTACATCGACAACAAGGACATGATTTATGCGACTCCAGCCAGAGGTCGATACACTCTTGATGGAATACATGGTAACATTTGGTCAAAAGTCGAAGGACATTTTCATCCTTGAACTCGCATAAACATATCGCGCATTCTAATCCGTAGTTTTCACGCTGATACTCCTTGACACTTGAGTACGTGAACGTAGGGAAAGAGCTAATTATCAAAGGGTCAAGTCCAGGGGCAACACCGTCCCCTCCGGGGCCGGTAGGAGCCCTGGAGGGATTTTGACGGAGATGCCAGGTGTAAAATAAATTCTGCATGAAACACCTGCAAAAGTATATAGAGAAAAAACCGATAAAGAAGAAGAGGAGGAGAATAATGGTGAGAATGACGGTAATAGGAGGAGAGGTGTATGGTATGGTAGGTGGTGGGGCGTCTGTGTGGTTTGTCGACATTTCCCGGAATGCCAGTTTGGTTGGGATTTCGGCCGGAGATAAAAAATTCCGGCCTATTGAGAGGGGGGGAAGAAATGGAATAAGGATTTTGATGATATTATTGATATGGATGTGTGAATGAAGGAAGAAAGATGATGACGTAGGCAGGCATTTGTTGGTACGGTTTGGCGCACATAATGGAGTCGAGTCATCCGAGAAACATTTTGTATAATGAAATTAAGCCACCAATTAAGCATCAACGTTTTCTAAGGTCAAAAATCTTCCCATCGTTAAGTTGGACTCTAGCTCCTTCATTTTAAGCTTTGCAAACTCCTACCTACGTAATAAGCATTTTGCGACTCACTTTTAAAACTAGTTTATAAATTTGAGAACAAAATAAGTTTGCAAAATATATACATTGTTGAAAGATGATGATTCGAATATCAAAAAGATCTTTGACTTAACGGTATCAAAATCTCAAAGCCAAAAGGTTATGGGTTCAAGTCTCACTTGAAAATTTGGTAGTAGTATAGAGCAACTAGCTAGGTGGTTATAGTGTAGGTGGTTATAGTGTAGGTAACAATTTTCAGGAAGGAAAAATGATGCTTGGAACACTTACATATATCAATGTGTTGTTTCACTCAATTAAAAGATTGTGAAATCAATTCAAACTTGAGATATAAATGATAGTACAAGACATTTGGGTCGTATCATAGAAAAGTTAAGTAATTGATTACATGGATTTGTCAATTATAATTACAAGGTACAGTAAAAATATAAAATAAAATGTTGGATACACACGGATAAAGGATTAGTTTGCTCAAGGGTATGAGGTTTTTTGCCTTTTTATGAGCAAAACTGAGTACAAATATTGAATTCCATGGCTATTGTGAACATGCAATTTAACAAATACTTGGAATCGACACAGACCCGTTCTCAAACAGGTGATTCTATCAAAACACAAGTTTTTTCAACAGACAAAAAGATTCATCATTTAGTATTCTCACCTAAAATTAATTTTGTTAATTTCAATTGCAATCAAGAATTTCCACAAGCCCTAAATAGACAAACAATACTATCTTGGAACATTTATCGGTGAAGTACAAGAAATGTAATTAAATGAACAAGGAAATTAACGAACCAAGAATGTGTGTGTTCTTGATCTTGAAGCAATTAAGAATGGCACGACAGCACAAGACAAGCAACACTAAGGTAAAGTTTTTGGAGCTTATGAGGTTGTCATGATCGAATAGCCCAATACTTATTAGGTCAGTGCATTTATTTGAGAATTTTTGGTCCAGCCGTAACGTAAAGGAGCATTAGTGATTTCAGCAAACATAATGAAGTTCAGTTCCCTCCTTCCCTTTCAGCCAATCATTTTCCTAAAATGCCTCTTTTTCATTCTCTATCCATAAGCACTACCTCTGCACATACTCATCGATTTTTTTTCTTTCCACGTACTTTAACCGTCAGATTTCAGGTTGCCCTTGCTCTAGTCCTCACTCTCGTTGCCTCATTGATTTCTAACTTTTGGCTCTACATCTAGCTACCTACTTCATCTCACTCATTTTTCCTTGAATAATGGCAAAATTGTGTTGATTCCTTTTCTGATTTCATTAATGTCAATCCTAGAGTTTCAAAAGGAAGATGATGCATAGGTTTGGTCATCTTGTTCATTTAAAGACTTTGCTGGGTTTTTGTATTCTTTTGTTCGATTGTTAAGTTTTTCACACTTGGGACCGCTTATGATAGTTTATGATATGATAGTTGTTAACTTGTTACTGATGCTCTTGAATTGAAAGTAAAACACGGGCTATAATAACTTTAGTCCAACTTGGGCTTGGGCCATCTAGGTTTTGTATACCGGAAGATTACTTTTAAGAGGGATAAAGAGTTCATATACTTTGCCCATTCTCTTTAATTTCATTGCTTTTTACATGCGTAATGCATAAGTTTGTACATAAAAACAAATTTTATGTACAAATATTAAATTATGTGTATGTATCAATAAATTTAATTAAAAAAGTAACATAGAATGTTTTTTTTTTGTTAAAATTTAAAAATTTTGAATAAAAATAAAATTTTAAATTAGTTCTTTCGTGCTCCGTAAAACTTAGGCTTTCATCTGAACCTCTATATATTTTTTTATATACAATACATAACATGTCTCAAGTCATGGGTTTGTTTCAGTCGTTGACATGGATGTTCATGGTGGTTAATCAAACCAAAATTGAGTTTCAAATGGTTAGCCAAATATATCGGTCTGAAGAATTTTGTGAACTTAAACCTAAAACGAAATAACCAGATAATTGGTAGTCCATTAGCCAGACTTTTCGTTCCATTTATCAGACTGACCAATTAACTGTATTCTAATTAAAAATGTTGTATCAATTTTAAAAAAAAACTCTCGACATGTAATTTCTAAATGCTTTCAAAAGTTCAACATGTGAAAGTTATGGATACATTATAAAGTATTAATAAGATATCATTAAATGATAGATATTTTCACTAAAATTCAAATAAAAAAAGACTTGTATTTTTTTTTATCAATTTAATTGTAACATTATAATATTAATTGTCAATTGTAATTGAGGTTGAAGGTTTTTTATTGTTCAGTTCTCCAAATCAAAAATTATAAAAGTAAACTGATTCAATTAACCTCAAAATCAAAATGGTTTATCAGTTTTTCATATATGTTTTTTGGTTTCGAATATATTGAACACTCATTTTTATAATCTATAACAATAAATAAAAATGATAATATGATCTATATTATGATGTTGATAAAAGAAGGTTTATACTAATGAGAGATTTATAACTAAATACCATTTGTGTATGTTAGATGTATTGTTGTATCAAAGCAAAACTCGTTAGAAATTTACGGGAAAAATAATAATGTGTTGTTTGTTTATTAAGATGTTAAATGTTTGCAGTCTTGTTTCATATCTATAGAGAGAGAAAAAAGATGATCCAAAGATCTGCAAACCGTAGGATGCATATTGTTTCTTTTATAAATTACAAGTCTTGTCCGTTTAAAAATATTGCAATAGTTTAATCGAAAAAATTAGTTGACTGTAAAATTTATATAAAAAGATTTAAATTAATTAATACTATTTTATATAATCAAACATTTTAGTAAGAAGAACACAATAATGTTTTTAAAATAACAAAACACCAAAAAATGAATATTAGAAATATTCTAACATTCTTAAATTTAAAAAATCTTTATAACTAAAGAATGTAACTTTCATATTTTAATCAAATAAACCAAGATTAAGAAGAAGACATAGGACGAGCATGGTTATATTCTCCTAATATTTTGATCTACAAGGAAAAAAAGAACTTTTGTAAATCTTAGTAAATCCTTAATAAAAATTACTTTATTAGACCATCCGGAAATGTGTGGACTGCCACAATTCACGGTAGGGGCACATCACGACCCCGGCCACAGGTTTCCCCGTCGCTCTTTGACATCTCTTTCTTTCTTCTTTTTCATTTAGTTTTTCATTTTTTCTTATTCAAATTGAAAAATGTAGATGATTGTATCGTTTCTAGGATGTCGATTGTTGTAAAAAGGAAGAGTATGTGGTATTGTGGTGTGACTAAGTTGTGACTGTTACGACACAAGTGTGAAGTAGTCCTGGCAATCGAGTCGTGTTAAAATCATGTCGACTCATTTTTGACCCATTTATTTTCGTGTGGGATTCGAGTGGTTCAATTTTTCCAGTGTCATTTCGTGTCAACCTGCGGGTGGACCTATTTAGGTTTTTTAGTTTTTGGTTTTCAAGCTCGATATTTGTTTTTAAGTTAATATTTTTGGTTTTTGGCTTCAATATTCAATTATTGAAGTATGTATTCGGTTTTTTGTTTAATTTAAAATCTTATAAACATATATTGAAATTAGAAAACCAAGTTAACAATTAAATATACTTTTGGATTAAGATAAATTAAATAATATTCATTTTCCAACATAATTATAAATTATAATATATTAAATTGGATTTTTTTTTCTTTTTAGAATTATTTTTATTTATAAATTACTTTAAAATAATCTATACAGGTCAATTGTATTGATTTCGGGTAACTCGGGTTGACTCTAAGTCGACCTCAAAATTTTCGTGTCGCTCCATTTTCAACATGTTTCGGGTTCGAGTTGGGTTCGTATCGTTTCTCTTGCGTTGGATTCGTGTAGTGTTTTCGGGTTGAGTAGGAAATTGCCACCCTGCATGTGAGAATTGTGAAAAGTGATGTTGGCTCCCAATAGACTTTGGTGTTGTTTGTGTTTTAAGATGTTTAATGTATGAATTATGAAGTCTTTTTTCCGTCTGCAGATGCTTGCAATCTGAACACATGATTTAAAAGTCTACAGTCTGTAAAGAAAAAATTGTTTTGTTATATGAATCAAATGATTGTCTTATTGAGTTTAATTTATTTATTTTTTGCACAAAAACTATTAAATTATTATATTTATAAGTAAAAATAAATTGAATAAGACTTTAAAATAATTTAATTTCAAAAGGTATGTTTAATATTACATTTATTTCAGATGATAAATCACATTCATTAAAAAAATTTAATTCAAAGAATAATATTTATATATACAATATATCAACAAAAAAAGGATTAAACATTTTGAAAACAATACGTAATTGTTTAGTACGAAACATGACAAATAGTTATCATCTCTAATATTTTAACATATATAATAAAAATAACAAAAATAAAAAAAAAAAACATCTGGGGTTTGGAAAACAAAAAGGAATATGTAATGAAAATATAAAAAGAAATGGCAATAATAGATCTTCTAAAATAAATCAAGAGAATACATAACAAAAGCATTTATCTTCCTTTATCTTCTTCAAAACAAAAATTTTTAATAACCAAATGTCTTTCTATGTTTGTAAGACTAGAGACATAAGTAAAAATAAAAAAAATTTATATAAATAAAAACAAACAAGGCCAAAGAAGTGGCATGCATGTAGTAATATTTAAGCTGTGGAAAGATGGCGTACAAGTTGAGGTTGACATTGTGGATCGTGGGAAAGAAAAATCAAAATCTAAGCCAAATTCACGTGAGACGATGGCCGGAGAGGGTCGGTGTTAAATTAAAATATTTTATTTTTAAGAATATTTGAATTGTATATAATTATATAAATTAATAATGAAAAAGAAGCTGAACAAACACACGCATATAGTAAAATATTTAACGTGCCTGATTAATATTAAATTTGAAAGCTAGCGTCGGAATAAACGCAATGTTATTATAACAAACGCAGGAGTGGAGAAGTGGCCGGGAAGAAGGCAATGAATTTATGGAATCACGTGACGTGAGTAACGCTAAGTAACGTGGGGCTTTGCTTCCCTGCCACTCTTTATTTGCTTTTTACCATTCTCCTCCTGATTTCAATTCTTTTTTTTTTTTTTTCTTTTTATAAATTCAGTTATATGAGTTGGGGTTATATAATTATTAAGATGGAGGTAGTAGGATGATGGAAAAAATTAAATTCTTTATTTTTATATTTTTTAATTCCAAATTGTAAATAATCATACAAACCGCAACGCAGCCTTACTATATTATTGTACTAGTTTATTACCCGCGTATTACGCAGATATTTTTAATATATATAAAATATAATAAATAAAAAGATAAATATTTAAATATTATTTTATAAACAAAAGTATATTAAGGTGATATTAATTATGACCTATTAATTTTGTATATTTCTAAATATATATGAAGAGTAATTATTTTCTTATATATTTTTTAAACTTTTATTATATTATCTTATAATTAATAAGTTAGTAGATTATTAGATATTGTTTGATTTGATTTGATTTGAATTTAAAAGTGGATGATATTAGATTTGGATAGATTTAATTAATAAGTTAGTAGAGTATTAGATTTTGTTTGATTTGATTTGATTTGAATTTAAAAGTGGATTATATTAGATTTGGATAGATTTGATTTAAATTTCTTTATTCTTTTTAAAATCTATAAATGTCACGTGTCGATTCATGGTGACGACACGTGGCTTCACCAGAAATGAGTATAGTTACTCTTTTAATAGTATAGATAGAATAGATTATAAATTCGGTTTCGTTCCACATTTCAAACGCCGGCTTCAACGGTAGCAGTATCCACGTCACCTCATCATCACGTGATTCCAAAAACCCCTTTTCAACACTCTCTACCCTGAATTGATTGACTTCGTTAATAACACACGCCTGCATTGGCACGTGCATCCCCCTTACACGTGTCCTCTTCTCTAATAACCCATCCATCCCATATATATACAAACCAACAACTAAACTGCATTTTTGATTCAACGTACAAACGCCCTCCCTCTCTCTCTCATCTTGAATTTAACAAAATATGACAGCTGTTCTTTTTCGTACTGGCTCTGCACCCATTCACACACTGACACTGCTGCCTGCTTCCCCTAGGTTCTCCATTCACGACTCCTTTTCCGCTCCTCACTTTTCTCCGTTGAAGCATTTTGATCTCAACAACAATCGTCCGAAAATCATCAGAGCTATATCCGATCCTCAACCGATTACTAGATTCAGGTCAACCAGAGCCGGATCGCACACCTTTTCGCAAGTGTCATCGGATGTGGACGACCATGTTGGAGGCACTGGATCCTTGAAGTTCGCCGAGAAATGTTTTGATCGGCTGCCGTCTAGTTCGCAAATTTCCGGCTTCGGTAGTGGAAGTGGAGGCGATCGAGATGGTTTTGGTGCAGGAGGATCTTCCGGCGGTAGTAACAACAATAGACGGAACAAAACTGGCGACTACTATCAACAAATGTTGAAGTCTAACCCTAACGATCCTCTCCTTCTCAGGAACTATGGCAAATTCTTGCACGAGGTATATACTCATATTTTTCATCAATTTTACTCCTCCCTCGATCATATTCTTTAATGTGTCAATTAATTTGGTGAACCTGACTAAATAGTAAAAAAATCATTTGGCATGTGTAGGTGGAAGGAGATAGCGTTAAAGCGGAGGAGTATTACGGAAGAGCCATACTAGCGTGTCCTGGAGACGGAGAGCTTCTATCGTTGTATGGCAAACTAATTTGGGAGACACAGAGAGAAGGAGAACGAGCTAAGTTTTATTTCGATCAGGCGGTTAGCGCTTCTCCCGATGATTGGTACGTCAGTCACATCGGATCAATTAATTAATTAATCACTCTGATTATAGATTTGATACATGTAATCAAAACTAAACTTGATCTGGATATGGATATGCAGTATGGTAATGGGATCATACGCTCAATTTATGTGGGAAGCAGAAGAAGAAGAAGAAGAAGAAGAAGAAGAAGACGAAGCCATCGTATCAACTGTGTCGGTTTCTTCTTCAAAACCCATGGTTGCAGCTTTCTAGGTTTGGACTGGGGATTTCCCCCATGCCTCAACTCAAACACTTGAAGGATGGATGAATTTACTATTAAGTTTGCTAACAAAGTTTAATTATATATAGATATGAAGTTAAGTACTTTACTATAATAAATGGGAAGGACCATTTAACCTGATACCAAAATATCTTAATCCCAATCCCACGTACATAATATTAATAGGATTGAGAGAGAGAGATCTGAAATTGTTAACTCGTTTGTACAGAACACCAGGGCTATGGCCAATCAATGTAATAAAACCTTGAGTTGTCCTTAAATTATTTATTGTTTGAGGGGTGTAAAAACTTATAAACTTAAATGATTACATTTCATCTATTCCACCGTATCATACGTTTTCTTATGTAAATTAAAATGTGTCCTTTAATAAAAAGAAATTGAAGGAATATAAAGGAGTGTGTCATGCAAAATTCTTTTAATAACTACGAAAACAAATAACTCTTTTGGGAAATTTAACTCTCTTTTTGTAACAATTGTAATCTAAAAATAAGACTTTTGATCCAACTCTGAAATGGATATAAATTGTTTGAGTTGTGAGGCGTTATCCAATCAGATGATTTTTTTCCCAGTTACATTTCATATATTAGAGTTGACAAAACGATTGGGCAATTTAAACAGGTTATATTTGGATCCAAGCAGGCTTGTTTGTTTGATAGACTTGCCAACATCTTTTACTGTTATCATAATATTTTAACATATAATTTAATTAAATCATTAACATACTAACTATAACTACAAAAAAAATGTATTCTATGAATAAAAATCTAATGCTTGTAATTGAACAGTTAGAGATGTTGTAAGAATTTGAATACATTTATTTTTAGATATTTAACCAAACTTTTTGAAGAAACTTTCAACATATATACAAAAGCCAGAACATTGTAATAAAACCACCATCCAACCTTTGATGTAAAGCACCCCTTTTGAAAATGCATCCTCCAACTACAATTCATACATACTACATAACGATATTTCTGTCTAAACAAATTTTGATGAGATCCAATTGATTGGGCTAGTGCAAAAATCACCGAATAAGTGCGTGCAAACACTGAAGTGGGCCTCATATACAATATCTTTTCTTCATGAATCATCTTAAAAATTTTGGCCCAAATTATTAGGGGTGGGCATGGATGGTTAACCAAACTGAAATCGTATTTCGGATGGTTAACCGGAGATATCGGTTCGAGGATTTCATGAACCTAAACCTAAACCTACAAAGCCGGTTAACCTAAAATAGGTTAACCGGTTTTTTCGGTTCGGTTACTCGGTTAACCAATTAACCATTTTTTATTTGATTAATTAATTTTAAATTTAAAAATTTCAACAATTAGTTTATAAAAACTTCAAATGTTCAACATAATAAAAACAAGGAAATAAAACTACAAATTATCTACATAAAATCTTTAAAAAATTGAACATTATCTTTAAAAATCTAATAGAAAAAAAAAATATTTTTTATAATCTTTCTAAATTAAATTATTCTAGTGTAATTTATTGTTGTTTTGAATTCAAAAATTAATATAGAGTAATAAATAAGTTATAATTATAAATTATTGATGGAATAAATGTTGATATTTATAGACATAAAAGTTAAAATGTATAAAATTAAATTTTTTTCGGTTTTGCGGTTAACCGTCCGTCACCAAAATCATGAACCTAAACCGAAACCGAAACCGAGGGTTCGGTTAACCAAATCGAAAATAATAAAAAATCGGGTTCGGTTAACCTCAAATCGGAACGGTTTTTCGGTTTTTCGTATAGGTTTTTCGGTTTCGGAATTTTTTGAACACCCCTACAAATTATTAATGTGCCAAACCCTTGACGTAAGTGGTTTTTTAGTTAAGGCGTAAGGGGTTGGATAAAATAGAGATAATTACTAAAATAGCCAGAGCTCACATCCCTTTATTAAGTTTTAGCCATTAAATATTCATTTTACCAAAATAGCCACAATTTACGTTACCACATTTACGTGATAGCCACCATTTACGTGATATTTACTTTTTATTCATATTTTAATGCATTACGTTACAAAAGATGTTTGGTAACGTAAATAGTTGTACTTTATGTGACCACTTTTAGAAATTTGCTCCTTCCCAATGTACTTTTTATTCAATATCGATACTTGTACCTTTATTGGGAAGGAGCAAAATTTTAAAAGTGGTCACAACCATTTACGTTACCAAACACCTTTTGTAACGTAATGCATTAAAATATGAACAAAAAGTACATATCACGTAAATGTTGGCTATCACGTAAATGTGGTAACGTAAATTGTGACTATTTTGGTAAAATGAATATTTAATGGCTAAAACTTGATAAAGAAATGTGATATGTAGCTATTTTAGTAATTATCCCGATAAAATACTGATTAATTGCTGATTAGTGATCACACTAATTCGTTAGTGAATCGGGTCAATATAACGTTATTGAGTCCGTCCATTTTACCTACTTAACCACAAAGTGCTTCCGAAAATGAATTAAATAACACACATGTGGTTGTTGGGGGAACTTTCTCTTCTAATAAAGACTCTTCTCTTAATTGAAACATACTACTATACTAATGGGCTTTGGTCATAAATATGCTCCACATGTTTCATATATGTGGGCAGAGGTGCAAAAAAAAGTCTGGAAGACCCATTTTGATCAAAAACCGATTGCATCAAAACTGGTTTTTTTATAAAGGGACCGGATATTATTTGATCCGATTTGTCAACCAGTTTTTTTTTAAAAAATGGGTCATTGGTTTTTTTTTACCGAATAAAAACCCTATTAAAAATGGGCTTTTAACAGGAAAAAAACCTAAAAACGTGTTGTTCGAATTATAGCCATTTATGACCTTTTTTGTCAAAAAAATTTACCATTTTGACACTCCAAACTTGTATAGATAAATAGATAGGAATTGTATTTGGTTGATCACGCTTTATTTCAAACATTTTCGGTTGAAATTTTCGGTATTCTCAAACTCTCGTAAGCTCGAAAATTTCAAACTTTCTTTTTCTTTCTTCTTACATGGCTACTAGTAATACTCACGATAAGACGGAAAAATCTTCCATCGGAGGAAAACTCGAAGGCGTAAGAGTGCTCAAGAACAAACACAACAAAGAAATTTGGGAGTATTGCGATTTGTGTGAAATGTCGAACGGTTCGAACTCGATGTGGATGATGATGCACTCCACGTTAAGACAAAGGGAAACGTTGCAATCGTTCCACAATCGTCTTTACGAGAAGGGTCATGTCTCAAACATTTATGCGAGTTCGGATTGGGAAATTATTGCGAAATAATCTAGTTGTTAAAGGTTTTTAAAGATGCAACAACTTATTTGTCCGGTGTTTATTACCCGACTAGCCCTTTGGTACTAAATCAAATTTATTTGTTGGTTTCTAAGCTAAATGATTTTGAATTTGAAAGTGAAGTTTTTCAAAATATTGCCAAAGCTATGAAAGTAAAACTTTTAAAATGTTTGAATAAAATACCAATCGTTTTTACTTGTGATGCTGCTTTAAACCCGACGGTAAATGTTGGTAGTGTGAAAACATTAATCGAAGATATTGTGTATGCTATTGGTTTACATGAAGATGAAGATGACTCCAGTTTTGTCCAAAAACCTTGTAAACTATTTAACAAATGTTTCCGAGAGTTATTTGATATTTATTCACGAAAATACGATACGAGTAGTGTAATACACGAACAAATGAAAAGAGGAGAATCATCTAATAGAAGTGAAAGTAGAATATCGATTTTAACACACTTTTAAATTCTCAATCCAAACGAGCACATACTTCCACCCCGAGTAACGAATTAAGAAACTATATATCTAGTGATTTTATATTGAAAATAATGTATGAAGATTTTGAAAACTTTGGTATTTTGACATGGAGGAAAGAAAAGGAACCGATTTTTCCGGTTCTAGCCGCCATGACTCGTGATTTACTAACCGTCAAAGCTTTTACGGTAGCTTCGGAATCAGCTTTTCTTTTAGTGGTAGGGTTATATCGCAACGAAAGTCGAGACTAAGTCTCAAATGGATAGAATGATGCGTTTGCTTGAGGGATTATTTGGATGGAGCGGCCATGAAACAAATTGTAACGACCCTAGAAGATGCAATCGATGTCGACTTGAAAGCAAATATACACAACGAAGAAGTAGAACTTGGAATATCACCTCAAAATGAAGAAGATGACGAAGATTGTGATCCCAGATACTAAAATACGGATGATTAAGAGAAAAGAAAACACAAGATGGCAAAGATTTGGATTTTTAGTTATCGTAGTTTGAATTATTAGTTGTCGTACTTTGAATTTTTAGTTGTCGTAATTTGAATTTCGGTTTTTTTAAACTTTTTATGTATTTATAAACAAATTTAATATAAAAATATATTTGATTGTAGTAAAATTGGGTGTTTAACTTAATTTATAATTATATATTTGTAATTATAATTATAAAAAAGATGGTGTATTTGGTATAAATGTGTATTTATAAATTTATAATTGTATTTATTTAATTGTTTTGTTAAGGCCGAAAAAATAAACAACAAAACAAGCCCAAAAAAAAGAAAGCAGGCCCAAAAAAAATAAAGCAAGCCCAAAAAAATCTGAATTTTTATTTAAAAAACCGGTTTTAGAAAATCTGGTTTTTTTATATCCGAAATCGGTTGTATAAGTTACATAATTTTGGATTCAAAACCGGTTAAGATCCAATCCGGTTTTTTTTCCACAAAAAAACCCGACCGGTTACAATCCAATCCCGTTTGAATTAACTTTGATACTTGTGCACCTTTATGTGTGGGTCAAAAAGACCAAGATTTTTTTTTATAACCCGTTGTCTTATATGCATAAGATTAAGCATTCTGTTCTTAGATGTTTAGGTAAATCATGTTTATCAGTGAATAGGGGCTAAACTAGTTACCATACCAAAGCATGCAGCAATGCTTAGTTAAAACCTTTTATCCATCTTTTTGGCCTTTGCCTTTTTGTTTCAACCCCTTTCAACTAATCCAATTTCATTATTCTAACATTTCAACTTAATAATGTTCACAAATTAATGTGGCCTTTTGTGAAGGTAAATGCTAATAATATATGTTGTTCGGAAACAAAAGCACCTATATAAATAGTCGATCATTATTTGTAGGTCATACTCAACTGTATATATATAGTTGATCGATCGAGGATCTAACAAACAGTTGATCGATGTTACAAATTCAGATTTAAAAAAAGGGCCCGGCCGGTGTGTCAATGGAAGCATTTTTTAATTTAATAAGCAGTGGCGTTTATTAATGAATCATAAAAGATGCAAGGCATGTGTACGTACGTAGTCATTTATCAAATGAAAGAAAGTACCTTACAAAAAAGAGATCGCATATTGGTTTGTTAGGATATCATATGCTTCCGTCAAAATCATGCATGAATGAATGCTTATTAATCTATTTATACCTCTTACCTCTATCTCTATTATTATATATTACTAGTCATGACGGCCCGTGCGATGCACCGGGCTAAATGATTTTTTAATTAAAACATTATGTAAAGATTAGAGACATGTGATTGTTATGGTGTTACTAAATTAAACAAATAAATGATTTTTGTAGCTACTTCTTTTACTAAATAATTTAAATCAGTGATTCAACATTAGACATAATTTAAATGTAATAAAAGATTTGCTATCTACTCGGTAACTCATGTTAGTTTTATGTTATCAACTAAAATAAACTGACTAATAAAATAATTTATTTTGATCTAAGTAATTATCATTATAAGTCATTACAATGAATTTATTGTTATTGGACTCAATTTATCAAATCAAATTACGATAGAATAATTTATTTTGATTCAACCAAATGGTCATTATAGTTTATTATATGGAATTTATTAATATATGGCTCCACTTATCAAATTAAATAAATTAAATAATAAAATAATATATTTTATTTTAAATTATTGAATATTGTAATTTATTATATGTAGTTAAATTACTACAAACATGAAATCATTTATGCTCAACACTGCCATTAATTCATGTGCATTTGATATTTATAAATTGAAAAAAAAATGATACAAAAATATGTGTGATTATCAAAAAATATTTTAGTATTGCGTTGTTAATAATATTATATAGTTGTATATACCCTAAAACAAAATCATGTCATACAAAAGTGAATTTTAACAGCACTATACTTGTGGTGTTCTTTTTTTTTCATCATCCTGCAAGTTTAAAATATTATTTTTCAGAACAAAATAAGATTGACTCAGAAAATACATGGTAACATAAAAAAAAGTTCTCCATAATTCATTTTCTAAAACAACTGAAATTTGACAAATACATATACGAAAGTGTGTCATTGATTGAAATGAATTAAAAATTAATAACAAATATACACCTGAGAAGTAAATAAATTGTAGATAAATTTTGTAATGAAAAGATAGATGATATTGACCATGACTATGTCAATGTTCATTCGACACCCATGCTTCTTGATCCTGCAATGATAAAAAAAAATGTTAGAACGTAAGAATATGATATTTATTGAGATCGATCATGCATGAGAGATAAAAATGAAAACGATAATGTCAAATTTTAGTACGATTTTAGAGTGCCTTGATATTATAGATAAAATGTAACAATCAATATAACATTTATATGCAACATGTTACGTTTGAAAATTATGAGAGAATTTCAAAAGAATTGAGCAATCAATATGATATTTATGTGTAATTATAATGTGTACAACATAGGTTATGTTTGAAAATTATGAGAGAATTTCAAAAGAATAAAGCAATCAATGTCATTTATGTGTAATTATAATTTGTAAATCATGCATATATTAGTTACCTGAACCTATTAAAATTCAAGATTTATGCATTAATGTATTGTTTTCACATTTTATGAAATAAAAATATATTAATTTAAACTAAAAATAATGCAATTAATTTTAAAGTTTTAAATTATATATATTTTAATTAAATTATTTTTAAAGGTTATTTGATTAGTGATATGCTTTTGTAAAAACTCTTTCATAAAATATTTTATAAAATTTATATATAACATGTAATTATATTAGAAGTTTATTTTAATTATTTAATTTAAATGAATATTAATAAGGTTTTACCTTGAATCTATGTAACTAAAATTCATGTGATAAATAACAATACTATTATGTCAAATTCATTTGAGTTCAAGTAATAATTATTTATATTAAACATGTTGTATCAAAGTTGAGTCCGTTTTAAAATAAAATTTATATAGACCAAGTTATTTTATGAAGAATATTAAATTTATTGTTTATATATTTTATTAGTTTAATTTGTTAATTAACTTGTTTTTTAAAGGGTATTTGAGGAATTATATATTTTCATAAAGAGTTCTTTAAAAAATTAAAAATTATATCTTAAAACTTTTCAACAATGTGTAGTAACTATATTTAAAAAAATTATTTTATGTGTTAATTTAAATATATATTAATTGCAAATAATATATTAATCATAAAGTTCTAAATTATATATTTTGTTTGGATTAATTTGTTGATTAACTTATTTTTAAAGTCTACTTAAGGAATCATATATTTTCATAAAAGTTTTTAGAAATTAAAAAAAATGTTTCTTAAAATTTAGGTACAACGTGTAAGTATATTAAAAATTTTAATACATTAATTAAATATATGTTATTACATGTGATTTATGCTATACGACTCAACTTATCAAACTAAATTAAAAATAAAGCTAATTTTTAATCTAAATATATAACAATTATATTTTATTATATAGAATTATCCATATACGACTCAACTTATCAAACTAAATAAATTAAAAAATAAAATTATACATTATATATATAAAAAATGATCATCGTAATATATTACATGGAATTAATTACCATAGACATGAAATCATTACCAATTTTATGATTCTATAAAGATTAATATATTTGTTAGAGATTTTAAATCTATATATTTCAATTTTTTTCAATATACTATTTACAAATAAAATTCTTAGTCATTTAAAGGAGATTTATGAATTACGTTTTTTGGTAAGATAATTTGGTTATTAAAGATATTCAAATTAAATAAATAAATTAAAATGTAAAACATTAGTTTTTTTTCCCTCTTTGTTAACTTATTTAGATATAAAATAATAAAAGATGTATCTACATATTAATTAATGAAATAAATGATTATTATATTCTTAGTATCTTATCTTATCTTTATGGTGTTTTGAAATTAAATAAAATAAATAAATGATGTATATCATATGTAAATAAATGTTAGTTGACACATGTTGCGATGTTACTAAATTAAATAAATAAATGATTTTCATGATTATTTTTTGGTATTAAACAAATTAAATCAGTGACTTAATATTAAATATTCCTATGATCTACTCGATAACCCATGTTTTTTTTGTATTAACTAATAAATTTAATTATTTTGATCTAAATAAATTATCAGTATAACTTACATGGAATTTATTGTTATATGACTAAACTTATCAAATCGAATTGAAATAAAATACACTATTATGATTTAAATAAATATCATTGTAGTTCATTATATGGACTTTAGTAACATATGCTGCAACTTATCGAATTAATTAAAGTAATAATAAAATAATATATTTTGATATAAAATATGATCATTGTAATTTGTTATATTGAATTGGAATACTTTATACATAAAATAATTTATGGCATGAGCCTTTATTGAAATGGATTCAACTGTAACACCCTCCCCGAGCACAGAAATGCCACGTCAATACAATACACAAGTGGCAACATCTCAATACTCCATTAAACACATGTCATAGGATAACTCGAAGTCACTAATAATTTAAACTTTCACATAATTGTCATTAATTCATAATCCACTAGATTACAACATCCCCAAAAGATGCTAACACAGCCAACACTAACATAATCCCTAGCAAGGCAGATACACCGTCCTCGATTATCCGCAATTCCCTGTTCAGCAAACCCGGCTACCAATCTCTTTCCTGATACCCTGAACACGGAAGACTCGAATACGTAAGCTCGGAAGCTCGTGAGTACTCGAGGGTTAGACTCTGCACGATAACACATATAACATGCACAGCACGGTAATATGTCAACACATAGGTGCAACTCGATGCACAACACAATAATATCTCAACACGTAGGTGCAACTCGATGCACAACACATATCTCTGCTCAAAGGGGACCACGTTCCCCAGCTAACAGGCCGCACACAGCAGCGGTTAGCTACTCAATAGGCACAGGAGCGACCTGGCAATATCACTGCCGTATATATACAGCCTCATATCTCGTGACTGGTTAGGGACAGTCAGCCTGCGCGATCACATATCGCGGACACCTGCAACTCAAACACATATAACACGTATAGGGTGGAGAAACTCATACCTGCGCCAAATCTCTGCCTCATATACACATATCACATCACATAACTGACTCGTAAAAGACTACGCGCGATTTGTAAAAGAACTCGAATACTCACCGATACCCGAAAGCAATCGAAACCCGAACTCTATCGCTGCTCAGAATGCGGTCGGCTCGAACCTGTAATTAACACAGATTCCTACAGATTATTACAAACCCAACCGAACACCATCAGAACCCAAACACAATTATCACAACCATATATGACCCATAGCACACTCCCACAGATTCCCGAAGCTCCGAAACCGACCCGACTACCCTCACCCCGATCGCGGACCGCGCCCAGGGGGGGTCTCGGCCGCGCCCGCATCGCGGTCGCGCCGCGCCCATCACGGCCGCGCTCGCGCAGTCTTCTTCTTCCCTTGCTCGACGCCATGGGTGACCAGGAGATATCAAACTCCTCTAAAACCCGATTTTCAGTACTTAAATACACAAAACTCAAATATATATATAACCCATACAATTCCAGAAACCAAAACTCTCAATAACACACACATACATCTCGAATTTTAGCAACCAAACCCATGATTTTCTTACCTCAAAACTCAAGAACTTCAAGCAAAAAGATGAAGATCCAAACTCAGCCTTCAATTCCTTTTTGCAGCTTCCAGAACCGAAAACACACACACACCTGGTGCACACACTGATTTCACACACACACGTACGCTTCTATTTTTGGAAAGGAAGGAAAAGAAGGCACGTATTTATGTTTTCCACTTTTAGACGGGTTCCGACCCACTCACCCGAACCCGATACCCATTTTTCACAATTAAACTCCACTTAACTCAATTAAATCCACGAACTCATAGACACAATTAATCCACAAATACCTCAACCCGGCGACACGCGACTCGCAAACCCGACACGTATATATCCACTAATCGGGTTCTCATTGGACCCACGCAATAATAATATATTAATTATCCACTAAAATAATTCCACGCAATAACTCTGAAAACGGGATGTTACACAACTTATCAAATTAAATAAATTAAATAATAAACAATATAGTTTGATTTATTAATGATCATTGTAATTTTTTAAATGGAATCAAAATGAAATTATTTATGTCATGAATTTATTGATATGGACTCAACTTTTATTTATAGATAGACACACACACAAAAACACATAGATATAGATAACATAAGATGATCTTTATAAAGTTAATGACATGAGCTTCATATAACATAGACTTTAATGATATGGACTTTTGGTAATTAAAATGTTTAAAAATTTGAATTGAAACAATTTGTGTTCCTTAACGTATTTTTTTTATTTAGATTATCATAATAGGTACATGATGAAACTTAACTATGCTTATTGAACAAAATATTTTTATATAAATATTATAGAATCTATATGTATAAACATATTATGTAACATCCCATTTTCGTGATAATTGCGTGGATTTATTTTAGTAGATATTTAATATATTATTATTGTGTGGGTCCAATAATAACCCGAGTAGTGGATTATACGTGTCGGGTTTGCGAGTTACGTGGCGTTGAATAATTAATTTAGTGGATTAATTATATAATTGAGTTCGTGGATTTAAATGGGTTAAGTGGATTTTAATTATGAAAATGGGGTATCGGGTTCGGGTTAATGGGTTGGAACCCGCTGAAAATAGAAAGGATATGTGCGTACTTCTCCTTGCTTTCCTTCCATATTAAGAAAGTGTGCAAGTGTGTGATGTGTGTGATATCAGTGTGTGTATAGTGTGTGTGTGCGTGGGGTGTGGAGTAGCAGCAAGAAAACCCTTCAAGTCAAGATTTGATCTCCTCCTCCTTCCAATTTCGTGTTCTTGGGCTGCAAAGGTAAGGATTTTGATCTAGCAAGCTTAAATTCGAGATATATGGATGATGATGTTGAGAGTTTGATTTTCTGACTATGTGGCCGATTTTATGTATGCTGGGTGTGGGTTTTCTGGGCTGGAACTGAATTGTGGGAGGGTTTAGCCTCCTGGGCAGAAGCTGATCGACGAGCAGGAAGAAGACAGCCGCAGCGCGGCCGAGATGATGGGGCGGCGCGACCGCGATCGCGGCGCGGCCGTGGTGCCTGGGCGCGGGCGTGATCGGAGGGGAAGGGTTTGGAGCCGGTTTTGGGGTATTTGGGTCCCGTTTGAGCTGTTTTTGAGTCGGGATATTGTTGGGATTGTTTTGGGGCGGGTTTTCATCGGGACTTCGGGGTTTCGTTTGGGAATTGTGAGTCGGGTTTTGATCAAGTTCTCGGGACTTTATCGGGGTTGTTTTCGAGTTAGAGTTTTGGGATTCAATTGGGGATTGCTTTTGGATTCGAGTTAAGCTCATTATGAGTTTGTGATAGGTGTTCGTGGATTTGTGTTAACGAGTTGGGATTTGTGTAATTTCAGGGACGAGTCAACGAGCCGAGCCGAGTCAGAGATTCCGGGATTAGTGGATCGATCAGGTGAGTACGCGAGATCTTTTAAAAAGACCGGTCGTTGTCTTTTGGGTTATTTTGTGTTATATTTCATATGTAAATATATGAACTGTGTGGAGATGGTAGGCAATACGAGTTGCCCCTCAGGTATGATCCTTCCTTTCTTTATATGTGGATATAAAATTATGTATGAGATCCATGATACCGTGATTGCGATGAGTTATCGCGGGAGCTGAGTAGCTCTGTTCAACCCTGAGTAGGGTCCCCATATATATATGGTTGTGTTTATTCTCAGGTCGCTCCTGAGCCTATGAGTCCTGTTAGCCATGAGTATGGCTAGGGTGCAGGAGGGGAAGAGTTTCCCCATTTGAGATGAGTATCTCATTGGGCATTGGATCTCATATGTCTCTGAGCAGAGGCTTGTGTGGCATGAGCATGCTATGTGTTCATACCTGTATTGAGATGTTGATTGCCAGGGACAGAGATTGAGCTTGTGTTGTGTGTATGTGCTACGTGTATGCATGTTATGTGTTTCTGTGCAGAGTCTAACCCTCGAGTACTCACGAGCTTTCGAGCTTACGTATTCGAGTCTTCCATGTTCAGGACATCAGTGACAGGATTTGTAGCCGTGCTCGATGAGCTGGGATCGGGAATCATCTGGGGAGCTTGGTGTTAGTTTTGTGTAATGATCTAATCAGTGTTAATTATGTTAGCAGCTTTTGGGATTATGTAATCAGCGGATTATATGTTGATTGCGTTTATGTAAAAGTTTTAAATTAATAGTGGATTCTAGTTTATCCTGTGACGTGTGCATAATAGAGCTATTACGATATCGCCACCTGTGTATTGAATTGACGTGGCATTTCCGGGATCGGGAGGGGTGTTACATATTATCATATGTATAATTTGAATCAAATGATATTTTTTTATTTATCAATGATATTAAAACTATTTAAAGAATACTTTTATCATAATAATTATATCAAAATTCAATTGACGATTCATAATAGAATAATTATATTCAAAAGCTTTCAATTTATAATTTATGTCATTATAAACTTTTAATTACGTAAATAATTTTTTTAAAAATTTTTAATTAGATTTTAGGTCATCTCAAGAGATGTAATATCAAAATAGTGCACTTCAAAAATAAATAAATAATAGAATTATCATATTAGCTATTTAGTCTGTCAACATTTAATATAATAACTCAAATAGTCTAGAAGAAAACATAAAATATACAAATTAAAAAAATAATATATAGTTTTAAAAATATTATTGAGATAAATTATTATTTATATAAGGAATCAGTGATATAAAACATGGTTTGCAATATTTAAACTACATTAAATAAAAATCAATAACTATATAATAAATTTCTCGATTTAGAATATAGGAGAGCACACATGGCGGTTTATAAATCCAACTAAAATCTGGAACAAAATTAAAATTGAATACGAAATTACCAAAGTGACTCCTATAGACATCTAATATATGTGGTTGCCAAAAAAAAAACAAATTCTATTACAATAGCTCTCAACTTTCACAAAACAAACAATTACTTATACTACGAAATTAAAAATAAGCCTTGTACCACCAACTAATACCTTTATTATTATATGTCTTTCCGCTTAGATGAAACCCAATTAAATTTAAATGATGGGTGCTTTTCGAGCGAGAAGTTCTCCAACTCGGTATTGTCACCATCCGTGAATTCCAACAACATCAAATTAGCATATGGAGATGAGTTTTGTGATCCCGCATACGCTTTACTCTTGAACCTTACACTTTCACAACCACTTGCTGTGAAATCATTGCTACCACATGCCTCGTTAGCCGTCATGAACCAAAATTCTTAGCATTGTCGTAGAATTTTCCATCCACCAAGCACTCACAAATTGTTTGTAACATGAATGATGACAGAATGTGAATAAACAAATGTAACTTTGTTATTTATAGATAAATGATTGACAAATTCATATTTATGGTAAAATAAAAACACTTAATTGATAAGAAATAATAACCTTAGGATAGATGGAGAGTTTTTACCATTAAGGTAAAATTAATTAAAATTAAGCAACATTAAACCAATATTTAGTATCACATTAAAGCAATTCTTCAGGTTGGAGAAAATGGATAGTCTATTATTATTAAAACAATTATGACATGAATATTTATAACATGAATATTTATGACATGGACTCAACTTTTATATATATATATATATATATATATATATATATATATATATATATATATATATATATATATATATATATATATATATATATATATATATATATATATATATATATATATATGTATATATATATAACAACAACTAGAATCAAGAATTAGACCAAATGGAACCAATACCTAATTTTAAGTATATGTATGTGTGTGTGAATATGATTCAAGAGAGTACTACTCATTATACATCGTACCAAAAGATATTATCTTTAAAAAAATCTTTTAAATTTTTTTCATAAACATGTTTTAATTAACATTATAAAGATGATATGTAAATTTCACATACATTCACATCTCCTAACTCCTTAAAAATAATGTGAACGTACACTTACATAAATTTGTATGTATGTAAACGTACTTTATGTGATGCATAATTTCATTCAATTAGAATGTGTGAATGTACATACAATTTATATATCATCTTTGTAATGCTAATAAAAACATGTTTATTAAAAAAATTTCAAAAAACTTATTTTTAGAAATTATGTCTTCAAGTGCGCTGTATAATAAGTGATAATTGCTTGAACCTAAATCATACACACAAAAAAATAATTCAACAAAAAGAATATTCATTTGGGTTGTAATGTTCAATGTTTCAAACAAACTAACTGGAAATATAAATAAAATGTTTACTTATTATTGATATAGTATGCACGCACATAAAATTTTGATTGTGAAAGGGAATAATGAAAGTATGACACTTTTTATATAATATATTTTAGTGCATATTATTGAAATTTTGTCACCGGCCAACTTATGATCGATGTTTGTATCACCTAAGCAAATTAACCCATATAACTCTCATGTTGGTCGGAATGTGTTTTTGCCCTTGTCAATATATAGCTCAAGTATTCTCCCTTTCTCGTGTACGTTTTAGTCACCTTTCATTAACTCAATATTTTAGTTGAAGGACTTGATGAAAAATATTCAATTGTGTCATGATTTTTTATGCAGTTATCATATCGTTACTTAGGGTTTGTTTGTTTACTTTTTAATAAAATTATTAACAAGCCATTCAAAGGTAGGGTATGTTTGGAAAAACAAGCTGTAGCTTTGTGTTTTTAAAAGAGGTAAAGCTTTTAGTAGCTGAAGCTTTTGAGAGATGAAGCTTTTTAAAAGAGCTGGAGCTTTTAGTTTTATAAATGTGTTTGGTAAAAGTAGCTGTAGCTGTAGTTTTTAGTATTAGATTACGTAAAAGGGCATTACTATTAATTAAATGTGGTAGTTTATGTCTTATGATTAATAGAAGGGTAAAAAAGTAAATATGTTTGACTAAAAGCTCCGGAGCTTTTCAAAAACTACTTCTACTAGCTTTTTATAATAGAACTTATTTTTGAGAAAATAAAAGCTCTATGTATCATTCCAAACAAAGCTTTTATTTTTTAGTAGAGCTTATTCAAAATAAAAGCTTTTAAAAGCTCTTAGAAGCTCTCTACCAAACATAGCCGTAAAATGACTCATGATTTCATTAAAAGGTAAACAAACAACATTTTAGTCTTATTAATTGTACTCTAATATCACATTCTTTTTTTTTTTTTTTTTTGTAAAGACTAAAAACTATGTCAACTTATGACTACCAAATGCATGAGCATGTTTTATGTTCAGACACGAAGAAAATCAAGATTTGTTAGAATTTGCTAGACTATCTTTAAACACGATCGAGGTCTAACTGGTCGAATAGCAGTTACTCGATCATTAAACACATCAATCAGTAGGGGTAAATTATTTTATTTCATGAAGAATGAGAATCAATTATCAAATTTATAATTTTAAAGATGTATCTTTATTTATTGAATATTTAAATATATACGAAAGTAAGGTTGTAAAATAAAATTAAAGATGTTGGAATTAAAGTCTTTTTCATAAATCCTATTCCTTCCTTCGAATTGACAAAGAACCATGCATACGAGAGTAATCAATTGAATGTACAAAATTGGATAGTGGTTGTCATAAATGGTTGGAAATGGGGATTAGGGAGGAAAGGGTAGGATGGTCTTTTTCTATATCTATATATAGAGAGGTGGGTTCAATTGAAAACCTCCATGCATCGAAAAACCTTGAAAAATCTTCATGCACGACTACAAATACATCACAATTCTCCCGTGGTGCATCAAATATCTCATGCACCACCACAAATACATCACAATTCTCCCGTGATACATCAAATTTCCCGCGTGATGCATTACGATTTTCTAGCGATTCATTGTGGTTCTCTAAGGTTTTTTGATGCATAGAGGTTCTCTATTGAACTCACCCCTACATATATACATATATATATATATATATATATATATATGTGTGTGTGTGTGTGTGTGTGTGTGTGTGTGAGATATGGTTCCTATGAGAATTTAAATATTTGTGAGAAATAAATAAATAAATATCAGATATGGTTCCCATGTGAACTTAAATATTTACGAGAAATAAAATAAGTAATTTTAACTACAAAGTCTAGGGTGCGTTTAGTTACCGAAAATTTTTAAAATTTCCATCTCACTTTTCAACAAAAATGAAAACTTGTTTACTTTAACAACAATTTCATAAATTTTCATTTCACTTTTTAAAAACCACTTTTCATATTCTCTCTCTTACTTTTCTATTACCTACCATATTCTTTATAATACTCTCTTTCTCTCTCTTACTTTTTCATTACCTATCCTATTTTTTTATTTTATAATCATATATCTTATTTTTCTAAAAACTAAAACTTCATCATCTAAACAAGTTTTCACTTTTCATAGAAACCCTTGTTTTTTTTCTAAAAACTATAACTTGAAAACTGAAATTGTAAAATGACTAGTTTTCGTTAACTAAACGCAACCCTAGGGTCCCACACTTTTTTATATTAATTTTTGATGGGTCCCACTTTGATAAACATAATAAAATGAAAAAGTGATTCAACAAATTTGTTTTTCGATATAACATGTTTTTACACTTCTCATAAATATTTAACTTCTCATTACACACACATATGTGTGTGTATGTTTGTATATGGTTAAGTGAATACCATTTCCTATGTAGCGCACCAGAAGGTACCACTTTTACAAAATATATTATTGACATCATGACTTTGAAAGACCATAAATAATGGATAATATTGAAATTTGAAAATATAGCATGACATATCAATTTATTAGAAAATTTATGAAGTGTATGTTTTAATTACATGAAAATTATATTAACAAATAATTAATATGTACACTCCAAATTCATATTATATAATTAGATGTATACAATTATAGACGATATCTACAAAATATTGAAATACTTATAATAGATTTATATTCATATCAATCAGATAATCAATTTTTTAATTGTAAATAACGTGTGTGTGTAAAATATGATCAATGTATACATTTTTTTAAAGATGGATGTGAATTATAAATATTTAATGGTCCATTAAAGCAAACGGGTCGATAACTAAAAGACAAAATTTTAACATAAATTTGAAATCTTTTCTAAAAACAATTTGTTTAATACATAATTTTCTAGAATTTTATTTTCTAGATAAAATTATGTTCTAGTTTACATTTTTTACTTCGAATCATTTTTACCGTTCCGTCTGATCCGTTGGATCGAGATTACCAACCTAACGAGAGGGGCATAAATGTGATCATCTGATTGTACATGTTATAAATTTTTAATTATTTGTAGCATAGGGTTACGTTTATAAATTATTTTATTTCCTACCATAAATTATTAGAAATGTTTTGTATATAAGGCTTGTATGCTTTTATATATATATATATATATATATATATATATATATATATATATATATATATATATATATATATATATATATATATATATAGGGTTGAGATCATTGCAGAACCTTAATTTAGTGCAGAACCATAGAACCAATCTAAACCATTAGATTATAATATAACACTAGGGATAAGATGGTAATTATACAATTAACATTGAATTAATAGCAGCCTACCAAGTTTGACTGTCCACTTTGACTTTTTTTTTTTACTCTTTTAATATATAATGGACATGCAGTGTTGCATCGACGTTAAATATACGATATCAAAGTGTTCATTCGACATCGAATGGTCGTATGGGTAAAAAAAATTTACGAAAAATAAACACGTAAATTTTTTTTCAAAAAAATATATTCATGACCGTTCTCGTTAAATCCACCAACTTTGACTACTAATTTTGACTATTATTTATCTATGTTAATAATGAACGTAAATGCAGTGTTGCATCGACGTTAAATATACGGTATCAAAGTGTTCATTCGATATCGAATGATCTCATGATCTCACCATGATATATTGCATCGTGGTCTGGGTAAAAATTTTTTTACGAAAAATAAAAAAGTATATATCATAACCGTTCTCGTTAAATCCACCAACTTTGACTACTAATTGTGACTATTATTTTGGCTCTGTTAGTAATGAACGTATATGCAATGTTGCATTGACGTTAAATATACGATATCAAAGTGTTCATTCGATATCGAATGATCTCATGATCTCACCATGATATATTGCATCGTGGTCTGGGTAAAATTTTTTTTACGAAAAATAAAAAATATATATCATAACCGTTCTCGTTAAATCCACCAACTTTGACTACTAATTGTGACTATTATTTTAGCTCTGTTAATAATGAGCGTATATGCAGTGTTGCATTGACGTTAAATATACGATATCAAAGTGTTCATTCGATATCGAATGATCTCATTATCTCACCATGATATATTGCATCGTGGTCTGGGTAATTTTTTTTTTACGAAAAATAAACACGTAAAATTTTTTCGAAAAAAATATATCATGACCGGTCTCGTTTTAAAGAGTATATAATTCTCGTTTTTATGGTATAATTTTTTTGATTTAAAAATTAATAATATTAATGTTATTTTAATTTAAAGAAAAAAGATATTTATTTTGCTAATGTCAATCTTTTTGCTTCCAATCTTTTCCTTTTTTACCCCTCCAAGAATTAAAATATCACTACTACCAATCTTTTTTTCACTAATTCCAAACTTAACTCTTTTAATCAAGACCATTAGATTATTCTAATCTATGGACGATATTGGTTCTACAGTTCTACACTAAATTTAGGTTCTGCAATGATCCCATATATATATATATATATATATACATATATATATATGTGTGTGTGTGTGTGTGTGTGTGTATAGAGGGAGGTTCAATGGAAAACCACCATGCACCTGAAAACTTGTGAAAACCGCACTGCACCACCACAAATGCATCAAATTTCCCGCGTGATGCATCGAAATCCCGCGTGATGCATCAAATTTCGCGCGTGATGCATCACTTTATTTACGATCATGCCACCGCGTTTTTGATGAAATGCACTCAATCTGACGGTATGCGTAGGTTTCCATAGTTTTCAGGTGCATAGTGGTTTTCCATTGAACCCACCCCTATATATATATATATATATATATATATATATATATATATATATATATATATATATATATATAAAATCGATAATTGTAATCTATATGAAATTTTAAACTAAAAACCAATTTTAGGGAATTTAATCATGTAAAAAAAGTTTCCTATTAATACAACTTAAAAAAAAGGTTAAATTCAACAAGACTTTTATGATTTAAAAAAAAAACTTTATATTTTAATTACATAAACTCAATCCGTATAAATATTTGAAGCATAAATCGAATTCTTAAGATACAATAAGTTATAAATTAATAAATTATAATTAATATATTTCATAAGTTATCAATAAGATTCAATTATAATAATTAATAAGAGTTATGTTCCCCAATTTGTAAAAAATAAGTTATAATTATAATTAATAATAATAAATAAGCTAGAGTTATGATTCCTAAATTTTATTATTCCATCCGTCTCATTTTAAATGACCACTAGACAAATACACATAGTTTAAGAAAAATTGGTAAGTATTATTCTACTTCATATTTAAATGACAAATTTACCCTTATTCATTTATTTAAGCAATTTTTAAAAAAATAACTACATTATAAACATAATGTTATTATTGGAATTTAATACATTATTATAATTCATTTTAAGAAATGGACGTGTGTTTTGGGACAATTTAAAATAACAATATGGACCTTTAAACTGGGACGGAGAGAGTATTTCATAAGGTATGAATGAGATTCATTATATTAACAGGCAAGTAGCATATTCTTCCTATGTTTGAATGTTTCTATGTGTGAAAGAGAGTGACATTCTTGACACGTAACATCATGCAAATAAAATGATAAGACAAGAGTAATATATGTGATGCGTACCCTTTTCAATATAAACGGCTACCATTCTAATCTATTAATGAGATATACAGACTTAGGTTTAAAAAGTATCACTTAAAATCGAGTTTTAAAATAAATTTCAATCTTTTGTTCACAATTATGTTTAAATTAACGTTACACACTATGTAAATGTCAGATACATTCACCAATTCTATGTCCTTATATTTATGTAAATGGGTTCGATACTAGAACTTACATAAGCTATACTAGTAAGTGATAGATAATACTTGTTTATTAGTCCGCTAGTTTTAGTTTATTTATTTTCGTTTTATAATTAAAACCAATGTATGGTATCGATACATCACTTCCATAAATTCTTCAACCATACAAACCATAACTTTTTCTTCTTCTTCATTGAAAAACACACACATAAACACACTTATTTGTGTGTTTTGTGCATATGCATTTTTAGAAGGGAAATAATCGAGAGGAACGAAAATGAAACTTTCTTTCCTTCTATTTCTTCCCAAACGTGGGATGATTGGGTTGACAATTTTGATCCATCGGGCCAAACGGGCCGAACAATTAAATGTACTAATTGTAAACAAATTAAGATATAACATAATTCTATTTAAATGAAAATTTTTAAAACGGTGTATTTAAAAAATTAATCTTTAAAAAAAAATTTTAAATTATGTAAAATTTATGAATTTTAGTCGTCAACCCGTTTAACCTGTTTATTTGAATGAGCTTAAATTGAAACCCTGAAAGGTTTGGGAGGAAAATGTTCTTTTCTTTATATTGTTTTCTTTTTCCTCCTTAAATATTTCAGCGGACATCATATTTATTTTCTTTCCTCGTTTTACTCGATTTCTTTCCTATTCCTTCCTAAATTTAATCCAGAAAACAGCGTTAAAGAAGAAAAAGAGGGAAGAAGTTTGGCCTTTTGTTCCCATACACCCTCCAACACTTATTCTTTTACATCTTACACCCCTCGCACACCATACTTTTCATTTTAAAACCACATTGCTAAAATTCTTAACATTTGAATAAATTACTAATGGAAATTAGTAGTAATTATAATTTATTAAATTAAACAATATCAAGGATATACAATATTACCTCATAATAATTTATATACAAATATTTTCAATAATTGTGTTCACCAATTAATCCATAAATACTGACTAATCATATCGAGTTAAGGATAGTTGAATGCATTACAATGTCAATTGGTTCTAACTAGATTGTTGACTCATGTATTACATGAGTATTTTTAATAATACATAGGTATTTTTAATGAATAAATATTTTAAAATCTGTATATAATAATAAACTATTATTACAAAATTAATAAAACAATCATGTTAAAATGGTATATCACTTCATTTGAATCCAATAAAATCAAATTTTCATATGGAAATCATTTTATATTATTATAAATATACAAAAGTTATAAAATATTGATTGGTATTTAATTTTTAAATAGTTGGATTGCATAAATTTTATTAGACAATAATAAGTAAATCCATATAGTATACTTCTTTAGAAATATTTTGTAAAAGATAAATTTTATTAATATATATAATTTAAATTGACTTTAAATGAAAATAAATTATTTAAAAACTACTTAGAATTATAATTGTATGAAACTACAACAATTTATTTAAATTTTTAGAAAATAATAATAATATAATATATTAAAAATGTAAGTATATTTGATATTCAATAACATTTTTCATTAAAATGAAAAATCGTTTTTAAAAATTACAGAATTTTATATTTAAATACAACATTTTAATGAAAAATATTATTAAATTCATTATATTCTGATTGGAATAATTAAATATTCAGATAAAAAATTGTCTCGAATAATCATTTTATAATAGATACTCCATCTTATACAATGCACTTTTTTAGATTCAAATTTTATTTTTATTTATAATTAAGACATGAAAAATAGTATTTATCATATATAAAAATATAATTAAATAACTGTAATCTATATTATAAATATAAATTAGCGATCACGAAAATCCATATTATAGATGTATATTTAGTAATAAACAGGTGAAAATATTTTTTTTAATCAAATTCTAAATGGATAAAAAAAATAGAATTTTAAATGGATTGTAATTGATAACATAATTTTATATTGATATTAATGTTAATGTTAGATGTTAAGAATAAAATAAAATTTAAAATTTAAAAATATTCAATGTTATTTTAAAAATAGTAATATTTAGTTTAAAATTTTATATATCATTAACTAAGTAAAAATCCAGAAAAGAAAACATATCTAAAAATTATAAAACAAAATTACGAATATTAGAAAATAAAATTTTTAGTTTGTCAAATTTTGTATTTTTCAAATATGATTTAATAAAAAATTAAAATTATTAATATTGTAATTATAACAAATAAATATTCACAATAAATTACGTTTGAAACATAAAATACTTAATAAATTAAAAATTAATATGTAATATGCGTCTTTTTAATATAAAACCAATATTTTTATTTATTAATTGTAATATTCAAATTACTATTGATTTTTAATGCATAAATATTTTTAAATCATTTATTTCAATCAACACATTATATAATCAATAAAGCCAAATAATAATATATGTGAAAACTTAGTTGGTTGATTAATCAAGATAAACATTCTCTATTAATGTTAGTTTTTATAAAAAAAATATTTAGAAATTTAAAAGTATTTAATATCATATTGAAACACATGATATTTAATTTTAAAATATATTGATAATGTACACTTTTAAAAAAGATAACATATTTTGAATAAATAGATTCTTTTGTATTTTCCAATTGTAGTATTATAAGTATCACATTTATTGATAGTTAATTAATGTATATATTTAAATTTATTTACACAATTAAATTAATGTGTGTAACTAATAAATCTAAATAACAAAAATTTAAAGTAAATAAAAAGTTTTCGTTGTCGATATAAACATTCTCTATTATTATAATAAATATATTTAACTAAGATATTTAAAAAAATTCATTTCAGTATATTTTTAGAAAAAATATTTAAGTTACTAACATTTATTAAGCATAGTTATAGAAGTTAAATACAATAATTATGTACTTAATTGTATTCTTTTAATGTATTTGAAACATTAACTAAATTATATAAGTTATAGAGTTATTTAAGGGAAAAGAGGAGGGAAAATTTTTTTTGGTGTAAAGAGAGAGTGCCAGGTACAAATCATTTTGTTTTAGTAATATATATGTAGATTTAATTTATTATATATCATAAAACATACTTCATAGTAATTTCTATCACCCAATAACACATCATATCTACAAAATTTCATCCACAAAATCCCATTTATAGACTTTCAAATAATGTCGCTCTTCCGGTTCATATGATGTTAGGAATTCCCAATTTATAAGTCTCTAAAATAGTATTATATAGGGTTTATTATGAAAAAAACCAACATGTTTTCATTTTTTTTTTTTTTTTGCGATTTCGTCCCTCTATGTTATTTTTTTCAAAAAGGTCTTTAAATTAATTTTTTTCTTTTAAGGTTGGTGAAAATTGGACATTAAAATCTGGTTGTAATTAGTAAACCGGGTTTTTAAAAACTGAAAAATTGGATTCTCCTTTGAACATTACTATACACACACACACATACATACATACATATACTTACATACATACATATATATATATATATATATATATATATATATATATATATATATATATATATATATATATATAGGGGCGGGTTCAATTTTAAACCACTATGCATCTGAAAATTATGGAAACCTACGCATACCGTCCGATTCGGTGCATTTCATGAAAAATACGGTGACATGATCGTAAATAAGGTAATGCATCACGCGAAAATTTGATGCATCACGCGGGAAATTTGATGCATCACGCAGGGAATTTGATGCATTTGTGGTGGTGCAGTGCGGTTTTCACAAGTTTTCAGGTGCATTGTGGTTTTTCATTGAACCCCCCTCTATATATATATATACACACACACACACACATATATAGGGTCGAGATCCATAGTAAACTATATTAGACTGGAGTACTGAAAAATCATATCAAATGTACATGTTCATTATGATAAAATGTTAAATTTCATGTAAAATTATAATGTACATATGTTCAAAATTGCATTATGATTAATTAATTGATATCATTTACATGTTCGTTAAGACAAAATGTATAATTTCATGCAAAAATGCGTAATATACACATGTTCATGCATATTGCACATTTGAACATGTGCATATTGTTATTTTGCATGAAATAGAACATTTTATCCTAAGCAACATGTAAATGATGTGAATTAGTCAATAATAATTCACATTTGAACATATGTATATTGTAGTTGTGTATTAAATTTAACATTTTACCGTAATGAACATGTATATTTAACATAATTTTCCAGTACTCCAGTCAAAGATGGTTTTCCATAGATCTTGAACCTATATACATACATACATATATATATAGACACACACATATATATATATATATATATATATATATATATATATATATATATATCAACTGGAAAACTATATCATGATGCATCACACGAGAATTGTGCACCTACGAATGGACAATAGATACTACAAGGCTTTATTCTGCTCATACATTGGCTTTCAAGTCCTGGTTGATAGTATTTGTTTAACACGAATTTGTTTTTGATTCTTGTACTGACTTGTTCCATCTTGAAGCTTTTTATTTCTTGGGTTCAATATTTAGTCATTCTAAAAAAAGTATTATAGTTACAATGATAAACCATGCAGGGCCGGTCCTATCATTTTTTAGGCTCGGGGCATATACTTAAAAAGAGGTCTTCTATATATATAAGCAATATTCGTATAGAAAATTACAATTAAATAATATTGATTTTGTTGCACTATTGTCAATGTCATGTCTTTAAAAACTTCACAATCTGTCATCGTGTAATGGTTTCATGATGCTTCTCTGAATTTTTTCTCAATCAAAAAACGCAAAAAAAAAAAAAAATTAATATTAACATCGTATGATTATAAATTGGGTAAAAATTGCATACAATATTAAATTATATATTAGTAAATTGAAAAAAAGAAGTTTAAATTTTAAAATATTCATAATATAAATAGTAACATATGTGTCAAAAAAAATAATATCTCTAGAAATAAATACATATTACATTAGTATTTTTTATAATCGTATAATAAATAACATAGACCACGTGATAAACAAAAATAAAAAAATCAAATTCATTGAAAAACAAAAGTATGAATATTGAATTTGATGGATTGTATATTGATATAAAGCAAATAAACGATATCTATATATGAAAATCCAAGTGATAGTGATGAGATATAAAAAAATAAAAAAATGCACACAATGGGAATCGAACCCATGCCATTAGAGTTCCAAGATGAGATGACTACCAGAACCAACACATTATCTGTGATTTTTTTCGCGCAAAATACATATAACCTAATACTGGATTGCTGGGCTATATTAACATATTAAACTTTTTGGGGCCCCTTAGAGTGATTGGGCCCTGGGCGGTGGCCCAGGGCCGGCACTGAAACCATGCTAATGACCAATATTACAAAAGGGTAATTCTATATACACATCCCCTTAATTGCTAATCATACACCCCATTTCTTAATGTGAGAGGAGATTAACTTTTAATTATTGGGTCTCACGTCATCAACAAAAATCATGTGAGTAAGAAGTTGTGTGATTAGTAACAAATTAAGAAGAAATGGGTGGACATATAGCAATTCCCTTACAAAATTACAATCACAACTGTATAACCAAGTATAATTAATATTGTAACCAATGTGGTTTAGCTCATTTGGTAAGTGGGGTGTGATGTAAGTGTGAGGTCACGGGTTCGACTCCCGTCGAATGCAAGTTGGAATTTAGGTGGTGGAAGTAAATTCTGAAGTCCCCATTTGGGGCAACGGAGTAGTTTAGGAGTAAAAATAGGTTAGTTTGTTGTTAAAAAAATTACTGTAGAATTGTATGCAATAAATTAATTCTATCATATAAGATACAATAACTGATATCATATATTGCAAAATGAATATGAACTCAATGCTGTTTATTAGAGGTTATTGGAGTGATTAGTATTTAATTATAAAAATTAAAAGTATTGAGGATTAGTATTATCATATTTAAATGATCGATATTTCCTTTATCATCAAATGTGTTACGTTTTATAAACAATACTAGTTTATGTCTCATGTATTACATGAATAAATTTATTTATGTAATATATATATATATATATATATATATATATATATATATATATATATATATATATATATATATATATATATATATATATGTATGTGTGTGTGTAAAAATAATAAAAATGTACTTCTATCTTTTTAAATAATTATTATATAGATAGATAGATTTTTTTTCTATATGATTTTATTAATATTATATTATGTGTACTTTTTAAATATATAATATTGTTTGTGTAATCTTTATGATTTTTGATCTTCATTAATATTATGTTTTTTTCTTTTCGAATGTAACATTATTTATTTTAATATTTTATGTCAAATAGTGTATAGAGTTAATTATTTATTAATGTTTATAGATATTAAAAATAACGAATTGTATTTATCTTCTATTTTATTTTATAAAAAATGTATTTATATTTAATATAATGAATTGTGTTTATCTTTTAATTTAATTTATATTAAAAATAATAATATGTATTTATCTTTTTAGGTGAAATGTGGTGATGTTATGTAGTAATTTTTTTATTTTAAAAATAACAAAATGTATTTATCTTTAATATAATGAACTATATTTACCTTTTATTTTATTTATTTTAAAAATAATAATATGTATTTATCTTTTCAGATGAAATATAATGATGTCACGTGGCAATTTGGGTGGTTCTTTATTGTATAGATAGATTTTAAGTTCTCATACATTAAAAGTTTTAAATTTCAAATTTGATTTAACTAATAATTATAGATAATATTTAGGTTTTGATTTGATTTGATTTGATTTTAATTTATATTAGTTAATAAATTGATAAATATCATAAAGATAATGATGGTTATAACAAATGATAGATATAGTTAATTATTTAATAATATTAATAAATTTTAAAAATATTAAATTTTATTTATCTTTTATTTATTTAAAGATAAAAGTTGCATTTATCTTTTCTGGCGCAGCGTGATGATGCCATGTGGCATTAAGTGTTCTCCTTTATTATATATATATATATTTGTCACATCCTTGCTTCAAAACACGCTTGCTTATCCCAGGAATAATAATAAATACAAAAAGCTAAATAAAATATTACAATAAGTCTTGCACTACACATGCTTCAAGGTTACAGTACTAAGTTGCTAAAAACATCATAACATAAATAAAAGCAGCTACCCAAAACCCAAGGCATTATAAGCTATACCACAAGCTGAAAATGAGCTAAGTCCTCTGGGCAGATCAGATAATAGACCTAAGCAGAAGGTCCAGCTTGTTCTTTACCTTTTCCTGTAAAAATTGTGAATAGCAACTGTAAGCTAATGCTTAGTGAGTAAACAGATATTCATGAATGCATGTAAAATATGAGGCGAAAGTGCCTAAAAAGGCTGTTATGCTTGCTTGCTTGCTTGCTTGCTCATTTGCTTAATACCCAGAAAGAACGCTGCACAATTGAGACATTTCACGCAGAACGGAGATGCCACCACTATGGGTTTACCGCTGACAGATGATCAATCTGTGATACGGGGCTAGCTACCCGTATAATGCTCAAGGGATAGTGGTGAACATCAGAATTGCTTGCTCGCTAAATATAATGCTTATGAGATGCACAAAGAAACGCTAACACAAGGTTTGCTGTATAGTATGCAGAACAATAAACAGATAGCAGATAAATATGCATATTAATAGATCAAATGTAAGATCCGGCTAAGCTGGGCATCACCTGTACCACAGTGTTCGCCTTCACTCACAAAAGTCTATTGAATTCCAAAGAAGTCACATAGAAGCAATTTATGTCTCAATTTCATATAAAACATGTAAACAAGAATAACTGTTACTCACAGTACTGAAATGCTTTGAAATATTCTGAAATGCTTGCTCGGGCTTATTTACGCTTTAAATTGCTTTATAACGCTTGCTCTTGCTTATCTAGGCTTTTAATATATTCTGGCACTGGCTTTGACTCGCAGCTGGGCTAAACAGCTTATGTATAATATCTGAAGTTCAATATTACAGAACATGTGCTAAATTAATATTGCTAGCTCAATATTCCAACATCTATAAGCCATAACTTCTAGCTAAATATTTTGCTAATTATTTTGCTAATTTATGCGTTGTTCATAAATTTTATTAATTAAAATTCGAAATTTAGGGGCTTGATTCGAATCTGAGTATCAGATTCGAAGTCAGATTCGAATCTGAGTAACAAACTCGAAGCCAGACTCGAACTGGGACAGATTCGAAGCCAGACTCGAACAGGGGATTAGATTCGAAGGCCATCTCGAATCTGGTGGTTAGATTCGAATCTATGATTCGAATCTAGCCCTATTCGAGCCTGTTCTATCTATTTTCGAGTCTGTTCTACGTATTCTCGAGTTTGTTCATAAGCTACAGCTTTACACATGCATTTTCAAGCCTAAAATCACAAATAAACTAAGCAACAAGCTTCGGTTTGATTATATTATACATAATCTACCATATTTTAGCTAAAACTCATACAAAATCAGCTTTAAATCGCCTAGAATGACAAACTCGAATTCGTAGCTTCAAAACCGAAAATGCAGAAAAAGAAAAGACCGATTCTTACCTCAAATCCGTATGAAATCTCACATGCAATGGTAGATTCGAGTAGTACTCTTCGAGGTCTTTCCGTTAACGTATAGAACACGAGATTTGGCCGGTCGGTTTGGGAGAAAAGCTAGAGAGAAGCTTCAATTCTAGAGAGAGGAGCTCTGGAAAGGAATATGTCTTGCAAGAAATGAGAAAATGAACTCTCGGCTCCTATTTATACCAAACCTCGAAATTACATCATTTTACGCAAATTGCTCAAAATTACTTAAAATAAAATGCAAATAAAAGCAAGGTGTTATAGTATGAGCCCACCACGCTTGCACTTCGTCCTCGAAGTACCTAAGGCTCAAACAGATGTGGATATCGAACTCTCATGTCTTGCTCAGATTCCCAGGTCTGAGAAATTCCGTGAGAAGTCCTCCACTGCACCAACACCATTGCTACCTCTCGATTCCTCAACTTCTTCATCTTTGTTTCTAGAATAACTTCAGGCTCGTCACATTGCAGTTTCTCGTTGATCTTGTAGCTCAGATGATCGGCCCACTTTTCTCTGTCATCTTCTTTGCACTTCCTTAGTTGCGAAACGTGAAACACGGGGTGTATGTTGGACAGTTCGCTTGGCAAGTCCAACAGATAAGATTGAGTTCCAACACGCTCGGTGATCTTGAAAGGACCAACGAATCGTGGTGCTAACTTGCCACGCTTGCCGAATCTGAACACACCTTTCATCGGCGAGACTTTTAATACAACATAGTCGTCCTTCTGGAATTCTAAAGCTTTATGGCGTCGGTCGTGATACGATTTCTGTCGAGATTGAGCAGTTTCCAATCGTTGACGTATGATTCAGATCTTTTCATTTGTCTGCTGAAGTAGCTCGGGACCGGCGATTGGTGCTTCACCGGCTTCATGCCAACACGTAGGAGTTCGGCACTTGCGTCCGTATAAGGCTTCGAAAGGTGCGGCTTTGATGGATGAGTGGTAACTATTGTTATAAGAAAACTCTGCTAACGCCAAGTGGTCATCCCAACTACCGCTAAACTCAAGAACACATGCCCGCAGCATGTCTTCGAGTGTAAGGATCGTACGCTCACTCTGGCCATCAGGCTGTGGATGATACGCTGTGCTCATTCTGATCTTAGTGCCTAATCCATCTTGTAATGCACTCCAGAACCTCGAAGTGAATCGGCTGTCGCGGTCGGAAACAATTGACAAAGGCACTCCGTGTCGAGTAACGATCTCGTCTATATACAACTTGGCTAGTTTCTCAAGTGAATAGTTTTCGCGAATCGGAATGAAATGTGCGACTTTGGTTAGGCGATCCACGATAACCCATATTGCGTCGTGCTGTCTTCGTGTAATCGGCAACTTCGTCACAAAGTCCATCGTTATGTGATCGAACTTCCACTCGGGGATCGGTAAGGGCTGAAGACTGCCGTAAGGCTGCTGATGCTCCGCTTTGACTAACCGGCATGTAACACAATTATCGACATATTGGCCTACGTCTCTTTTCATACCGGGCCACCAATATTCGGCTTTTAGATCGTTGTACATCTTGGTGCTGCCAGGATGTACCGAGAAGTTAGAACAGTGGGCTTCCGAAAGAATTTTCTGTCGAACATCACCAAATTTGGGAACCCAGACACGATTTTTGAAAAGCTTCAAGCCACGAGGGCTATCGGTTAAGAACTGAAGTTGCCCTTTCATGTCCTCAGAGTTGAGGTTTTCTTCTTTTAGGGCTTCGGCTTGAGAAACGAGAATTTCATCAATCAGAGTAGATGAAAACAAAGTATGAGTCAAGGTATAGAGACATTTAGCAGAGTAGGATTTACGACTCAATGCGTCGGCCACCACATTCGCTTTGCCAGGGTGATAAAGAATATCACAGTCATAGTCTTTGATGAGTTCCATGGAGCGTCGCTGGCGCATGTTGAGCTCCTTCTGGCTGAATATATACTTAAGGCTCTTGTGATCCGTATACAACTGACATTTGGTGCCGTAGAGATAATGCCGCCATGTTTTCAACGCAAAAGTCACAGCAGCAAGTTCAAGGTCATGAGTCGGATGACTCTTTTCATGATCCTTAAGTTGGCGAGAAGCATATGCTATGACTCTGCCTCTTTGCATTAAAACACACCCGAGTCCTTGATAGGAGGCATCACTGAAGACCACAAAATCTTCATTGCCTTCGGGTAAGGCCAGAATAGGCGCTTCGGTGAGTTTCTGTTTTAAAGTTCGAAATGAGTTCTCTTGAGCTTCTTCCCAAATAAAGGGAACATTCTTGCGAGTAAGAGATGTAAGAGGCATGGCTAGTTTTGAGAAGTCCTTAATGAATCGACGGTAGTAACCCGCCAATCCCAAGAAACTTCGGATCTCAGTAGCTGATTTGGGAGCTTCCCAATTTTGAATGGCTTCTATCTTAGAAGGATCCACAGAGATTCCTTCACCAGATATCACGTGACCAAGGAATTGTATCTGATAAGATACAAGATTTGCAAGTTAACGCTGAGCATGAAATTTAAGAAAAGATAAGCTTAAAAATAAATAAATCGAGATTGCAAGCACCTGTCGCAACCAAAATTCGCATTTAGAGAACTTGGCGTAAAGTCGCTCCTTGCGCAGCAACTCTAGCAGCTCTCTAAGATGCACAGCATGCTCAGCTTCAGTTTTCGAGTAGATGAGAATATCGTCTATAAAGACGATAACAGACTTATCGAGCATTGGTCTACAAACGCGGTTCATCAGATCCATGAACGCCGCAGGAGCGTTTGTAAGGCCAAAGGGCATAACAAGAAACTCGTAATGCCCATATCTAGTACGGAAAGCCGTTTTAGGGACGTCTTCTTCATGAACTTTGAGCTGATGATACCCAGATCTAAGATCGATCTTTGAGAAGTAACTGGCTCCCTGAAGCTGGTCGAAAAGATCGTCTATTCTGGGCAATGGATATTTGTTCTTTATTGTTACCTTGTTCAACTCCCTATAATCAATGCACATCCGGAGAGTCCCATCTTTCTTCTTAACGAATAAAACAGGAGCTCCCCAGGGAGATGAACTTGGTCGTATGAGTCCCTTATCTAGCAATTCTTGCAATTGCTTCATCATTTCTTGCATCTCTGCAGGTGCAAGTCTATAAGGGGCTCGAGCAATCGGTGCCGCGCCGGGCACTAAATCAATTCTGAACTCCACCTGACGGTCTGGTGGGAGTCCAGAGATGTCCTCGGGAAAGACATCTGGAAATTCAGAGGCTATCGGTACCTCGGCTAAACTTTTCTTTTCAGACTTAGCATCTATTGCATATGCTAAGTATGACACGCAACCCTTAGCTATATGTTTCCTAGCTTTGACTACAGAAATTAAACATAAGTCACCTTTCTTTCTATCACCATAGATGCAGATACTGCGGCCATCCGGTGTAGTGAGCTTTATCAACTTCTTCTTGCAGACAATGTTGGCGTCATGATGATCAAGCCAATCCATACCGACGATGACGTCGAATTCGTGAAAGTCCATAGGAATGAGGTCAAGTTGGAACGTGCAATTATCTAACAGAATTATGCAGTCGCGGTAAATTTTATCGGTGGACACGCACACGTTACTGGCCGTTTCGATATCAAATATAACAGGCAGAGTTGTCGGAGTAATTCCAAGCTTAGATGCAAATGCACTTGATATAAAAGAGCGATTGGCTCCTGAATCGAAAATAACTCTAGCAGGGATAGAGCTAACAAGAAACGTACCAGATACCACATCTGGTATTTCCTTCGCTTGCTCGGCTGTTATTTGGAATGCGCGATTCTGACTCCTAGTTGGCTCGTTACGGCGACTAGAACCTCCTCGCGATGTGCTATGCCGGGCCGGTTGATTTTGCCTTTGCTGTTGTTGTTGATGTTGTTGCTGAGGTCGGTATTGCTGCTGCTGCAATCGCGGATGATGCTCTGCACTCGGGTAAATCATGCTGAACGGATGTGTACATGCATGCTCATTATGTCCAGGGCGTAAACAATTGTTGCAAACTTTAACTCTGTTAGGACATTCTTCACTGCTATGTCCTATTTCGTTGCACACATAGCACCTCACATCATTGGGGTTACAACGCCCAATGTGTGACTTCTGGCAGCGGCGACACTGCCTCGGCTCGGAATGCACCGCATAAGATTTAGATTGCTGCGCCGGAGGCGAGCTGAACTGTCGGTACTGAGACTGCTGTGGCTGAGAATATCTGGATGAAGATCCAGAATAGCTTCCGGTGCGCGATTTCTTGGGCGGTGATGGACATGTCGGGTTAATAGAGGAAGTAGGAACTCTTCCAGCTCGAATAAAATCCTGCTCGAGAATTCGAGCAGCTTCAACACAGTCAGCATAGTTGGTATATCCCCGGTGCTTCAAGAACTTCTGATATTCAGGATGCAGACCCATCAGAAAACGGTCGATCTTTCGCTCTTCAGTAGCGACTTGATAGTCAGACAGCAAGCTTAGTCGGGTGAATTCAATCTCATACTCAGTCACCGATTTAGTTCCCTGAGTAAGAGACATCAGCTTCTCTTCCAAACGCTTCTTTTCATCAGCTGGGCAGTACTGACGAAAGAAAATAACTTTGAATTCATCCCAAGATAGGGACTTAATCCAGTTGGCTCCGTGCATGTTTTCCTGAGACCTCCACCACATAACAGCGCCACCCTCGAACAGTGTTGTAGCGAAGCTGACCTTTGATTCTTCAGCACAGTCACTAATGAGAAATATCCGCTCGATGCCAGTGATCCACTCAAGCGCTTCGATCGAATTTGCAGCACCCTTAAAAGGTTGAGCTCCGCAAGCCTTGAAATAACGGAAGTTGCAGCCCTTAGGAGGGACTACAGGGGCTTCCTCCTCGTCGGTGTCGTCGTTTCGGCGTCCAGTGTCTTCATGCTGCTTCTTCTGGCGTTCTTCCCTTCGCCTAGTTTCGGCTTCATCACGGGCACGAAACTGGTCTTGCAAAAATTTAGCTTGACGCTCGTTGTTTTCATTGAGCATCGTTTGCATTATTTGCATGATCTGTTCAGGAGTGAGTCCACCTCCAGCTCCTTCACCAGATCCAGACATGTTCTGAAATTATATAAATAATACTTGCATAAGAATAGGCATAACTCCTATTCTACCCCATTTCCCAATTCCTAAAGCAAAGTCAAAGCCTATCTCAGGTCAAGTTAAAGCCTAGACATTCGAAGCTAATATCTTTGCTTAAAAGTTTGAGTCCAAGTGTTATTGCTTACACTTGAATCCCTCAAACTAATGCTCTGATACCATCCTGTCACATCCTTGCTTTAAAACACGCTTGCTTATCCCAGGAATTATAATAAATACAAAAAGCTAAATAAAATATTACAATAAGTCTTGCACTACACGTGCTACAAGGTTACAGTACTAAGTTGCTAAAAACATCACTATTAAAATAAAAGCAGCTACCCAATACCCAAGGCATCATAAGCTATACCACAAGCTGAAAATGAGCTAAGTCCTCTGGGCAGATCAGATAATAGACCTAAGCAGAAGGTCCAGCTTGTTCTTTACCTTTTCCTGTAAAAATTGTAAGTAGCAACTGTAAGCTAAAGCTTAGTGAGTAAACAGATATTCAAGAATGCATGTAAAATATGAGGCGAATATGCCTATAAAGGCTGTTATGCTTGCTTGCTTGTTTGCTTGCTTGCTCATTTGCTTAATACCCAGAAAGAACGCTGCACAATTGAGACATTTCACGCAGAACGGAGATGCCACCACTATGGGTTTACCGCTGACAGATGATCAATCTGTGATACGGGGCTAGCTACCCGTATAATGCTCAAGGGATAGTGGTGAACATCAGAATTGCTTGCTCGCTAAATATAATGCTTATGAGATGCACAAAGAAACGCTAACACAAGGTTTGCTGTATAGTATGCAGAACAATAAACAGATAGCAGATAAATATGCATATTAATAGATCAAATGTAAGATCCGGCTAAGCTGGGCATCACCTGTACCACAGTGTTCGCCTTCACTCACAAAAGTCTATTGAATTCCAAAGAAGTCACATAGAAGCAATTTATGTCTCAATTTCATATAAAACATGTAAACAAGAATAACTGTTACTCACTGTACTGAAAATGCTTGAAATATTCTGAAATGCTTGCTCGGGCTTATTTACGCTTTAAATTGCTTTATAACGCTTGCTCTTGCTTATCTAGGCTTTTAATATATTCTGGCACTGGCTTTGACTCGCAACTGGGCTAAACGGCTTATGTATAATATCTGAAGTTCAATATTACAGAACATGTGCTAAATTAATATTGCTAGCTCAATATTCCGACATCTATAAGCCATAACTTCTAGCTAAATATTTTGCTATTTATTTTGCTAATTTATGCGTTGTTCGTAAATTTTATCAATTAGATTCGAAATTTAGGGGCTAGATTCGAATCTGAGCATCAGACTCGAAGCCAGACTCGAATCTGAGTATCAAACTCGAAGCCAGACTCGAACAGGGGATTAGATTCGAAACCTCATTCGAATCTGAAGTTAGATTCGAAGGCAATCTCGAATCTGGTGATTAGATTCGAATCTATGATTCGAATCTAGCCCTATTCGAGCCTGTTCTATCTATTTTCGAGTCTGTTCTACATATTCTCGAGTTTGTTCATAAGCTACAGCTTTACACATGCATTTTCAAGCCTAAAATCACAAATAAACTAAGCAACAAGCCTCGGTTTGATTATATTATACATAATCTATCATATTCTAGTAAAACCCATGCGAAATTAGCTTTAAATCACCTGTAAATGATAGACTCGAATCTCATATCTTCAAAACCGAAAATGCAGAAAAAGAAAAGACCGATTCTTACCTCAAATCCGTATGAAATCGTACATGCAATAGGAGATTCACGTAGTACTCTTCGAGGTCTTTCCGTTAACGTATAGAACACGAGATTTGGCCGGTCGGTTTGGGAGAAAAGCTAGAGAGAAGCTCAATTCTAGAGAGAGGAGCTCTGGAAAGGAATATGTCTTGCAAGAAATGAGAAAATGAACTCTCGGTTCCTATTTATACCAAACCTCGAAATTACATCATTTTACGCAAATTGCTCAAAATTACTTAAAATAAAATGCAAATAAAAGCAAGGTGTTATAACACACTGCTTTGGCTGTTCTACTCTGGTAAACAGATTTCGAATATGTTTTAAGGGAATCGTGTCAAACACGAGACTCAGCTTTCTTTTTCCGTATTATGATTTACTTTTCCAGTATTGTTATTTCCTTTAATTGTAATTTTACTTTCGGTATTCTATTTCTTTCCATGTATTGTAATTTAATTTTAGAATTATAATTCGTAATACATTTCTTATATTTTATAATTGGTATCGAGCACACTATTCCTACAAAAGCATTAGAGACATGAAGCAAAGAAATGATTTCGCTTATTATGGGTATGATTTGAAGGTTAAATTGGTTTTCCGATCACCCCTATATAAAAAGATGTTTCAAACAAGATATTTTAACCTTTTATGTCACCAACGTTTACATAAACTTTTCTATTAACTTGATCATGAGTGTCTCAAGAGCAAAAGACGAGAGTAGTTCAACCACTCAAGAAAGAAGTAGGATGATCCGCATTATGATGGAACGTAATGAAATGAAAAGCAAATATCGTTTTATTAAAATGTTGCTAAAAAAACAAGGGTTAATATTGAAAAAACCCTACGAACTTTCATCAGTTTATCGATTAAGTCACTAGAATTTTTTTTTTTACATGTTTAAATCCCTAAACAATTTTTGTCTTATTCAAAACTATATAATTTTTACCCGTTACTGGATGATCCAGTAAAAAAATTCTGAGGTGGCATAATATGCATATATGAGGTGAGAGAAGCCTTTTTGACCTCTCCAGCTCCCTTCCCGTCAGCCTCTCCGACTCCACTCCCGTCGACCTCTACGACTCCCCTCCTGTCGCCTAACCAGCTCCTCCCCTCTCGTCGCCTAACCCGCTCCACCCCTCTCATCCACCTCACCGACTTCACCATTACAGTCCTCTACTGCTTTCTTTCTCCGGCATCTCCTCTAACCAGTGACCGCTCCTTCCTCCTGATTTGTTTAGGTTTTCGACCACTCCATTTTTCCTCTTCCCACTGCTAGCCCAAATCCACTCCAAAACTCGTCCAGATCTCCGACGTGACGTGGAAGCAGTGTATGATTTTAGATCTTGTCCAGATTTGGTGCTCAAAACCCTCATCGTCTGAATCAGGGGTTTGCTGTTGGTGGCTGGGCTTGAATGATTCCTTAAACGATTGTAGTAGTTGAAACACATATTGGTTTGTTCAAGATCTGGTCAGGTATGTGCTTTTAGTTTTGGCCACGTTCCCGGATTTGAATTTTGCTTTTGTTAATGATTGAGTCTGTTCAGAGGTTTTTGTTTTCCAGAATTCGATTTGGTTTATTAAATATGCTTCAAGTTCATGATTGAATCTTCTTCATGTATGTTATTGTTTTTGTTGTTCATTGTTTTCATATTCATTTTTATGTTTTGGTCCACGATGGATGTAATCGAAGGTAATGGTGGTCGTGTTAGTTGTTGCTCGAGTGGGTGGTGGAGAGTGGTCGGAGGGAGGGACGAGGTCTTCTGATGAAGGCTTCAAACTATAACAATAAATTTAATGATGATAATAGAAATAATAACTGCCACATATGAGCCACGTCTACACCACATGTACGTATGGATGCCACGTTGGATAAATTACTGGTAAACAACCTTCCAAACAACCTTCCAAACCAGTCAAATATACATTCTTGAATAAAACAAAAATTGTTCAGTGACTTAAACACTCAAAAAAAAGTCCAGTGACTTAATCGATAAATTGATGAAAGTTGGTAGGGTTTTCTTAATGTTAACCCAAAAAACAAATATCTCACTTGCATGTTAACTTTAAGATTCAAACTCAACCTATATTAATCTTATTTGGAATATACCAAATCTAATAACATTTTATTTATACTCTTGAAATAGAATTCACAATCAACGTCAACTTTTTAACTAGTCACCAATTAAGTTAATTGTCGAAATGGTCAATCAACAAAAACTTTAAGTATCAAATTAGGTTGGCATGAATATCATACAATAAGTCATGAGATCGAATATGAGCTTATGGTATGATTTTAGAATATTTAATTTTACCCTAGTTAAATTTTGATATGATTAATAACTTTTTTAGCCACTGACTTTTCATAACCAATACTAAGAAAAAACATATTTACTAATTAAGTAGTTTCATAATGCCTTATTTTCCTAAATAAAACATTTTAGAGTTGTGAAAATTTTAGTTTGGTTATAAGAAAAATAAACGTATATAATTAAAACTGAAAGACAATATTATCTTGAACACCATGAAACAATACATTATGATGATTTATTTTACATCACATATCCTGACTTCAAGACATTACAAATATTGAAGAAACTTCCGAAAAGTAGGGATTGATATCGAAAACCGCAATAAACTTCATTTTAGTGTCAATCTATGGGCTATTGATGTACGCTTGAGGAGGGCTTGATGAGTTTGGGGCGGGTGGGGGTTGTTGAGATTTTGGCGGTGGTGGAGAGCTAGGAGTGGGTGGTGGTGGGTTAAAATTTGGGAAAGACCATAAAGGATTTGGGTATGTGGGTATCGTAAAGGCTGGTGGTGGCGAAGTGAACGATGAGGGATATGGATATGGAAATTGCCAATTAGGTACGGGAAAGGTGGGTATTGAAAATCCTGGTGGTGTAGAGCCAACAAAGACTCTATTGGTGCTCGAAATTGCAAATGCAACAAATAAAGATAAAATGAAAAGTTTTAGAGCCATCTTTATTAGTGTAAATATCAGCTTTGATGGAAGAGATCCATGAATATGTAATATTTATACAAGTCATTATGCATCAATACCTCACTATTTCTCATTTCATTTATGTACATAAACACTAATTTTTTACTTGTATATATAAGTGACTAAAACCTTTATTAATGTCTTCTTTTAAAAATACATTTATGAACATTAAATTAATGACATGCTTGAATTTAACAAATCTTATGAACTCTATTGCTAGTTTTGCTTTCTTTCATTGGTTGGTATTTTAGGATTTCGTTTGAATAATTTCGGGGACTTTTTATTTTTAAATTTTTTTAATTGCCTTTTTTTTTTTGCTAATAGAAGATTTACAAATGTTCGTACTTTTGGTTTCTTGGTTAATGAATATTACCAAAAAGGAAAAAAGAAACTATATTCATCCTATTGAAAAGTGTGTTACATTTTTTAATTAAAGGGTTAATATTGATAAAAAATCAACCACTATTTTTTTATTTGATCGATTAACTTGTTTATTATTTCAATAATTTTTATTTTATTCAAAACTATATAAATTACATATTTAACAGTGTGTCCACGTGACAACTTTGACGCAGTTCCACCTCCGGCCAACTTTCCAACTATTGATTTCGTCCGGCCAACTTCCCAACTCCAACAAAGTGCATATATAACTCTAGCCACAAAGAGAGCAAAAAACCTAATAACAACTTCAAGAACTATCAAGATAGTTGAAAACTATTTGAGCAGAATGGATTAAATGAATACAAACTTCAAAGAATACAAGGGAATTTCGACTACAAAACCGAGGACATAAACAAACCTTTTAGAAAACCTTCACAAAAAGTTAATGATGAGCACGTTGTGCACGTATAAAGCATGTTGATGAAGAAATCTTTGACGACCTAAAAATATAGTTACGTCCGTTTGTCTTGAGTTTATTGAAAAACAAACTTCTTGCGTCTCCATTTTTTTAGAATAGCAATATTTTATTATGACAAGCAAAAAATATAATTCAAAGGAGGGATTTATAGGGATATAGCAACCACTCCTACCAATTAGTTCTTGCATGATAACAATTTTGTATTCTAACTTCTAAGTAATTAGTCGGAACAATCAAGTCAATTGACCAAAACAAATCTTATTCCTTCATGAGGTCCCATACTGAACGTCACTTATGGAAATTACACGAAATTAGAACTCCATTTTCCTGATTCGTTATATCAGTCTCTCAAAAGAAATAAGAAGAAGACATCAGAGACATGAAACAAAGAGACGGTTTCGTATTACAGGTCCGTTTTATCGGTTAAATCAACTTTTCAATTATTATGCTCACCCTATTTAAAAGGGTGTTTCAAACTTAGATATTTTAACCTTGTATCTCACCAACGTTTACGTTGACATTTTTATTAGCTTGAGTGTCTCAAGAGGAAAAGACAAGAGCAGTTGAACCACTCAACGAAGAAGTAAGAGCATCCGCTTTATAACGGAACATAATGAAATGATAATTAAAATTAAAATATCATTTTTTTAAAACATTGTTAAACATAAATATCTCACTTGCATATTATGTATACATACAATTATCAACTCAAATTACCCAATGACATTCTGCCATGCTTTCGGTTGGGTTTTTTTTTCATAATTTTAAATTTAAATTTTTCATAACATACCTTTATCTTAGTGTTATCTTTTATTTAACCCTTTTATTTTAATAAATTTTGTTTAGTCATTTTTAACATTTATTATTACAACATTTTCACACACACAAAAAAGTACCTCTCGAAATCAAGTGCACCCGAAGATACCACCAACCTTTAAAAAAATTTTAAATTTTTTTTTCTCATAACCATGTTTAAATTAATGTTATACGCATAATATATGAATTTCACATACATTCATACTTTTTATGTCCTTAAAGTTTATATGAATGCTCAATGGATATTTATGTGAATGATCATTCACACCATTCACAAGATTTTTTTACGATTCACAAAATTATTGATGTTGCCCCTTTTGAAAAAAAATATTATAATGTTGTCTTATACATGTCTATTCGGAAAAATATATGTGACTAATTATTCACATTAGGGTACGCTGGAATCCCAAAGGTACGCTGATGAACCTGATTATATATATACATTTACCAAATACAGTAAGCCAATGACATGTTTTTTTTTTTAAATTTAATTTTTCCATAACACACCTTTATCATACTTTTTATGTCCTTAAAGTTTATGTGAATGCTCAATGGATATTTATGTGAATGATCATTCACACCATTCACAAGATTTTTTTACGATTCACAAAATTATTGATGTTGCCCCTTTTGAAAAAAAATATTATAATGTTGTCTTATACATGTCTATTCGGAAAAATATATGTGACTAATTATTCACATTAGGGTACGCTGGAATCCCAAAGGTACGCTGATGAACCTGATTATATATATACATTTACCAAATACAGTAAGCCAATGACATGTTTTTTTTTTTAAATTTAATTTTTCCATAACACACCTTTATCATACTTTTTATGTCCTTAAAGTTTATGTGAATGCTCAATGGATATTTATGTGAATGATCATTCACACCATTCACAAGATTTTTTTACGATTCACAAAATTATTGATGTTGCCCCTTTTGAAAAAAAATATTATAATGTTGTCTTATACATGTCTATTGGAAAAAATATATGTGACTAATTATTCACATTAGGGTACGCTGGAATCCCAAAGGTACGCTGATGAACCTGATTATATATATATACATTTACCAAATACAGTAAGCCAATGACATGTTTTTTTTTTTTAAATTTAATTTTTTCATAACACACCTTTATCTTAACGTTATTTTTTATTTAACCCTTTTATTTTAATAAATTTTTTAGTCCTATTTTAACATTAATTATTACAATATTACACACTTAAAAATTATGATTTTAATTATACTTATGTTTGGAGTTGTATTTTGGAACTATTATGTTATGTTTAATTGTATGAAAAAAACTTTATTATTCAAATTAATTTAAAAATTAAATTTTTCATAACACTAATTATCTTAGCGTTATTTTTTATTTAGCACTTTTATTTTAATAAATTTTTGTTTAGTCCTATTTTAACATTTATTGTTACAATATTTTCTTACACACTTAAAATTATGATTTTAATTATACTTATGTTTGGAGTTGTCTTTTGAAACTATTATATTATGTTTAATTGTATGAAAAAGACTTTATTATTCAAATGCATGAAGTAAGCCAATGACGATTTTTTCTTTCTTTTTTTATTTTAAATTTAAAATTTTCATAACACATTTATCTTAGCGATATCTTTTATCTAGTCATTTTATCTTAATAAATTTTTGTTTAGTCCTATTTTAACATTTGTTATTACAATATTTTCTTACACACTTAAAATTATGATTTTAATTATACTTATGTTTGGAGTTGTCTTTTGAAACTATTATGTTATGTTTAATGTATGAAAAAAACTTTATTATTCAAATGCACAATACAAAATTCTAATGAAATTGTTTTATAATTAAAATGTAACTATTTACTATTTAGAATTTTTTTAATTAAATATGATAATATATAACATTGAACATTACTATCATACCGTTGACAAACCCTGATCAATGTATTAGAGACATTACCGTTATAAATTTAGTTGATTTGATCGTAAAATCAACAAATTAAATTGACTATTAAACCTAATTAATCAAAATTTTAAATTATGGTTATTAATATTTAATTAATTAATTTGGTTCCAATCCAATTTAATAAGACATTGTTTGTAATTTTAACATTGCAAAATCTAGAAACCCAATGATAAGAACCAACTAACTGTATCATTTGTCTTTCTTCTTTAATCTATATCAGCTTTTCAATTTCACCATTCGATCCTGAGTTTGTTGTGTTTCATTATTTAAATTGTTTGAAAAGTATTTTTGTTCATTTGTTTATATATATATTTTTGTAATTAATATTTTAGACCCTGCAGCAACGCGCAGATGTTTAATAACTTGTTAACTTTAAGATTCTAACTCAACCTATAATAATCCAATTAAGAATATAACAAATTTAATAACATTTTATTTATACTCTTGTAAGAGAATTCATAGTTGACGTCAACTTTTTAGTAAGTGACCAGTTAAGTATCACATTATGCTGGTATGAATATCATACGTTAAGCCATGAAAATATGTGCATATGGTAGGATTATCTTTTTGTTGTAATTAAATTTTAATATGATTAATATATTCTTAGCCTCTGACTTTTTGTAACCAATGAGTTTCATAATGCATCGATCATTTCCTAAATAAAACATTTGTGAGAAATGAAAATTTTATTTAGGATATAATAAAAATAAGGGTAAATTACAATTTTCGTCTCTGTGGTTATATATAAATTATGGTTACGATCCTTTTTACGTCAAAATTACAATTTCAGTACATATGGTTATCGTTTTGTTATGCATTTAGTCCTTTGACCAGTCTTTTTTTTAAATGACCATATTGCCCTTTTAATTTTATTTCAGTTTTGGTCCCTAACTAATTACTTTTTTTAAATATTATTTTAATTACTTTTATCCTATTATTATTTATTTGATAATTAGTCTTTTTCTTATTGTTACAATTTAACTAAAGTATTATTTTCTTAATATGTTTTTTTTAGTAATAATTATTATTATTATTGTTTGTTTATTTATTTGATTTGTTTTTTTGTTAATTATTACAAGAATTTAATTAAAATAATTTTTATATATATATATATATATTTGTATATAAATAAGTTGTATTTTTATTATTACTTGCCTATTTTTAATTTATTTATTTTGACAAGTAAATATGTTTTGATTTATTTTAGAATATACATATACATGTGTGTGTGTAAAATGTTTTAATGAAATATATAATTTTTTTAAACTATAAATTTTATATGTATATTAACTGTGCATGTTAAAAGGTAGTTAAACTTACCAAAATATATATTTGACATATTATATGTATAAATTAAATTAATGTGTTAAATTTTTTTATAATTTCGTAAGTAATTTTTGTTATGTTTGATGGATTGATACATTAAACATTTGTAATTTATATGAATATTAACGTTATGAAATAAATAAATTAGAATGGATTACACCTTAAATAATATATTTCGTTAATTTAAAATTACATCGAACATATAATAGTTATACGCATATAAAAATTAAATTTAAAATATATAAATTAAAACATATATGTATAAATTTGGAAAAGTATAGACTAAATTTATAAGTATTTATATGAAGTAATATAAAGAAGAGATAAATATAAATAAACTAAACGTATAAATAGTTAAAACTTTATAAATGAAAAGTATTAAAAAAATAAATACATTTTTGAAAAATAAATATATAAATAGTTCAATATATATTTAAACTTTATATGTAAGAACAATAATAATAATATTAATAACAATAATTAACAACAATACAATAAATTAAATTTAGTCATATATAAGTTATTTTCAATTAACACTACCTAGTCATGTAAATATTTTAACTATAAAAAAATAATAATGTCAAAAAAATGAAAATAAAACATATCAAATAATTTATTACTTCGGTTGATTTTTATATATTGAATATTTGATAAAAAGAATAATAAATCATTAAGAAAATGAAATATAAAAGAAATATTTTGATTAGGGACCAAGAATGAAATGAAACAAAAGGGTAAAATCGACATTTTTAAAAAATTATTAGAGAAAGGGACCAAAAACATAACAAAACTCCAACTATATATAAATACTGTAATTGTAATTTTACCATGAAAAGGACGGTAACCATAATTTTGATATAACCACAGGGACGAAAATTGTAATTTACCCTAAAAATAATGTATATAACTGAAATCAGAAGACTATATTATTATGAACACCATGAAATCGTACATTATGGTGAATTATTTTACATCACATATCCTGACTTCAAGACATTAAAAATATTTAAGAAGCCTTCCGACAAGTATGGGTTGATATCCAAAACCGCAACAAACTTTATTAGGATGTGTGTTGTGAATTCATATTTCTAGCAATTCATCAACATAACACAATTCATATGAACAATTATCAATCAAAACACAATCTATTGAATGATTAAAGAGAAAAATATTACATTAAGTTCTTGGCTATCTTGGACAGCAATCTTCTTCTCTCTCTAGATCTGTCCGATTTCTTTTCTATTCTGTCCGATCTATACCAAAATAGAAATACTACTTCTATTTATATACACAATATAACTATTGTGTATTTACAATAAATTCCCCTGAACTATTACAAAATATTGTTTTCAACTCTACTTATAATTGTACCCAACAATCTCCCCCTTAGAGATGAAAACAATTTTTCATTTAAAGTACTCTGTTCAGGTTAATTCTTATCTTGAATCTTCTTCTTTTCTATGATCTCTGAATCTTCTTCTTTATTGTCTCACTCTGATCTTCACATCTCTTCTATTCTGATCTTCTCTTTTCTTGTAAGCACACTCCCCCTTGGATCATGAATAGCTTTTAAATCTCTTCCTTGATCAATTGTCTTGAGATGATGTAGTAATTGCCTTCAGTTGATTTCAAACTACTCAACAGTTGTTTCTGAAATTCAGCTTTTCTCCCCCTCATGATGATCATAAAAAATTATGAACATCATGCAAAAACTTCAGAAACATTAATTCAATGAAATTATAGTAGAAGAAATACAACAACAATTACAACTCAGAAATTATTACAAATTGATTTTCTCCCCTTAAACTGATATCTCTCCCCCTATACAAAACAAATTTATCTCACTCCCCCTCAAATTGATACATTTTCTTTACAAAACAAAGTCAAAGCTTTTCAACTTGACTTGAGGAAAATGAAACAAATTCATTAGTGAAATCCAGGTCCACATAGGATTCCTGTTTACACAATAGACAAAATCTATGTGACCTACGTTCAGCGCTGGCATGATGTTAACACTGGTAGGATTTCCAAATAGTCATCGTGAAATCCTTTATCATGAAAGAATCACTCTTATTTGTTCCGGCTTAGTCACTTTGGACTAGCAGTTTATAGTCACGCAGACTGTTAGACTCGATGTGTCCTAAAAGTGTATATAATCAGCTCTAGACACAATGTGCATCAAATGAAATTGGAGACCGGAGCAACTGTCTTCCTTGTTTCAATATCAATAATATCCAAATGATATATCGATAGAAATGTGCTATATCTCCGTGATTATTGAAACAGAAATCTTTTGAGAGATAATTGAGTAGCTGGTGGGGTTAAGTGCATGCGTCACTGGGTCCATGACGTCTTTTTCAATATCAAGTCGCCTAGGGCTTGATAGATTATGTGGATTACCCAGCAGACACAGTGTAGGATAGGATTATCTTTTCTTCAAATCCTTTCTCAACTCTCAGCTCTCAGCATTTTTCAACCTAGCTCCCTCCGGCTCACTTTTCAGAATTAAATTCAGTCAGCTTTATACGAAAAGCATGATCTGATGCACCACCATCTCCTTTCAATATCAATATCCCTCTCATTTACATTTTATCTCTGCTCGACCCTGTCAGTATTCCGTGATAACTGACACTTCTCAACTAATAAACCTAAAGAACCCTCACCCACACAAACTATAGATGGTTTGCTCCTTGGGTAGGTCTTCCGGTTCTGGTTAGACCATAGAAGCGATATTTATGCCTATCACTCAGATTGGTGCATAATCGGAGTCAGCAGAATTAATCTTAAGCGTTTCAGCTCATGGGATACCAAGAAATTCAGCTCATTTGAAATCGGAGATGATAATCAGAATAAATTTTGGGAATGATAGCAGAATGAAATGTACAATCTGATATAAGATATGAAATGAATCAGACTTGTTATGAAAGAATTAGGTCATGGAGAATATGAGAGTATTCTTTGAACGGGAGAATATTAAAGAGAATCTCAGAAGTAATGAGATTTTGAACATCAAAGAGATTAAATCAATTAATCGCAATGAGAGATTCAGAGAATCAGAAGATTATGAAAATATTTTGCTTTTCAGCTCAAAAAATCTTTTTATGTATGTATCAGATATTTTCGTGAAAAATTACACACAGTTTTGAAAAATGTCATCATCAAAGTGCGTCTGAAACTCCCCCTGGAAATAAGCATACACAGTTAGTCAGCTTATAGAAATGAAATCAGGAGCAAAAAATTATAAAAATAAAACTCCCTCTAAATCAATGCAGCTTCAGAGTTGAATTCAGGGCAGGAATTCCAGAAATATTTGTCATTCAGACTCGGGTTCTAATCTGAAGTGATTAGAAGCCATATGTCACGGAAGCTCGGGTTTCAGTCTGATGTAACTGAAAGCCTTTGACTCTGGTTCATTGAAGTCCGGGTTCTAGTCTGAATTAACTAGAAACCACTTTGATTTGAAACACGGGTCTTGATCTGATGTAATCAAGAGCCTATTGAAATGAAGAACGGGTCCTTATCTGAAATGATAAGAAACCTATAACCTGCAAAATTTAAGATGTCTTTGGTATCCAAACAGATTTGGATCCAGACTTGTTAGCGCTCTTGGGTACCCATTTCAAAACAGGTTTTGGTACCCACTTGTACTTGGGTTTAGGTACCCATTGCAAGTTATAACTATCAGCTTCTCTTTCAAAAGCAGAAAACAAATTTCTTTGAGTATGAGAAAATTGAATATCTGAATTTCTAAAGAAACTTGAATTTGAATGATCAGACTTTTGCGAACTCTTCTTTTTGAAAAACTGTCCGGTTCTTGCCTGTTTCTGATAATACTTGGTATTTTTCTGTGAAAATGTTTTCTGATTAGAATGACCAGTATTTTCAGAAACTTTAAGAAAATTTGACTTCGAAGATTCACCGGTGTAAATCTTGACCGGAAGTTGTTCAATAATTTTATCTTTGCCGCTGTGTATCTTTAACAGATACTTAAGTTTAAGATCTGAAGAAGAATCAAACTTAGCAGAGTTAGTTAGATTCACTTCACTTTCAGAAGACAAACCAGAGTGATTAATATTGGATTTTAAACACACTGAAGAAGGGGTCTTAACCTTTGACTCAGTTGATGAAGTAAACACATGTAATTGTTTTGTAAGATGAAGTATCTGATCTTCCAAACTTTTGATAATGACTAAATTTGAATTTCTGTCATGATCAAATGATTGGTAATCAGATTTAAAAGATTGTTCTTTGATTAAGAACATTTGTCTTTCATCTTCAAACAATTCAGATTTTGATTTAAAATCTTGTTCTTTAAGTAAGAACTCATGTCTTTCCTTCTCAATCAAATCTTTAGTTAAAGACAACTCTTGTTGAAGAGCAAAAATTTCTTCATTTTTGTTTAAAATACAATTCTGATCAGTTGGTTTTGTCTTACAAAGTGTATCTTCAAGATCCTGAACTTTCTTGTAAAGATCAGATCTTTCAGGCAAAAGATATTTCAGTTGAGTTGCATTCTGAAAATTTTCTTGTTTCAGCTCATCAAGTTCTTTAAGTAATTCAGATATTTTCAATTGATGAGCACAACTCTCAGAGTTTTGTTTTTCTTTTAAGTTTTGAATTTCTTCATTCAGTATTTGTACGTCACGTAACGCCAAATGTTTATCAGTATTTAACTGAATGAGAATGTCGTAATTGTTCTTACGAATCTTTTCAGATTCAGTAAGTTTGAAAATCAGCTCAGACTTTGACAATTGTTCAAATTCCATTATGAATTACTGAAAAATGAACTTCCAAGATCTTTTATGGAAAAATGAGTGAATTCTGATAAAACTTTGAGAATTATATCTACAAATGATAACTTGTGAAAAATCAGCTCTGAAATGACTTTTTGACGTTGAAATTTTAGATTTTCTGTAGAAAAATGCCCGTAACTTTTTTCTGGAGTGGAATTGGGCCTCGAAAATTTACCGAACCGGCTACGCCAGTTCTAGAAATGTAGATCTCTTTTCAAGCTTCGATTTGACGTATGGTAGGCCTTCTAACGATGTTCCAGTCAAAAGTTATGACCAATTTAAGCAGCTAAGGTCAAATAGTCAAAACTCGAATAATGAATTATGAAACTCGAATGATATGAGATGAAACTCGAATTATTAAGGTTGAAACTCGATCAAAGAAAGATGAAACTCGAACTATAAATGATCAAACTCGAATGATGAATTATCAAACTCGAATGATATGATATGCAACTCGAATGAAGTTATGTTAAACTCGAATGAAATGGAAATCAACTCGAATTACAAAGAAGTGAAACTCGGTCAATGCTTTATGAAACTCGGTCAATGAAGTATGAAACTCGAATAACTAAGGCTTAAAACTCGAATCATAAGGCATGAAACTCGATGAATGTATTATCAAACTCGAAATAAGCTTCATAAAACTCGAATAAATCTTTCATAAAACTCGAATAAAGCTTTAATAAAACTCGAATAAAGCTTTCATAAAACTCGAATAAAGCTTTAATAAAACTCGAATAAAGCTTTCATAAAACTCGAATGCCTTCTTTATAAAACTCGAATGACACTATGAATTTAGTTATGCCCGAGTTTTATCATTTTTCAACAAAAACAAGATCAGATTCAAACTTTTTCAATAAAAATCCATGAATTGACCTCAAATTGATTTCGAAGGTTCGTTTTAATAGCAGAAACAACTTTTGTGAAATCACTTTGGCTAATTCTTGATTAAAAACCAAAAATCGACCAAAAACCTCAAGAACACACACTTTTTCAAAAAATCTGAAAATTCTCAATTAAATTCTGTGTGTTTGGAATAAAAATTTGATACTTATATCATTGAATTCGTCTTTAAAATTCGCACCTTCGATCCAAATATCAGATCATTTCATCCACAGAATCAAAATCCTCAATTGATTTTCGGATTTTCAAAAAAAATGAATATAACAGTGTTCTAAAAAAAAAAACGATTTCAGATTCAAAATTCACTCAAATTCAGCCATATTAGGCTCTGATACCAATTGTGAATTCATATTTCTAGCAATTCATCAACATAACACAATTCATATGAACAATTATCAATCAAAACACAATCTATTGAATGATTAAAGAGAAAAATATTACATTAAGTTCTTGGCTATCTTGGACAGCAATCTTCTTCTCTCTCTAGATCTGTCCGATTTCTTTTCTATTCTGTCCGATCTATACCAAAATAGAAATACTACTTCTATTTATATACACAATATAACTATTGTGTATTTACAATAAATTCCCCTGAACTATTACAAAATATTGTTTTCAACTCTACTTATAATTGTACCCAACATGTGTCAATCTATCGGCTAGTGATGGACGCTTGAGGAGAGCTTGACGGGTTTGCAGCGGGTGGGGGTTGTTGAGATTGTGATGGTGGTGGTGGTGATGAGCTAGGAGTGGGTGGTGGTGGGGTAATAAATGGGAAATGCCAAAAAGGATTTGGGTATGTGGGTATTGTAAAGGCGGGTGGCGGTGGTGAAGTGGACGGTGAGAAGTAAGGATATGGGAATTGCCAATTAGGTACCGGAAAGGTGGGTATTGAAAATCCTGGTGGTGTAGTGCCAGCAAAGACTCTATTGGTGCTCGAAATTGAAAATGCAACAAATAAAGATAAAATAAAGAGTTTTAGAGCCATCTTTATTAGTGTAAATATCAGCTTTGATGGAAGAGATCCATGAATATGTGCTATTTATACAGGTCATTATGCATCTATGTTTCACTGAATTCTCATTTCATTTATTTACGTATACACTAATTTATTACTCGTATATACAAATGACTAAAACCTTCATTAATGTCTTCTTTTAAAAATACATTTATGAACATTAAATTAATGACATGCTTGAATTTACCAAATCTTATGAGTTCTATTGAATTTAATGACACAATTCGTTATACTTATTCTTATTTGATTTTTTGGACAATTTAAGATGGTAGTTTAATACATCTGGTTTGCTGCTAGTTCTAGTTTTGCTTTCTTTATTGGTATTTTCGGATTTTGTTTGGATAGTTTTGGTTAGTTTTTATTTTTAAATTTTCTTCATTGTCTTTTCTGCTAATAGAAGATGTGCAAAAGTTCGTGATTTTGGTTTTTTGGTTAATGAATATTACCAAAAGAGAAAAAAGAAACTATATTCATCCTATTGAAAAGTACGATACAATTTTTAATTAAAGGGTTAATTTTGAGAAAAAAATCAACCAATATTTTTTATTTGATCAATTAAGTGAATCGACTTTTTCTTACATTTTAATTTTTTCAATAGTTTTTATCTTATTCAAAAATATATAAATTACATATTTGACAGCTTGTCCACGTTGACAACTTTGACGACGTTCCTCCTCAGGCCAACTTCCCAACCATTGATTTCGTCCGGCCAACTTCCCAACTCCAACATAATGCATAATTCTAGCCAGAAAGGGAGCAAAAAAACCTAATAAGAACTATCAAGATAGTTGAAGTGGATTAAATGAATACGAACATCAAATAATACAAGGGAATTCCGACTACAAAAACGTGGACATAAACAGACCTTTTAGAAAACCTTCACAAAATTTAATGATGAGCACCTTAGTGCACATACAAAGAATCTTGATGAGGAAATTGTTAACGTGTTTGTCTTAAGTTTATCGAAAAAAACAAACTTTTTGCGTCCCCATTTTTTAGAATAGCAATATTTATGACTAGCAAAAAAAATCACAAAAGAGGGATTTAGAGGGATATAGCAACCAACTATTCCCAATTAGTTCTTGCATGATAACAATTTTGTATTCTAAATAATTAGTCGGAACAATCAAGTCGATTAACCAAAACAAATTTTATATTCCTTCGTGAGATCCCATACTGAACGTCACTTATGGAAATTACACGAAATAAGAACTTCATTTTTTAGATTCATTATATCACTCTCTCAAATGAAATCAGAAGACATCAGAGAAATGAAGCAAAGAAACGTTTTCGGTTATTACGGGTCCGTTTTTTCGATTAAATCGGATTTTCAATTATTATGCTCACCCTATTTAAAAGGGTGCTACAAACTTAGATATTTTAACATTGTATCTCACCAACGTGTACGTTGACATTTTTATTAGCTTGAGTGTCTCAAGAGGAAAAGATGAGAGTAGTTGAACCACTCAACGAAGAAATACGAGCGTCCGCTTTATAACGAAACATAATGAAATTAAATCGAAAATTAAATATCATTTTATTAAAATATTGTTAAAACATAAATATCTCACTTGCATAATAACTTTAAGATTCAAACTCAACCTACAATAATCTTATCAAGAATATAACAAATTTAATAACATTTTATTTATACTCTTGTAAGAGAATTCATAGTTGACGTCATCTTTTTAACAAGTTACCAGTTAAGTTAATTGTCGAAATCGTCAATCAACTTAAACTTAAAGTATCATATTAGGTTGGTATGGATATCATACATTAAGACATGAAAATATGTGCATATGGTATGACCGTATGATTTTAAAAATATTTTGCTGTAGTTAAATTTTGATATGATTAATATATTTTTAGCCTCTGACTTTTCGAAACCAATGCTAAGAAAAAACATATTTACTAATTAGTTTTATAATGCCTAATTTCTTAAATAAAACGTTTGTGAGAAATGAAGATTTTATTTTGGATATAATACAAATAATGTATATAATTGAAATCGGAAGACCATATTATTATGAACACCATGAAATAGTACATTATGGTGAATTATTTTACATCACATATCCTGACTTCAAGAAATTAGAAACATTTAAGAAGCCTTCGGATAAGTATGGGTTGATATCCAACCCTACAACAAACTTTATTAGGATGAGTGTCAATCTATGGGCTAGCGATGGAAGCTTGAGGAGAGCTTGACGGGGTCACAGCGGGTGGGGGTTGTTGAGATTGTGGTGGTGGTGGTGAAGAGCTAGGAGTGGGTGGTGGTGGTGTAAAAAATGGGAAAGAAAAAGGATTTGGGTATGTGGGTATTGTAAATGCGGGTGGGGGTGGTGAAGTCGATGATGAGAAGTACGGATATGGGAATTGCCAATTAGGTATTGAAAAGGTGGGTATAGAAAATCCTGATGGTGTAGCGGCAGCAAAGACTCTACTATTGCTTGAAATCGAAAATGCAATGAATAAAGATAAAATGAAGAGTTTTAACTGAGCCATTGTTATTTGTGAAAATGTTGGCTTGTATTAGACATAGTTTATATTATGTTAACAGTAGAAGGGCTAGAATGTAATTAGTCTAATCTAGATAGTAGTCATTGTAATTAGCTCTTCTATATATACTTGTATTGTATTCAGTATTTCACACATCAATATACCTCAGATTACAAAGTCTGTTATGGTATCAGAGCCTAGGAATACAACCCTAGGTCTCACCTCCTAAACCCTAGCCGCCTACTCTCCAAAACCCTAGGCCGCCTTCCCTCTTCTGCGGCTGCCTCCCCTTGCTGCCGCTACCACCCAAACAGCCCTCTACAACCCTGCCGCCACCATCACCAAACCCCTGCGGCTGCTGCAATTCTGCGGCTGCAGCCTCTCTCTGCCGGCGCAACCTCTTTGCCACCAAAAACCCTTCTGCGGCTGCTGCCTCCTCCTGTTAATCGATCCTGCTGCTGCTGCCTACCCTTCTGCTGCTGCCGTCTTCACCCTACTGATCCTTTCTGCTGCTGCTGCCCATCCTCTGCTGCTGCTGCCCACAATGGCTTTAATTACACCCCTCACTTCAGCCGAGAAAACCGGCCATAACTCACACAAGTTTGGCTTTACTCTCTCCCCAACCAATTATGGCTATTGGAAAACTATGCTTCACCCGTTTCTTGTTACAAACAACCTGTTTGGATACGTGGATGGCACAATTCTCTGCCCTCCTCCGACTAGCACCTCCTCATCTGACAAAGATGGTACCACAGTACCACTGCCACAATTAAACCCTAGTTACACCGCCTGGATCTCCAACGATGCCCACGTACGTATGCTTATTATTTCTACCATCTCTGAGGCCTCTTTTCAGCATGTTCAAGGCACCACCTCTCGGGATTTGTGGCTGTCTCTTGAACGTGCATATGCCCCACACACTTCTTCTCGGGAATACACCCTCAAAAATCAACTGCTTAAGCTTCAGATGCAACTGGATGAAACTGCTACAGCCTATGTGACTATGGCTCAGGAATATTCTATTGCTCTTGCCAACATTGGTGAACCGACAAGAGAAAAAGATCTGGTCTATGTGGTTCTCTCGGGTCTTAGAGACGAATACAATGGTTTAAAATCATCCCTTATTGGTCGCCAGTCTCCAATAGCTTTTGCTGAACTTTTTGCTTTGTTATCCGACCATGATTACATGATCCAGAAGTCTACTCCAGTCATACCGCCCTCTCAGGCTATTCTGTCTACAACTACTGCTGGTAACCATCGCGCCCCACCTTCTTCTGGTACTACTCCATCTCCTGATCAGCTCCAAGCTCTTCAGCATGCTCTCTCTCAGCTTGGTCTTCAGGTACAACCTATTGTTCCTCCTATTTCACAAGCTAACTTTACTCACAGGTCTGGTAATTATCGTGGTCGTGGACGTGGCAATAACCATGGCCGTGGAAACTACAACAATAACCGCAGTCAAACAGGTGGTAATCGGGATCAATTTCCTTGGGCCTCTACTCAAAACATTGTGTTCGGAACTTGCAACAGGTGTGGCATTGGCCACATTCCCTCTCAGTGTCCCAATCGTGATCCCTCTACTATTCGGTCACGGCAGCCTCCGTCAGCTAATTTTACAGATCTACGCTCCAACGTGTCCACCTCTTGGCTTCCAGATACAGGATCCAACCACCATGTCTCACCAGACCTATCTAGTTTCGATCACTCTGAGGCATACTCCGGTACTGATAATCTTCATGTTGGCAATGGTGAGGGCTTACCCATCCTTCATATAGGTTCTACCCAATATCACTCTCCCAACAAAACCTTTAACCTTAATAACATTCTCCATGTGCCTGATATTAAACAAAACTTACTTTCTGTTTAACAATTTTGTCTTGATAATGATGTGTTTTTTGAATTTCACTCCACTTTCTTTGTTGTGAAGGACAAGTCTACACACACCATCCTCCTCACTGGTCCAAGTAACGGTGGTCTCTACTCCTTTCGTCTTCCAACAAATCAACCAATTCCTAAAGTCGGATTCTCCACTACCCGTGCTTCCTCCACTATCTGGCATCACCGACTCGGCCATCCTCATCAACAACTGTTTCTGTCTATGGTTTCTAAGTATAGTTTACCTTTAAATAATGAGTCTTCTAGTACTTCTTTTTATAATTCTTGTTCTGTTGGGAAATCATTTAAACTACATTTGTTACCTTCTATTTATAAAAGCTCGGGTGTTTTGGATTTGGTATTTTGTGATGTTTGGGGCCCCGCCCCTGTTACCTCGTTTGATGGTCACACTTACTTTCTATTATGTGTTGATTATTACTCTTGTTTCATGTGGATATTTTCTTTAAAACTTAAGTCTGATGTGTATGCTACTTTTAAAAGCTTCCTTGTCATGGCTGAACGTCAACTTCAAACAAAACTCAAAACCGTTCAAACCGATTGGGGAGGAGAGTTTCGGAATCTCTCCCAATTCTTCTCCTCTCTCGGCATCCTTCATCGTCTCTCGTGTCCTCATACCAGTGAACAAAATGGTTTTGTTGAACGTCGTTATCGGCATGTTGTCGAAACCGGCCTCACCCTTCTAGCCGCCTCTAATGTGCCTCAACGTTTCTGGCACTTTGCTTTTGACACAGCTGTCTATCTCATCAATCGCATGCCGTCTAGAACAAACTCTAATATCTCACCATTTGAATTTTTATTCAAGCGTCCCCCAGATTTTTCCTTTCTTCGAGTCTTTGGGTGTCAGTGTTTTCCACATCTCCGTCCATACAACAAACACAAAATAGACCTCCGTTCTACTCCGTGTGTTTTTCTTGGCTACAGTCCAACCCATCATGGCTACCGTTGCCTGGACCCACAGTCTGAGCGCCTTTACATAGCCCGACATGTTCGCTTCAATGAACAATTATTTCCCTTTCACCAACCCTCTACCCCTCCTTCCCATCTACACCAGACCCATACATCTCATCCTATCCTCACCCTGACCCTACTACTTCTCCTTCACCTTCCACTACCCCTAGTGACCCGTCTCCTTCTGTCCCACTACCTACTGATACACCTACACCCACTCCTCCCACTACTGATACATTTACACCCACCACTGCCTCACCCCCTACCGATACACCTACACCCGATCCTCTTCGCACATACCAGCGTCGCTCTAGCACTACCCAACCCTCCCACCCTTCTGTTGATACCCAGCCCACTTCTCCCACTCCACAACCTACTACCACTGCCCCCTCTCGTCCTCGGCCACCTAACCTACGTCCCAACCCTGAACAAACCAAACCCCACAATATCTCCTCCTTCCACACCAACTACACAAACACCGAACCCCCTTACTTCTCCATTGCCAACAAGGATCCTCAGTGGCGTCGTGCTATGTCCGACGAGTATTCGACTCTACTACGGAATGGTACTTGGTCTGTAGTTCCTCCTGTTCCGGGTGCTAATGTGGTTGATTGCAAATGGGTCTATAAATTGAAACGTGACCCGACTGGAGCGATACAACGCTATAAGGCTCGTCTTGTTGCTAAAGGTTACAATCAGGAAGAAGGTGTAGATTATATTGAGACATTTAGTCCAGTGGTCAAATCTACCACTATCCGTGTTGTCTTATCTCTGGCCGTCACACAGAACTGGCCCCTCCGGCAGCTTGATGTTCAGAATGCCTTTCTTCACGGTGATCTCACCGAAACCGTCTACATGACTCAACCCTCTGGTTTTGTGGATCCTACTAAACCTAATCATGTGTGTCTTCTTCACAAAGCTTTATATGGGTTAAAGCAGGCTCCTCGAGCATGGTTTCATCGCCTCTCTTCCACTCTTCAGGCTCTTGGTTTTCGGGGATCTAGGACTGACCCATCACTGTTTATCTACTCTCACCAAGGCATGCTCTTATACATGTTGGTCTACGTGGATGACATTATTCTCACAGGTAACAATTCCCAAGCTATTGATACTGTGGTTCGCCGCCTTAGTCAGAGTTTTCCTCTTCAGGATATGGGTCCTCTTTCATCCTTTCTTGGTGTTGAGGTTATTCGCAACAACCCAGACTTGATTCTCTCACAGAAAAAGTATATTCTGGAGCTCCTACAGCGTGCAGGCTTATCGAATGCGAAACCGGTTCCATCCCCCATGACTACTAATGCGCATCTTGCTCTCGGTGACAGTGCGCCCTTTACCGGCCCAATTAAGTATCGTCAAATTGTGGGGGCCCTTCAGTATGTCACTCTCTCTCGCCCAGACATTGCTTATGCTGTTAACAAGGTTTGTCAGTTCATGCACTCTCCAACAGACAATCAGTGGTCCGCAGTCAAGCGCATACTTCGTTATTTGTTAGGTACTGTTGAGTATGGTTTACGCCTCGAATGTAAGTCTGGTATGCTTCTACATGCATATTCTGACTCTACTTTCACCACACTGACTGGATTCTCCGATGCTGACTGGGCCGGTTGTCCCGATGATCGTCGATCCACGGGGGGATATGCTATCTATCTCGGGTCAAATCTTGTTTCATGGTCTGCACGGAAACAAAAGACTGTTTCTCGCTCGTCTACGGAATCTGAATACAAGACTCTTGCTGACACTGTTGCTGGACTTACCTGTCTTCAGGCCTTACTACGTGAGCTTCATGTTCCTCTTCAGACAGTGCCTACTCTATGGTGTGATAATGTTGGTGCGATATATCTCTCTGCAAATCCTGTTTTCCATGCCCGCACAAAGCATGTTGAAGTAGATTTTCACTTTGTCAGAGAAAAGGTTGCCCGGCGACAACTCTCCATACGGTTCATATCTACAGATGATCAGATTGCTGATGTCTTCACAAAGCCACTCTCGTCTACACGATTTCTCCTTCTTAGATCCAAGCTACAGGTCGTTCCCCGGCCTTAGCTTGCGGGGGGATATTAGACATAGTTTATATTATGTTAACAGTATAAGGGCTAGAATGTAATTAGTCTAATCTAGATAGTAGTCATTGTAATTAGCTCTTCTATATATACTTGTATTGTATTCAGTATTTCACACATCAATATACATCAGATTACAAAGTCTGTTAGCTTGGATGGAAGAGATTCATGGATGTATGCTTTTTATAGGGATCGTTATACATCTATGTCATTAAATTTCCATTTCATTTATGTACATGTACAATAATTTATTTGCTTGTATATACAAGTGACTAAAATTAAGTTACCAACCAGATATCTAAATTCAAATAAATTTGAAATAAGGTTTTGATAATAATTAAGATAAAAAAATCAAAAAATTTCTTACTACATAAAAAAAACAATTTTTCAAATACGTTTTGTTGTTAATAATAAGAAATAAAAATATGAGTTCAACATTAATTCTCTATTAAAAATATAAGTTAAATGCATATTTTTTTCAACAAATGTATTACTTTACCTCCTAATGTTGTAAGCATCTTTTTATCAAGATAAATTCAATGATAATTTTATTTTACAAAAAAAAAAAGCTAAAAGTAAATTATCTTTTAATCACAAAAGATAAGTATTTTATTATATTAAAAATAAAATAAAGATAAATACTACTGTTATTTTTAAAATCTACAAATATTGATAAATAATTAATTTATCCATAATTTGAATTTGAATAAAGAAATCAACAAATTTGAATTATAAAACGCAGACAAGTGAGTTCGTTAGAAAGAATGTTAATCAAAGACGAATGATTGGTCAGCAAATTGTAACTGTTTCATTAGGTTGCAAGTAAAAAAAAATTTTAAAGCTTCATCTTGATAACTTTTAGTCAGTTGAGTTTTTTTATGCAATAAAAAAATTATTTAAGGATTTAATCACAAAAATAGTCCGATTTATGATATTTTGCAACAAATATCCCAAAAACAACCACTAGATTTATATTCTTGTTATTAGGGATGTAAACTGTTCCGGAACCACACCGAACCGACCCAGAACCGATTTAACCCAAACCGAATATTAAAGATTGTAAGAACCGAGAACCAAACCAATAATTGTAATGCGGTTCCGGTTCCGGTTCGGTTATGGTACGAGTATTTCGGGTACGGAACCGATTAAAACCGAAAATTAAAAAACATATATAATTTTATCTATTATAATAAGGTATAAACAAAAAAAAAACATAAAAATAGAATAAGAAAAGTATCGATCATGATGTTTTCATATAAATTATGTAGTTTTACCGTCCTAAAATATTGTTCCAACTATTTTACATTGTGAGTTTTTAAATCATTTCTTGATTTGCATGTTATGAGCTTTTCAAATTATCGGTTCTATACCCGAAAAAACCGATACTCGCAGAACCATTAACCGAATAACCGATAACCAAAAAATGAAGATTATAAGAACCGATAACCGAACCGAATATTATAAATCAGTTCCAATCGGTTCTGGTTCGGTTCCAATTTCTGTTTGGTTTTGCGGTCATTCCACACATCGCTACTTGTTATGTGGCCGTTAGTTAATCTTTTGTTCCTAACTGGCCGGAAATTTGATGACGACTGCAAATGTGATAAATTTTTTTAATTGTATATATAAGTTGTTCTAGAAAAGTGTTATATTTTGATTTTAATATTCAATTTACATTTAAGACGTTCCTAATTACAATTAGGATCTTGTCTACAAGTTTTATTAGGGTGAGACAGGTATTTATATAAAGGACAGCTGTCCACTACTAGAAAACACCTAATAAAGCCCGGTTAAAAAGGAAATAGAGCCTGGTTATTTAACCTAACTTTAATAGGGGATGGCTTTATTAAAAACCTAAATAAAGCCCGGTTATTTAACCGGGTCCGATTTATGATCCTACCCGGATAAAGCGCCCAAAAATACCTAAATAAAGCTAGGTTTCTTATAAATAACCGGGTCCAAAAACTCTGAAACATATTAACATATAGCCCGGTTTATTACTAAAAAACCTAGTCCAAAAAGTATTTTTTTTTTTAAAGTTTTTTGTTTAATCTATATTATCCAGCATAAAGCTTAATTTAATTAATTACAACCTGTGTTTCCTAATACATGCAAAAATAAAGCATACATATAACATTCCATTCATAATCTATTTCAAAATACATAACATGCCACAAGTTGTACCTCAAAAAACATACATTTTAAGTATCTAAATAAGAATTCAATATTTGGATTCCAAAATCTTTAACTCCGAAAAATGTTTAAAAAACACCTCCTCAACGCTCCAACTCCACGATTCTTCGTTGTCCATCGCACACCAATTTTTGGCCATCCCTCTAACACTTCATTTCTTACCTATAAAACATAATCACATTGAACTTTAATCAACACTAACAAAAAATCATTCTATTATCTAAATATAAGGTCTATTGATACCACTACACAAACTAGCATGGAAATTGACCACCAAAACATGTAAAAACCACTACTAATCATGCTATGATGATGTACAAATGTCCATGAGTATGAGGCAGCATATATATGTGTAATTGGAGCTGATCAGTAGCAGCAAAACAACAGTCACAGAAACCATGCAGTCTTGTCTTGGCCTGTGGTCAAAAGCCTCTCGATTTTTAGGCGCTGCCTTTTGACCTTTGGACAAGACTTTTAGAAATCTTTATAGGGCATTAGGGAGGTGTTATGAGCTGATATGTACAACAATAGATGGACCATGACAGCCGTCCACAGAAAGATTAAATGACTGGTCTGTTCTTGAGTTGTTTGTGCAGTCCAAATTCAGCAACATCATTGGATTTTTTAGTACTGCAAGACTGATATTTCAGTCCTTATTTTAGCATCTAATGGACCCATAAAATAGCAAATAAATCCCCAAACTTATAGCATGAATTTGGAGTGGAAATGTTAATTTGGACAGCAACTTTTATAATTCTCTTTAGGTGCTGAAACATCATAATTTCAGCCCTTAATCTTACATCTAATGAACTCCTAAACCTTTCATATTAATCCATAAACATCTAGCATGAATTCAACACACATTTAGCCATTTAAATCAACATTAAACTATGGTAATACTTAGCTTAAAATGAAAAAATTGTGGGCTTTGAAATAAGGGACAGCAGCCATTTTTATTCATATAAATCAAGTGTGTGTGTGTGATGTTATGCATAAATATCTAAGACTTACAAAGTCTCAGATGTGTAGTGTTTATGACAGAAAAATCAGCAGCCCCTTTCCTATTTGTCATATATAAATACACTAAGTGTTGATTGGGTGTATGAATAAAGTTCTAAGCAACAACCCATTTTAGTCTATGATTCAATATAGACTTAAGTAACAGGACATGTGTGCTTGTGTGTGAATATGTTTAACAACAAACCTATCAAGTTGTCACATACATTTTTTTCAATATGCATAACATCAAGACAATGACGAACTTGCAAATGCTTCCAATAAGGTAAATCCCAAAAAATGGACCTTTTCTTCCATATATTCTTAGGAGGAGTTGTACCATTTTTACCAAACACAATGTTTAAATTTGCAACTCGGGAAAATGTAGATTCTCCATTCAACGGTGGCCTTATCACATCATGTTCAATTTTACCGTCAAACACTTTCTTCTGTCTGCGATATGAATGACTCTTTGGAAGTGATCTTCAATGTCCCATGTAGACCATTTTCCTACATTTTTTCAACCATAGTGAACATGTGTCATCTTCACAAACAGGGCATGCTTTCGCCCCTTTTGTGTCATATCCTGACACATTGCCATATGCTGGAAAATCACTGATGGTGCAAAAAATCATGGCTCGTAACTGGAAATTCTCTTTCTTGTATGCATCATAAACCTCGACACCAGGGTTCCATAAATTTTTCATGTCGTCAATTAACGGAGCCAGATACACGTCAATGTCGTTACCGGGTTGTTTTGGACCTTGAATTAACAATGACATCATGATGTATTTTCGTTTCATGCATAACCACGGTGGCAGATTGTATATGCACAAGAGAACCGGCCAGGTGCTATGACGACTACTCATGTTTCCGAAAGGATTAATTCCATCTGAACTAAGTCCCAGCCGAATATTTCTCAATTCTTCCCCAAATTCTGGAAAATCCGTATCAATATTCCTCCATTGAGGAGAATCAGCCACGTGTCTTATTTTCCCATCATTTTTACGTTCTTCTACATGCCAACGTAACAATCTTGCATCTTTGACATTTGCAAATAGTCGCTTCAATCTTGGCACGATGGGTAAGTACCACAACACTTTAGCAGGTGGCCCATTTTTCATCACGTCATTATTTTCTTTTATATGTTGCTTTTGCTTATACCTAGATGCACCACATATAACACATTCATCTAGGTTCTCGTATTCATTTCTGTACAATATACAATCATTCGGACATGCATGTATTCTTTCAATTTCCAATCCCATTGGACACATCATTTTTTTTGCTTGATATAATGAGACAGGCAATTCATTATCTTCCGGAAGCATTTCATGCAAAATCTCTAATAAACTTGTGAAACTTTTGTCACTCCAACCATTGTTGGCTTTTAAATTAAACAATTTTAAAACCGCAGAAAGTTTAGTGAATTTTGTACAACCGGTATACAACGGTTTTTCAGAGTCGTCAAATAAATCTTGAAATTTATCATGAAACTTTTCAGCAACATCGCCTTCCAAATCATGTAACATGTCGTCTATATTATCACAATCGTCGTTAATCAAAACATCATTACCACCGTCACTAAATTCCGAAACAACGGGGGTACTTGTAGATAATAATTCACCATGTCGTGACCAACAAGTATATCTTTCCGTAAATCCGTTGAGTATTAAATGACCTTTAATGTCTTTAGAATCTTCAAACATACGAAAATTGTTACACGTTTTACAAGGACACCAAATTTTACGCTTTCCTTTATTGACTCGATCATTCTCAGCAACTTTTATAAAATCAGACAAATATCTCAAAAATTCGACCGAAGCACGGTTTATCTCGTACATCCATATTCTACGATCCATCTGAAATTTGAGAAAATAATATAATTAATATAATGCATGAATGCACGATATCAAATGTATGAATCTGATTATTGGTGGTCAATCCTAACCCACTTTTTGAATACGTTGTCCCATATATGAATACATATTAACATATTGAGTATTTAAGAAAAAATCGGCAGCATTTCCCTTTAACTCCCCAAGTATGCGCATAAAACGCAAACCCGTAGGAGTAAAGAGAAATGTACACCGATCTTTTCTTAAATACTCAATGTGTTAATATATATTCATATCCTAAATGAGACAACGTATTCAAAAAGCAGTCCCAAAGCGGGGACAATCCAAAATTAATCTCTACTAGATTAATTTTGGACGGGTATGTTACTACTGGCATATATATGAACTCCTATGTTTGCCCAACAATTGGCAACCCACACTACATGAATGCCATAAATTTAAAACGAATATAGTTCGAAAATAAAAATTAAATTACCTTAATAGCTTTGGCGTAGTAGATCGACTCTACAATAAAAACCTACAATAAATAATAAATAAGAGTTAATAAAGATTTATTTTTAGATGCATGTCCCACACACACACAAATATATATATATATATATATATAAAACGATTTAAAAAAATTCAATGAACATAACATCGTTTATTTTAAGTGTATTAATGGGAGAAAGAATAGGTGTGTGTGTGTGTATATATATATATATCAAATACATAAGAAATAAAATACCTTTATCCAAGAAGCAAGTTTTCTAATTTTTGTAGATATTTAATGCAAAATAAGTGTGTTTATGAAGAGTTTGTTGAAGGTGTATTAATGGAGGAAGATATAAATGATGAGAATGTATGAAGTTTGTGAAAAAGAAGAAGCTGCTGCCTGCATTTATCAGTGGACAAATGGAACCCGGTTCTTTACAAAAAAACCGGGCTATATTATCGGTAGATATACGTCTCCATCAATAATTAATGAAGTAGTAATAAAGCCCGGTTTTTATCTTAAAAACCTGGTCTGATTTAACAAAATGATAACCCCTACGCCCTATGCCTTGGTTCACTGCTCGAAAAACATTTAAGTCGTTAAATAAAGCCCGGTTAATAAGAAAATAACCGGGTTATATTCATAGTCAACGGAAACCCCCTGAATGACTATTAATTACATGTCTGAGCAATATAACCCGGTTCGTTAATTAACAACCGGGCTATATTGTTATTAAGAGGGCTGAAGGAAATGCGATGAAATATAACCCGGTTGTTTATAATGTAACCGGGCTATTTTATATTTAAAAAAACACGGGTTTTAATATAGCCCGGTTTTTTAATAGATTTTTGAAAAACATTGCTATATTTACGGGGTTCGTTTATCAGTTTTGTAGCAGTGGTCCATAATTATTAACTTATACTTTTTTTGTCCATTTTTATATTAATATATAATTAAGTAAACAATGTTTTACAAACCATTTTGGTATTTCGATCCAATGGTTGGGTGCTGGTAAGAGCCTCAATTCCGTGAGAACATGAGAACGTATATTACATATTTAAAGTTTTTGTAATGGACTTATTTGGTAATTACCAAACCTATGTAGCAGGCAAATCACATTGAAAACAATGGGACAAACGAAACTATTCAAATCTTGATTTTCTTTCTTAAGACAAATGGAATTACTCAAACCTAAAAGTGAGACAAGTAGGGTGCGTTTAACAAACGAGAAATTTCGGTTTGGAGTTTTAATAAAACTAAAATATATGATGGTTTTTAAGAAAAACACATTTTAGAGATGAGAATGTGTTTAAATGTGTTATAAATAGTTTTTGCGTTTTCATTTTTCACTCTCCTTTATAACAAATATTTAGGTGACCTGCAATAGTCGTGTGTTATAACAACTTATTGTTTTTGTAAAAGAAAATTATATGTTTTTATGCTATAATTCGAACATATGTTGGACTTGCAATAGTCGTGTGTTTCATGGTGTTTATTACGCAGACATCGGTCCAAAGATACCATATACTCAAGTGTTATCAGAGGCGGACCTAGTATATAAAGTGGTGTGTCACTTGACACCGATAAATTTTTCAAAATACTAATGTACCTATGAGATGAAAATTTTAAAAAATGACACCGATAACAAAAATCTCTGAATCCGCTCGTGACTGTGATATTCTTTCATGTTCAATTCCATATAAAATCTGGTAAGTCCAGGAGTAAAAAAGTCAGAATGTTAAGTTTGGGACGGCCAGTAATAAAGTAGTGCTTTTGTCTTTCACTCTTTCATTGTAGTTGTATCATACTATAATGGTCCTGAAATGAACATAATGTGATTGCAAACATGATTGACTTCAGTTTCTGCATATATATATGCTTTAACCCTAAAAGTTGATCTTCAGCGTTATGCATCACGATCACTTGATACATTATGTGGTCGGTCTGAGTCGGATAGATCCAAATAGTATATTATGCACAATGGAAGTCGATCTGTCATTAAGCTACATGTCACTTTATTATTGAATTTATTGATTTTCTTCTTTTGATAGCAAACTAACTCTTTAGTATATTAATTTACTAATGATCAAACCCAAAATCTCTAATTCCATTGATCAACATTGAAATTTATTCACTAGATTTTATTACTATGCACTATTAAGTTAATATCTTAAATTGTAGTTTTGTTATTAAAATAAATAAATCAATAAATTTGATATAAAAGAACTTGTAGCTCAATGGATAAAGCGTTGCTTTACGAACAACATTTTTAGTTCCCAACTAAGTGATCTAATAATTAATTTTGTGGAGAAGCATAAAAACGATGAACCTATTTCGATCGAACGGGCCAGTTTGGACCGCTGGACGAACTCGACCCTCGACCAGTCGTATAATGCATCAAGCGATCGTGATGCACCATCCTCCCCGCGTGATCTTAACAACTTTTGTTGTGCTTGGGCCAGGCTTGTGAAGACTTGAGCCGGGCTTGTGAAGACTAATATCTTAATGGTTGTTTTTGTAGGTTGCTATCTTAACAACTTTTGTGATGTTAAGATATCACCAATATTAAGATAGTGGCAGTTCAACCATTGCTTGAATGTAAAGTCAACCTATTTTACCCACTTAAAGAATTACTTTTAATAGTGGTACTTTCTGTTGCGCTGCATAATGGATGGTACTCACTTGAACCTATATATATATATATATATATATATATATATATATATATATATATATATATATATATATATATATATATATATATATATATATAAATGTATGTATGTATGTATGTAGGGTCAGGTTCTATGGGGAACCATATGCATCGAGAACAAAAAAAAACCGATGTTAGCCCTCAGATTAAATGATCATTGGCGCATCACGCGATGCACGTATTTCGTATGCATAATGGTATTTTCGGAAAAATAATATACTAGTCAAATAAATTCTAACTAGTGTAATACCCGTACGGTGTACGGGACAACATTAAATGCAAAAGTTTTACTTGCAAATCATAATACCTTGCCATATGTATTAACTATTAATAGCGTAATATCGATGAATATGTACAAATTTAAAAAATCAAAAACAATACAGTATACATTCAACAAAAACGTTATAACAAAACCATTAACCCATTAAATGTTAATAAAACTTCAACACTGCAACATTCTCCTAATGTTTTCTGCCTTACAATCTTCGTTACGTCAGTAGAGAACAACATATTAACTGAAAAGTACGTAACATATGACCATCAATATCTGAAACATAAGGTAATTCATAAGGATACCAAAAGTAACGTACTACAAGCATAACATAAGATACCTGAATCGAAACGCATAAACACATGAAATATATATTATTGAGTTTGTTATCATCGCATGATAAAACCTTACATGTTCCGTATCTGGTGTGTCATACAGCTTTATCTTTACCTTATATCCCCTATCAACAAAACGACATTAGTTATAAAAAAAATATATAGCATTCAGTAAATAATACATATATAATTAAAAATTGAAGTACAAGAAAAACTTGCACTTACGTCGTATCCTGCAAGAAGACTTCAAACGAAGAGCTCAAGTTAAAAAATGTTGCACTAATTCGACGACCACTGATGATTTTGCCAACAACGTCTAATACGATATAAATTAAATGTTAGAACCCCAAAACTTAACACAACTTATATACAGAAACAAATAATATAAACAATCAAAATAAATAACAATGACCTACCGATCATCACCCGAGAACTCGTTGTTTGATGCACAAGGCTTCTAATTGACGATACCAATGGATATACAGGAACCATGCGCTCAATATCATTTGTAACACGGGTAATAGTTGTCTTCTTATTGAAACATATATCCCACTCACAACGCAACAAATCAAATGATCTAAACCTTGGATAATGATTACAGCTTCCTTGGATTTTGAAATTATGCAAATGGTATACACCACCTACAAAAGACCTCCACGGGTATAGATGCATCAAACTGAATGGTATATAAGCTACCATTTTCTATCTCTATAACACGTTAAATCCAATAAATATAGAACGTGACATCATAAAGTCAATATACATACCAGTGTAACATTTATCACTTACATCTTTATCAATCAGAATTAATATCAATATGTCATTTCTGTCATCTTTCCAAACAAAGTCTACTCGAACAGCGATGATATTCCAGCATGCATGAGGATGAGTAAGTGATGAAAAAACATCTACCGTCCAAATATCATCCATTAGCTACACAAAAAAAGTTGAGGAAACATTTTGACCTGTAAGCACTACACTATGGCATCGTAATTGACGAATGTATGTGCACATACTATTAAGTATCAAAAATCATGCTAACTTCAACAAATACAAGTAACAACCGCATAAGTATATTGAAGCCTCTACTAACATAACACCAGTTCAATTATACGATAATATGAAATAAAAGGACCTGTGTACATAATATACACACATACAAAAGTATAATTAAGCAAACAAAGAACAATATAATATCTGGTATATAGAATAATTTGTATCACAAGTTAACCAATGAGGTTAAAAATCATTTAAAAAAAAGTAAACGTTAAATATAATGTAAGTAGTTGTCATACATAACACAATGCATTTTCAAAAGTGTAAATAAATGTCAGCAGGAATAACAGTTTCACATCGTATGTGAGTATCAATTTGTAACATGATCTATAGCAGGAACATCGTCACAAACATGTGATGTAGACGGAGTTGAGTTACTGTCTGATCCAGTAACCCCTAAAAAGATGGACTCATTAGATGCATGATCATGATGCAAACCACAATGTGTTAGCTGAGAATGATCCAATGATTTTTGTTCTTCCGTTGCACCAACCATAGAACTGGACGCTACAGACGAGACAACCGTTGATTGGGTCAGGAGATTGGCAACAACATATTCATAGTCACCGTGATACTTGGCAACAGTGAAACGACGAATACAGTGCGGTCGAAGATTGAAGGCATCGACCTTAATATCAAGTACGACATGTCGTGCACATACCATGTCTAAAAGGAACCAATACATCCAATCAGGATCCTCACCACCCTAAGACAGAAGTACACATACATTAACAAATGCCATTATAAGCCTATAAAAATATTAACTTTGAGTGACCAACTGACCTCCTTAATACTCTTCATAATCAACCCACTTGCAGTAAACCCGACAAGTTTTGTTGCATCAGCATTAAATAAAACACAAGTCATCTCATGTGTCTCATTCCTCAGCCGGATTACCAATTTATATCTATAGAACCCATAAACTGTTAACAAAACTGGATTATCATGACGAATACGGATAGAAGAAACCTACGCTTGGCGAGGATTCAAGACATTTTGTTTGCAACTTTCACAATAATAACGCCGACCACTTAACACCGCCTTTTTAAAACACGTAGTACATAGGATGAACTTCCAATCATTTGACAAAGCAACATCAATCAATGTCCCAGCGACAGAAAAAATTGACCCCTATAATAAGTAACAAAGTTTTTTAGTTAACTGATACCCACCGCGAAAATACAATAATATGAATATAGTACCTCAGTAGGCCCATCATCCAAACGGCCATATAACTCTTCAATTAATAAAATGGAAATTGTATCCGTGAATGATACAGCTGGTCCAAATGTAATAGGACGAGAAGGGCTATAAACAAATTATTGGATAACATCAGAATGTTGGCTTGTTGACTAATTTTAGAATATAAACAGTGAAAGAGGTAATGACATCACCAGTCATGAAAAGAAATCACTTCTGGTATTTGAAGGTCAACGTAAAAATGGGTTGTCGATGTTGTGCTTAAATGTGGGACCTCTTCAAATAGCCATGAAAATGTTAGTGATAATATATATACGTTAACATATTATCACGTAGCAAAACAAACATACGTTTATAAGCACGAACAGTGCAACACGTAATGACAGCAACAACATTTACAGGTTGTTTTGCACAAATCATATCATCAGTATATTTCACAGCAGACGACCCCCATAGTGAGACGTCTAACAACGTGCCACTGCAATCGAATACATGTTAAAAAAAAGGCAAGACTGGAGAACGTGTAATTGAACACTTCTATTGATGCACAGAATAAGTATGATACCTGAAATCAGAAATGACAATCTTACGGATATCAGAGGCAGGGCTTGTAACCGTTTTAGATTTTCTCTCAATATACACGAACAACTCCAATAACATCTGAAAGAATACGGTATGAAGGATACAAACGTTTTTAAATAACTTGTGTTATACATTTAGTGAGAGTAACTAATAACATCACCTGTTAAGTAAATATCATCATTTACACGAGTGTGGACATCATGGAATGAGAGAAACTCGAAAACATAGCGTTGAAATACATCAGCACCGACGTCTGAATGCAATAAAACAGACGTAGCAGCACCAAATTGAACAAAAAAATCACGTTGTAAAGGCCTATACTTAGTCGTGTAATTAAGAACATTGAAACGACTAATCTTGTAAACACGACCCTCAATAACAGAATTTTTGAACTTCTAGATGTTATACTTCGGCACAAAAGCATGAATCATTGACCGCTGAAAACAAAGGAAATTACATGTATTCATAACATACAATATAAGTATGGCACGTCACAAATGAACCGTGTAACAGAACGCATACCTGGTCGTCAACTAATATCATGTTTTGGGACAATTTCTGATCATTCCGAGGATTGCACGCAGTCCATACACGTGACACCATGACTATCATGCACCACTTGTCACTTACGAGTGGAACCAAGTCAGAAATGCATGAAGCAATTGACCGCATCCTCACTCAAAATTAACTGCACGTGAAACGGGAATAAGAACCCCACATAACAGTAAACATAAGAATGTATGTAATGTTTAACTGTATTCAACAGAATATACACAAGTACATAACTAATACCTTGTGGGAGATTATAAAATACTTCTTTATAAACGACATTTTTTTGTTAAATTGTCATCACACTTGCCTCCATTATCGATGTAAAAACGAAGACCTCTACGCGATGTCACTCGAGATGAAACGACATATAATTAACCATGACTAAATACTGGGTTTTCTAGGTAGCCACAGACTGATTTGAATGTTTGCCCCTGACTCTTATTAATTGTCATAGCAAAGCAAACCTTAACAGGGAATTGCCTTTGCTTAAATCGAAATGGCCAGCAAGTATCAGTCGGAGTCATATCAATTCTACCAATAAGTGTTTTTTCACCAACATGACTTCCAGTGATTATCACTGCTTCAAGAACCAAACGACTAATCTGTGTTATGATCAATCGTGTGCCGTTACAAAGTCCACGTTTCAAGTTTATGTTACACAACAACATCACTGGAGCCCCAATCTTTAACTCAAGAATGTGGTTTGGGATCCCAGAAAACTTCAATGTGTTAAGAAATTCAGGTGGGTACATAATACGCATTTCATCCAGATTGTTTGTCATTGCACAAATATCATCAGCACTCAACAACAAATGCATGTCACCAACCATACTCTCAAGAATATGGGAGTTCACCTCATCAACATCGTCATTGGTTGGACACAAGATACATCGTTCTTTCAAATACTCAAAATCAGTGATTTGACCAAACAAATCAGGATACGTAGACATTACGATTGAATGAATTGGATTGTTCAAGACCGGTATCAAAAGATCATCTGGAATACATATCCATTCAGCCTCAGGTTCATCAGGCAATGCAATTGTATGAAGTTTCCCATCACCCATATCTAAGATCCATTTGTTAAAATGCATCATTGAATTCATATCTAAATCTGAAAGCGACGGATCACGAAGCCGCATATTTATTGACAAAATGAAAATTCTACACACATCCCATATCCTAGCTGATTTGTTTATAACTGATGAAACAACTTCACTCCGACGTGCATTCGGAATAACAGGAAAAACCTGTCGAAAATCACCGCCTAGTACAACAACCTTTCCACCAAACACATGATTTCCAGCAGACGACCGATCATATTTACACAGGTCCCGTAATGTTCTATCTACAGCTTCAAATACATTACGATGTTGCAAGGGCGCCTCATCTCAAATTATCAAATCTGACTCTCTAATCAGGTCTGCAAGTTCTGAGACAACATCAATACCACAACATGAATCATTATCGATATCAACAGGGATACGAAAACGTGAGTGTGCTGTTCGACCTCCAGGCAACAACAGAGATGCAATACCAGATGAAGCAACGGACAATACCACTTTACCAATAGATTGTATACGTGAAATTAGAGTGGTCCAAAGATATGTCTTGCATGTACCTCCACTACCATATACAAATACAACCCCACCATCAGCCTTTTCAACACTTGTCATTATATAATCAAAGATCTCCAGTTGTTGATGATTTAACCCCGGTACGAATCCTGAAACCGAGCTCGTTCAGCCCCTATGTCATATGTTCGTTCATACACGATTAAAGGGTTCATTGTCCCTCGTAATAAGACACGATCTATTTGGGGAAGATTTGGAAATTCAACCAACGATCTATTACTACCATTAAAAATCTTTTCAATTTCTAACAATGTGTAATTTTCAATCTCTTCATCCGTAAACAACACATCATCGTTTTCTAACAATCTACGTTGATTATACACCACGTCTTCTGATAAGTAAGGCAAAGAGGCCCTAAACAACTGCTCATGATCAGCTACCTCACAAAATAACAATATAGTTACAAACAATTCCCGAAGCTGATGGCCTAACTGCCACTGTGAAGCCTGTCGTATTGATTCAACCCATTCAGTATCATCGCCTAACAAATTCAACGCGTTACAAGCACACATGTATGTCGGGTACACAACACCATTAATTGTTCGTATATCTCTAAAACACGTGGGACCACAAACAAGATTCAACAACATACGTAGGTAATACCGCTGACCCATAGACGGGCTAACATAATATATGCGCCCAATAGTTGTGCCACTTTTACGCGGCAACCATGCTTTCTGTTGTTCATGCCATGGAAAATACGTAGGAAATTCAGCATACGTAAGATTTTGGCCTTCTGCATAAAATTGGTTTGCAACCATCCATTCGGTAATTTTTGTTTTGCTAGAATTTTCTCGTTGAGCAACATCGGCGACATTGTCATCATCCCTAAAGTATACCCGATTGCAACCCTCCTCATTGAAAAGAAGTCTTTCAACAGCAACAGATCGATAATGCATTTCGAATCCCAACAACTTCCAACATGCTTCAGATGCTGAAATGTATCGACAGTTAAGGTACACCTCAATTTCATTATTAGAATGGACAAGTGACTGAAAAGGTGTTCTACTATTTTGTCCTTCAACAACAACAGTGGCACGATCGGGTCCCTTATTAAGGTAGTTGAAAAGGTATTTGACTAAAGTGCCCTGGTTGCACCATTCAACATTGATGTGGCAACCATATTTTACCACCAAATCAATATTGTGGGGCACGACCCATCGATTATCAAGTCGAATTTCATGACGACCAACCTGAGCAACCCGCCCGTTATCAGATCGTTTGTACCGAGACCATCCATCTCGTTGAATTAACGTTTCAGAACAAAATGATTTTGGATAGTTTTTTGTACATCGATCCTTAGACATACACGAGTTCAATGGGTTCAACAATCCACACGGACCATGCATCATATGAGTACTTACGACATCAAACGCAACAGGGTCAGCAAATTCAAACGGTAATTCTGCAGATATGATCGCATCGATCTTTTCGGGGGACAATATCTTATCTTCCGAATGCAATAAGATAAGACAATGACAATGGGGCAACCCTCGTTTCTGAAACTCAATTGTATACAATACTGCGGAGAAAAACAAAATTACATTCACCAAAAATAAATAATAGTTAATATAAAGTGTTTGTCAAGCGAAATATAACGTGCAAACCTGCTTTTACACGACCAAAATGATTATTTTTTTAATGTCTCGCTTTAACTCATCAAGCTTTATCTTAAAGATACGTGCAATAATATCTGGTCTATCGCAAGTCGGTTGACCACTGATTGCTGATTCAACGTGTCGTTTAATTTCAGGCCATTGTGGGTTACAAGTCATCGTCACAAGTAAATCAGGAGGTTCAGCCCACCGATAAATTGCCATTTCATCTTGATATTGTTGCACCATATGTCTAGGCCCTCCTGTAAAAGAGGAAGGCAAAGCAACCTGTCGGCCAACAAACTCACAATTTGTCTCTCCGCTAACATGGTCATGCAATCCGTTATAAAGTTCAGAACGGATTGTATTTTGGTTGCGCTTATACCAATCCAACTCATGCTCGAGAACAGCCGCATATGCATCAACTACAAATGTATGAAACAGACGACCACCTTTATGCAACGTCTTCCCTTCATTAAGCCTATGTTGTAATCGGAAACAATAATACTCTCGCAAGCTCAAGAACTTTCGCTTTGTCGTTTGAGGAACATTTAGAGGTATTTCAAGAGTAAACCCATCTTCTCCGTATGGAAATAACAACGGATACTGCATTGGCATGAAGCTCGGGTGCAATTCAGATATTCGCTTAACCACACCACTACGCTTCTCTACAATTACATCACGTTGGTCCGTAGGGTTGCCATCACCTGGGATCAATGCAGCCACTTCTGATGCAGTCGGTAAGTTGTATTGCCTTCCATCCCTTTGACGTGTGACAAGCAACCGAAGTGTAACCGGATGCAACAACGACTCATCAAATCTTTCTTTAACCGTCCTAAATACCTTAACTAATGCATTGCATCCATTGAGCATCGAGATTAGTTGCTGAACTAACATTCACAATATTCTATCGTCAACACTGGTAATTAGGTGTTGATTCAATGCAAACAAACGATTATCAACCTCATTCTCAGTATCGTATATATACAACTGTGCAAATCGAGGGCGTTCATCGGGATGCGTTGGCAACAAAGACCCAATTCGATGATGGTTATGACCATTTAATCGAAACGTATAAGGTGATCTTCCGTCATTTATGTGTCTGTCGATAATTCCACCAGTTGACGTAAACGCAAACATTGCATTTAATACCTTAATGTTAGTACAGATTACATGTGCACGACGACCACCTCGATAGTCCAACAATTCCTCTAACAATGTTGGACCGTGACACAAATACGGTAGACGCACCTTTCCTTCCCCACAACATAAATAGAACTTTGGGTTTCTCGGATTCACGCTCTTAATAGTAGGTTCACCGTACCACATCATTGCGTTACAGTACATACACGTGTACGATGCATCTCCACTGTCCTAATAACCATATGTACGACCTAAACAATGGTTAAAAAAAGGTATAAGAAAAGTAGGCCAATCATTAGAAGCACATATAAAATTATTTAAAGAATTATTGTCACTGTCTCTTACAATGTGCGATGGACGGTTCACCAGCAGAACTGTTTTCGCTATCATGATTGGGGAGGTTAGTCGAGCCGATAGTGTCTGCATGTTGTTGTATTCGATTTACAGCATGAATACGAACACCATTAGAAGCATCACGCGTATTTAACGATGTATCACTACATTGTGAATGTTCAACATTAACCGGAGTACCATCAGCATTGACAATGGTTCTTCCTGAAATGATCACCTGATCCGGTGGTAGTCGTGATATTCTCGGATGAGCAATATCAACAACGATATCTAAAATACATATCGTTATAGACATAGTAAGTTAATAAACAACAACAACAACATAAGAGAGATAGTTCATAGGAAAGGTAATCAAACTAACTTGATGAAGGTGTATGCGAGGTCATTCTAGGTAAAATCTGTGTATGTATGGAATCGAAGTCATTTACACGTTGTACGACAGTATGAGCATTATCAGGCGAAATAGCGCGACGTCAAGGTCGACCCAGTCGGCGGGTCTGAGATCTCATTTTATTGGAAGCCACAGTAACCAACGATTGTCCATGTTGGTCCATTTCATTACGTGGCATGATAACTGCACGTCTTCCTAAATGCGTTCGTCCCATACGGCTTCCACATTGCGGTGACACATAAGATGTCCCTTGTGTGGAACACAACTGTGAGGCGTCCACTTCACCCGAACATGCAATATGTTCGTTATGTCACCCAAGATTTCCCGGTTATTGTTGCATGATGGTGCGTGTTGGGCGAATTCAAATGTTGAACGCAAAGTTGATCCAGATATAATATTAGACATTGTATGAGTGGAAGAGACACTCGTATTGTTATTTGTATTTGCATTTTCATTACAACCAGGAGACATTGTAGGAAACTACATGCAAATATAACATGTATCTATAAGTACAATATATACAACCACTTACATGGCACAACATGACATGACATGAAAAGGAACATAACAAACAATAAATAACAGGCTGTAATTTGGAAATACATGTTAAACTATCAAGCAGATTGATATGCAACATAAAGCGTATGGAATGAAAATAATGAACAAAAAAAATAAGGAAACACACAGTACAAATTCTATTTCATTTTAACCCATGTAAACATAGGATTAAATCACTTATAAAGTGTTGTTGAGAAATAAAACATATACATACATAAAAATAATGATCACATAACAAAAAGACATAATAAATATATAAACAATAGAAGTAATCTAACCAAATAAATAAAATTACTGGAACTAAAATAGAGACACACAATAGTTAATATGCATGTATTACATCAATTGATTTTAGAAAATGTAAAAAAAAATATATGGATATATAAAAAATTGTAGAAACTTTATTTAATCGAAATTTACTTAGTTAATTATTAAATTATATTATAATAGTTAGTTTAATTGACATTTCATATTAACAATAGTTCTCATAAATAATATGACAATGTTTGAAAATTACAACTTTGAATTAAATTAGGAAATTAGAAGACAAATTAAAGGAGATCATCACAAGTGCCAATTTTGTTTATACATATATATATATATATATATATATATATATATATATATATATATATATATATATATATATATAGGTTGAAGTAACCACCACCCGTTATGCAGCGCAGCAGAAGGTACCACCATTAAAAGTAATTTTTTCATGAACATGTTTGAATTAACATTAGACAGGTGATATAAAAATTTCACGGAAATCTGAACACACTAAGTGCATGAAAAAATGCATCACATAAATGTGCGTCCACACATATTCAAAATGATATAAGCGTGTGTTCACATCACTTTTTAGGGCACAGACGATGTGAATGTATGTGAAATTTACATTTGATATTCATAATGTTAGTTAAAACATGGTTACAAAAAAAATCTTAAAAAAAGCTATTTTAAAGTTGGTACCTTCTGGTGCACTGTATAACGGGTTGTACTTTCTCGAACCATATTCTCTCTCTCTCTCTGACTCTCTCTCTCTCTCTCTCTCTCTATATATATATATATATATATATATATATATATATATATATATATATATATATATATATATATATATATATATATATATATATATATATATAAAGGTTGATGTCACCAAAATTTTATATATACAACCACTAAACAAATCGAAACTAAAGTAAAAACGTGATGCATTTTAAAATTAAAGTGAAGCAATCATAAAGACAAATTTTTATGAAAACAAATAACAAAAGAAGAAGCATCTTAAAATTACTATTAATAAAAGAAACATACTAACATGTCCCACGTATTAGTTTATTCTATCTTTTTTTAATTTGAATAAATATATTTTTATATTGACACTAGTTAGTTGCCCATGTATTACATGAGATGTATTTATGAAATAATTTTTTTAAATGCATATAAAAATAACATTAGTATATTACAATTAAAAATGGTTAATAATTAAATGATAATATTAAAACACAATAAATAAATTATCTAAGCGATATAAACTATGAGATTAAAATACTTATTATACGAATAAATAAAAATTTTACTGACTGGAATAGAAGGTTAATTCATGAATAATTAGCTATATTTAAAGATTTATTAAATATTTTAATTAGTATGAAAATAAATATCACAAATAGTTTATTAAAAATAATTAGAGTTATACCGGCCAAGCATATATATATATATATATATATATATATATATATATATATATATATATATATATATATATATATATATATATATATATATAAAGTGTTTCACTTATAAAAATGAAATAATTGAATGGAAAATTGGGTTTGGACCTCAAATTGGGTTAAATTATTCGGTACATTTGTAGTGGGCTGGATTAATACCCATGAAGGTGGGTAAAATTCAGTCGTTGATGCAAAACCGGATGAAAAGTAACCCTACACCACTCCTTTATAAACCTTCTAGTTGACACCTTTGTCCACACTAGCTACTAATGACCTTTCTCTATCATCTCTCTACGATCTGATACGTCTCTCTAAATATCTCTCTACCTAGGGTTTTCTCCTGTAGCACTTTTCAAGCTTCCATTACTTTAGACGAGAAGTTAACATCATCGCCGGCGGCCATGTTGTTTTAAGGCCATACTGCCGTCACACGGCGCCGCCGTTGGTGCAACACCTGCGATCTACTGACGCCTTCGTGTGGATCCGTTTCTATGTAACCTACGTTGTCGTGTGATGGTCCACGCACGAGAATGATATCGGTTGCTTCAGATCATCCATATTCGGCCGCGCGACCGGCGCCTTAACAGGTTGCGTGATGGCTGGAGAAGACGAAACGGTATGTAACATTTTCTTTGCAATACGGCCGATGATGGACGGGGGCGTATACGATGGCTTCAGCCACGATGGCCATACCTCCTAGGCCACTTAGAAATCGATTCGCACACACGTATGCCATAAGATTGGAACACAGAAACTTGCAAAACGACATGCATTTGTGATTTTATTTTAGATCTGACAGATCTGGTTAACCTTGTTGTGTGTCGATGACTACCGGCAGCCATCACAGTCGATCCATGACTGACGATGGTTACTGGTTAAAGCCACTAGTTACAACACCTTCAAATGGCCAGTGTTTCGAGGTGCATAAAATTTTATTGCATACATATATGTCTTTGGATTGTCGTTCAAATATCTTAACAATGCGAGGGGTAAAACCTTTTGGTTATGTTAATGACTTGGAAAGAAACGTTTGTCACTTATTTTTATGTCAAAGCAACATACATCTACATCACCGTCCTATACATGACGGTTGGTGTAGATAACAAACAGAGATGGTATGTGTGTAAGTAAAATAAGGCGGTACGAAACCCTCCGATGACGACAGCGTAGAACTGACCTGTCTAGGCGGTATTTCGAACTTACTAAATGGTGTGCTTTTGGTTTCTTCGAATTAAAATTGTATAGCCACAGTTGTATACAATTGCATGTTACATGTTGCTACAACTACATCTCACGGCTGTTCAAAAGTTTTACATGCTGCCGGTGCGATGGCATTCAACATAAGACACTTGTATTTCGGCAATGATGAGCCATCACAATGCAACCACCATGGTGGCATCAATCAAAAGTGAATATGTTTGTCTAGCCGATAAGAAATGATGTCTAAAACACTTTGATAGGAATAGACAGCCGATAACATGATTAACATTTCATAAACTGCTACGTTTTGTTTCTGGAATTGTTTATTAACATTATATGCATTATATAAACGTTTTAACCACTGTAGCCACATACATGATTCATTGCCTACTCCTTACCAAAATCTTGAAGAAACTCCAAAAAGAGGCACATTGCATAGGTCAGATACTTTAATTTAAAAGTCATAATGTATTTTTTAATACGTTACAATTCTTGTAAGTGCTAATTTACTTCTTCATGTTTCAGGTGCCTCGAACAAAAATGAATTCGTTTGCAAAATTTTCTTATGTAGGTAGTTTAGTGTTTGTATTTATTCATATGGTCTGCAATAATTTATTATTCAGCTGTAATATTTGCCAGAAGACCACTGCCCCCCGGCAGCACATCACATGGACGTGTGGTGCTCGGTAAGTCTCAAAACCTTCTTCATATTTACTTTACGTCTATGAGTTACATGTGCTCGATTCATCGTAGACCTTGACTGCACTGCGTAGACAGTGTTGGAATCTTGGTCATCTCGATAATTATGCTATATATATATATATATATATATATATATATATATATATATATATATATATATATATATATATATATATAGTGTGTGTGTGTGTGTGTGTGTGTGTGTCGTACCACTACATATTGGTATATTTTTTAAACATTAACACATACATAACAAAGTAACATGAACATAACATACCCACGTAGATCACCAGTTGTTATAGAACCATTTCACATATTTTCATCAATTGCATAAAGGACTTATTGAATTACAACATTTTCTAGCATAAGTTTAAATGTAGAATGTCTACAAAAACCAGATATATAAACGTGTTGTGGAAAATTAAAGGAAAACGTACCTGTATTTGTGGTTGCTATTTAACCTTCGTGTCGTCTTGATGTTTGAACCTTAGGTTTCTATCGTAAAATAAGACGAAACAATTAGGCTACAAGTTTATAGACGTTTATTGCAAAGCTGAAAAAAAAACATTACACAGATAAATGACAACATTCAATTGTAAGGGTATCATTTAAAATGGTAAAAAAAAAATCTACTCTGTGTAAAACGGAAAACAGTATGCTGTAAGATACTCAAACATGACTAAATAAATATTTATAACCATTTGGTTCTATAGAAACGTACCTTACTTTTCTTACCAAAGACACTTAGAAGATCTAACTAAATTAACAATGAGAGTATATTGAATATATTGTCAAAATTGTTGCAAGCAATACGTATTTATAGGGTTGCATCATAAGCAGTTAAGGGGGTTACCAGGTTAGTGGGAGGTTAATAGTTACATTGTTTATTGTGAGGCGTATCTGAGTAATTACTGGTAAATAATAAATCACATAAATCTAGGAAAAACGATATTATTATTAAAAATATGAATATTTTAAACAGCCATTGCATTATATTTAAAAAAATGTAATCATATGCACAAAAATCTAATTAGCCTGCGAAGCCTAATTCCCACAAACTATGCCGGACTTTAAAAAAAGATAGCGACAATTTTGTATCCTTTTATAATAATTCGGAATTTTTAGTGTAATATCAGAAACTCTTAAGGTCAAAAAGTTTATTCACACATTTTCAAATCATCGCAAATTGATGGGATAGGATTACAGATTTTTTATAGTAACACAATATGTTCATCATCAGTTTGCATGTCATATAAGAATGCATATTTATAAATTAAAACCATATCAAATTGCTTTCTTTCAGTTAACATAATTAATAGTCTTTTAAGTTTTGTTATCATAACAACACCAATTTAATAAAACAAATAACAAAAGTACTGAAACACAAAGAAACTTTATTAAACTAAAATTCATTACAAATAACAAAAAGATGGTCCTCTTAACAAATATAAAATGATAAGTTTATGTAGAAGACGCAACATATTCATAGGTACTTTAACATAAGATATTATAGTCCTTTATGAATCCTCTGTCTTTGTAGTAGTCGAGGCACTCTGCTGTGTTTCCTCACCAGAAATCTCACTTCCTTCTTCGTCGGATGAGATATCGATCACTTCATCCCATTTCCAATTTACGAGATTATCAACTCTTCTTTGCAGGCGTAGGCATCGGTTTTGCTATCACGAATATAAATAGTGTCACACGAGCATAATATAAAGGTAAAAAAGTAAGAAACGTACCCAGAATTCCAGTTCCTGACCAAGTTGGTATATGTATGCCAAAGTGATGACATTAACCCAGTTCCCAGAAACGAATTGTTGCTAAAAATTATAAGAAAAAGGTTAAAAAAAACGTACAAGGAATAAAGAACTACAGAAATAAGGATTACCTCTAACTCGTTAGCCATTTGAGCATCTAACTGATCTTCAGATATGTTAGCATATATCTGCCATTTCTTTGGTTCGATAAAAATGCGTTCTACATCTGAATGTAGTAGACACACAACCTTTTATACACAGCTGATCCCCGAAGGAGTTAAAATGGTTGCATACTGCTTCCTAGTTTGTAGGAGAATCATCCCCATGTTGTGGAATGTTAGTGGGACCGATTTTTTGAGATATTTTAAAATAAAAAACTACCAAACTGATGATCGTTTTTTTTTTCTACAAACACATATTTTTATTAATTCAAGTTCAGTGTTTTCCAACGTATAAATGCTTATGTTTATCCAGCTAATAGTTACTGTTTTTTATATTATGTTGCATGTATTAAGAACTTAACCGTCTTTCAAGCAAGCAATGCAATTTAAAAATGTGGTTCATTTCACAGGCCAAAACATTGTTTTGCATGCCAAAAAATTTCCTCATTCATTTTAACGCTTGAACCTTGTATAAATTAATATGTCATGCACCATATACATAAAAATTTCTGTGATATCTTCAAAGTATTAACTCACCCACTTATAATTTAACACTGGAAAAAACACTCCTTTTAATGCAAAATCAATTTCTTCTGGGTTCTCAAATTAAAAAGGCCATGATGATTAATTTTTTGTGGCTGAGTAAATCGAGTATATTATTTTTTTAAAAATCGTATCTTGGCGGGGCGATATAAACACTCATTAACATTGAGTGGCAATTGCAGCCATGGCGCTTTTACAATAATATGCACGATACGACTCACACTGATCTGAGCCATATTGTTACATTTTCAAATATATCCTTCATGTGGACATAAATTGTTGAATGTACATAAGTAAAATTTCCAGACATGTTTTATAGAGAACGTTTGCAGTATGCATATAAGCTTGCTACGTAGATGTTTAGTAGGATACTTTAGTTTGTAAAACGGTACCATAGACCAAGAAAGAAATAATTTGTTGCAAAGGGATTTCGTTACATAGAAAGACTTAAATTAACACAACTGCCTACTAAAATAAACGACATCTAAGAAAACATAACAGACTGAATGTCTAAACAGTGGGAGGGTTTGATCCGTCGTCCTTGTCAGCATCATTTCCAGGGTGGTAGAGTTTTGTACCATTGAGGATGGTAACCCTGGGACGTTTGTTACCAGTGGGTTAGGCACATTCTCAGTTGTTACATGTGTCTCATCATCGCTTGAAATGATGATTATCTCAGATTGATCTAGGGTTAGCAATTGTTGGCGATTATTCATCCTTTTTCGACGTTTTTTGATGTACATGATTGCCGCAAATAGGGTATCTTCTACACCTTCTGTCACCTACGAAAATTTAAAATTTAGGTAATCATTACAGAAATGTAAAATATAATCGTATGAATATCCATTACCTGGACGGTGCGTCCGGAACCTCTTTGGGACGAACCCGGGAGGGTTTCCTAATCCATATAATTTAGTTAGTGCAACAAAGCGTAGTTAATTGCATGCATAAAATATTTGGGATTCGAAACATTTATTACGTACCTCTGTTGAGTCGAGTTGTTGAACCTCATCATCCTCTGAATTGCTGTAAACGTGACAATGACGATCTAAACTCAAGTGCCGCACTTGTAGTTGGAGATGGACTTTCTCGCTATTGTGAGAAAGATGCGTGTGAAACTTGATTAATTGTCGCCGTATCCATACAATACAATTATAAAAAATAATAATAAGTACAAACAGTAATACCAACTTACTGGAATAGAAGTTGTTTCGGTGGGTTGGGTGTTGCTATCATTGGTGTTCTTGCCTTCTATAGGGTTAACCTCTTCATCAGATGGGCGACTGTTGTTATCCTTGTTATCTGAACTCATTATATTATATTTGACAAGAGAATAGCCTAGAGAAATCCAACCAGGGTATACGTAGTTAAAATATGTGCATGTGACCCTGTATCTTATAGTTGCGAAAAACTGTTAGTGGGCGAATTACATGTCCATGCTACTTAGTGGATGGTTAATAGATACATGGTTTAACCGCATATTGACAAACAATGTGTATATAGTGGATGCGAATTTTAAGGAGGTTGTGAGTGGATGTGTCATGTTGGGGAATACGAATTTTATGGAGTTGCAGGGAAGATTTATTAATAATTATAATAAGTTTTACACCCTAATAATATCCATATTATCTAAAATATCTGCCTAGACGATCCTTTTGTTATGTACAGTTTTTTTTGTTCTTCTACGTATGTTACCCGGGACCAGTAAACATGAATATTCTTTAATATTTCAGCCAAAAAAATGCTTATGATGGTAACGCTTTGAAAAACAAATTCATCGACTTACTATTTTATAGATGCCTCATTAATTGTAATTCCCACTAAATTTTAGAACATGCACCACCATTTGTATGTGGTTCTCTCGTATTAATTTTTTATGCTAACATGTCTTCAATGCAAATACGAACTGTTCTACTACGAATCCTAAACAACATTTGTTACTTTTATAATATATTACTTGTCTTTACCTTTTTGGTTCGGTCAAATTTAAAAAAGAACACAAATTTTATTTCTAAATAAACACAGCAGTGTCATTTAGATAAAAGGCACATATATTTCATAATAGTAATATTCGTAGCAGTATAATTCTAATTTTCCCTTGTGTTTGCCTCGTAAAGAAATATATTTCATAATAATATTGTTGGTTACAGTATATACTGCACAACAGTGGTTAATCTATAATCTATCGTTTGGTTTTTCACTTTACATATCTAAAAACATTATAAACAAATACATTAATCTTAATTTATTATTTTATAGATACCACATTAATTGTAATTCCCACTAAATTTTAGAACATGCACCAACATTTGTATGTGTTTGTCTCGTAATAATTTTTATTGATAAGATGTCTCGAATGCGTAATACCAACGGTTCAACTATGAATCCTAAACAACATTTGTTACTTTTATAATATATTACCTATCTTTACCTTTTTAGTTTGGTCAGAATAAAATAAAACATAATATTTATTTCTAAAAAAAATATTAATGGCGTTTACATAAATGAAACATATATTTGATAATAATAATATTCGTACAAGTATAATTCTAATTTTTCCTTCTCTTTGCCTCGTAAATAAATATATTTCATAATAATATTGTTGGTAACAATATGTACTACACAACAGTGGTTAATGTATAATCTATCATTTGGTTTTTCACTTTATATATCTAATAACATTATAAATACATAAATTAATCTTATTTTTTTTATACATCTTGTTTTACGACATCATGTGGATCACATGTAGAAACGTAAATATATTCTATTTCCCATTGGACGCCAGGCTTGTTAACACCATCATCCTTTAGTTTACTTGAGCTAAAAAAATGGTATTGTTGGCTTTGCAAAAAAATTCCTTCAATTGACTATTTTATAGATACAACATTAATTGTAATTCCCACCAAATTTTAGAACATGCACCACCATTTTCAACATCATCTTCCTTTAAAATGTATGTAGACCACAAGCGAAATTTGTGAAACAAAACCAAACATGTAGCCTTTCATTTTGCATTACAAAAATTAAAAAAGCAGCCTCTAATTACTTCTGTTTAGGAACGCATTCAAATCAAACAATATCTTCATCAACATCTTCTATTATCTTGTAGGTTTTCTTTCTACACCTCTGACTCTTTCGCCGCTTTATTACTTGCATGCAGTCATCCTGCCAAAAAAAAAGTTAGTAATTGGTACAATATACATAGTTTATGCTTAGAAAAATGATTTATCATACTTCATTTTCTGTTTCGTCCCTTTCATTTGGTTTGGGTTTTTTCGACATCAGAGTTGTTTGCATTCTAAAAAAACATGAAGAAGTCAAATATAGGTGGATACAACTTACAGTTTGTAAGCAACACATTAAAATAGCAAGTATTAACCTTAATCATTTCTGAAATGACTTCACCATCATTTGTTTTTACGACCGAATCAGTCATCTGCATAAAAATTATTAATTTTTTAACGTGAAAAACGATAACAACAGGCCAGATATAATACATCTGCTTTTGCTTTCTTTTATCTTTCTCAATCTTGCGTTCAATGAATTCAACATATCGAATTGCTTCCTGCTCGCATTCCTTGTCCACCTGCATTACGAATTTAATAGCCAAGCAATTGAACACGATAAACGACATATAAATTATATATTAAAGTTGTTACCTCATCAAAGAAAGATGTTAATGTCCCTGTCAGCTCCAGTATCTGCAACAAAGTGTATATTTGGAAGCAAATGAATACGTCAGTCCAAGTAAACTTGTGTGAAATTTTGTGACTTTGGTATATGACTTACCGGTGCAGATCGTTGTTGTTTTTTGTTGACGTTATTTTCGACTTTAACACATGATGTTATCTGGTTTGATGTCTCTACCTTAAAGTCGTCAAAGTCGTCACCATGGTCCTGTACAAAAAAAAAAAGAAAAGAAAAGAAAAGTCTATCAAAGCTGCAATCGATCCATGGTTTTTTTTGTAAATACTAAAATATTGCTAATAGCAATGAGAAATACCGTTGTGTGGGTCGAATCATCCATCCTTGGATGTTCAAGCTGCGAATACAAAAAACTTTATGACTGCTGGTTCGAAATAAAAGGCACAGAATCGAAGGTAAAATAGGCGAGAACTGACTGCTGGTTCGAATTAAAAGGCACAGAATCGAAGGTAAAATAGGCGAGAACTTACTTGTTGTTCCATTCACAGATCATCCAAGGAAGCAGAAAATATTAGCTATGTATGATGAATGAAAGTCACGATTTCGTTGGGAGTTCAGCAATTGTGAGGGTATTATAAAGGAAAAAAGCAGTTATGTGGGAGATGGCAAAAATGTAGGACCCATGATCCTAATGCACGCATATTCTGCAACTGCAATATAAGAACCATGAGCCTAACGTCCGCATATTCTGCAACTTCATGCAGTGGCCCATTGTACCTCTTGCTTGTTAAAAAGTAACCGACTTTACAGGGCTGGGATTCAATCCTGAGGAGATCTGACGGCTCAGAACAATCGAAACCCAGGAAGACACTTTCTCTCTCCTTCCTGGGTAATATATAGGGGGAATTTTATATTAATGAAGATTCAATCAAATAATTAAACAATAGTTTTTATTGTAAAGTGAAGATAAAGGATCACGAGAATATCCAAGTGATTTCCAGGTTCGTTTCTATCTTATGCCCACGCTTTTCTAACATAAATTATCAATTCACTAAAATAATACCATGTATTTTCCTTTCGTCCCCAAGCTGAAAGCATGTCAAATCGCATCTATCTATCTATACTTATTAATAAAGCAAAACACATTGTGCCACATGTCAATCTCTCATTCTTTTTCATCTTCATTTTCCCTCCTAATTTTTCTAAAATAACTCATCTTTCACTTCATCCAATTACTAATTAATATTAAATAAGACTTTTCTTCTTGAAACATAAAATATTAAGATTAAAATATCAATTCAAAACAAAAAGTTTTATAAATGTCCATTTTAATTAATTCATTAAAATCATTCAATAAATTTGATTTTATTCATTTGATTCAATGGTTTTTTTTTAATTTCACATATTTTTATTACTTTAAAAATATAAAAAAATAAATTTTAAAATATTACTATAATTTATATATCTACATATATTACAAAATAACAAAAAATACCTATTGACATGCTTATTGGTGGATTAATTATTTGTTTTTTCATGAATTATCCTAAAATAAAAATCATCAACTATTTAGATAATACATAAAGTTATTTAATTGGTTAAAAAATTTTATAATTAATACTTATTGAATTAAGATTTAGTTACCAATAAATAAGTAACTGTCTCAAGTCTTATCTTCATTAATTTGTTATTACGTTCTAAATAAAAATATATTAACAATTTCATATTTCTTAATCTCACAACTTTGTATCATTCGTATAATCTTCTAACACTATAAATTATTAACATACTAGTATGAAATAGATATAAAATAATTTATAAATAGATTTTAATATATACTCTTATTCATATAGTTTTTATTTGTAAAACTATCCAATATTTTCTATTTATTCTAAAAGAATGATAACGAACTTTTTTATTAACTTGTATTATATAAATATAAATTTTAAACAAAATATGTGTATGCAATAAAATATTTTTAAAATTATGATCTAAACCGTATATATTTTTTTGTATAATTCATACATTAAAACTGTATAAATTATTTATTTACATTAATCTATGTAACACATGGGTTAATAGACTAGGTTTTCAAATAAATGAAAAGTAACATTAATTATCACTTCACTAAAATATTATTGAAAATACATAAAGAAATATCAAACACAAATATCTCATTCTTATGTTCAGTTTAAAATTCAAACTCAATTTGTATTAATCTTATTTGGAACATAACGAATTAAATTACATTTTATTAATAATATCGTAACCGAATTTGCAATAATGTCACATTTTTACAAAGTCAACAATCAATTTAAGTGTCAAATTCTGGTGAGATGTTCCCGTTAAAACTTCACAAGATTGTAGTTCTTAGACAGTTAGATTACGGAAGGAGGATTGAATGTGATCACTAATTATATGCTTTGGCAGTCACAACTTGCTAAAAGGTTCTCCATAATATGTTGAGTAATACTTTGTCTGAAATGCCATAAAGATTCACGCACCAAAAGTATTTACCTTTGAATCGAGATCTTGCTTATACATGTTAACGTGTATTTAAAGTTTTCAACCATAAATGACATGATGACAACTTGTTCTTAAATTAACAGATATAGTACAAAAACAATATTATTAAAATAATAATAATTTTAATTTGTATCATTATCTTCATCGTATGAATACCTTAAATTTCTATGTTGACTTGCCATTATATTCGAAATGTCCCCGTGTGATTTTGGGTGGACTTTATTTCAAACATATTAGAGTTAGTGAGTTCATCTGTCAATGACATTGTTTAACTGTGATATGGACTTCTCCTAAGGACTCGTTGATCTTCTACTTCTACAAGTAATTCTGTCCTCGTCAAAGGAAAGTTCAGCGACTAGTTAGTTTTGTCGAGACGGTCTCAATGACTTCAACTTTAGTCTCAAAAAGTTGTTAAAGACTTCAATTCTTAATTCACTGAGACGATCTCAATGACTGGATTTTATTTTTATCATTTTCTAGACCTAACAGGTTGTTATGGATATCATACAATAAAACCTAGGAGTTGAAAATATGTGCATATAGTATTACAACACCATCTAAAAAAATTATAATGTCGTGTAGATATCAAGTCAAATGCCATTATAATATGTAATATGGACTATATGGTTGCTAACCCAATTATAATTTACACAAAAACCTCATGATTTAAACTTTAATTAACATAACAAGTGTCATTATAAACTTTTTTACCATTGATTTATTATCCTGAAAATGTTTGCAATTATATGTGTGGATGTTTTACCTTTACCTCCTCACGAACATCGCAACCATGATCTCAGGGGTTCTCTATTTTAGCACAGCTAAAGGTTTATAACTAAAACCCAATTATAGTCATTTTAAACATTGATTCCAACAAACAAAAACTCTTTAACATTATACAACAACTTCCAATCAAGACATGTGATTTCGCACATAATTAGAAAGGTTAGAGCTTTACCATAACTTCTTCAATAGACGTTTAACAAGAGAGGATTGATGATGATGTTGGAGATGAATTCACAATAGCAAAGTAGATTAAATCTTGGATCCTAATCTCTTTTATCTTATTTACGCAATTAAACACACGTTGCTAAGACTTTTGTTTGAAATTAACTCAACAAGCGAGCGTTATTCATTTATATATCATTTATATATGTTTATGGAGTCTGTTGAGTTGTTTTTATCTATACTCATTCGGTTAACCAAGTTTCACAACTTAATCCTTTTATGTGTAAATTTAACAAACGGTTTGTTGAAATGTAATTTATTTATAAAATGACACCTCTAATTAACTCGGTTTTCATGTAGGCTTTTCATCTATCACAATCTTATTTTAAATCTTAATTAGTCCAACTTGATATTACTAAAACAAACGAAAAGTAATAAAATTTCACGTACCTGTCATAAAAAACGAGATGTTACAAGTACGATTTTAGGATATTTTCATTGTTGACAATATTAGAAAATAACTTGATAAATGTTTTAGCCATTGACTTCTCATAATCAAAAAACAAACATATTTACTAAGTAGTTTTTCTAGTGTTTGCACTTTCTAAATGAAAATTTTGTATTTGAAAAATAAAACTTTTATTTTGGATATTAAAAAAATAAACATACAATAATTATAATCAAAAAATAATATTATTCTGAACACCATGAAACAATACAATATGATGAATTATTTTACATCACATGTTCTGACTTCAAGTTATTGATATATGAAAGAAGTCTTCCAACAAGTTTGGGACGATATTCAAATCCGCAATAAACTTCATTAGAGTGAATTTCAATCTAAGGGCCGGTGATGGAAGCTTAAGGGTTTAGAGCAGCCAGGGGTTGTTGAGATTTCGGTGGTGGTGGTGAGGAGCTTGTAGTGGGTGGCGGTGGGTTAAAAATTGGAAAAGGCCAAAAAGGATTCGGGTATGTAGGTATTGTAAAGGCCGGTGGTGGCGGAGTTGACGGTGAGAAGTGAAGATATGGGAATTGCAATTAGGTACTAGGTAGTTGGGTATTGTAAATCCCGGTGACTCTGCTAGTACTTAATATCGAAATTATAACAAGAACAGATAAAATATAAAGCTTTAGTTGAGTCATTTTTGTTGAATCAAATTGGCTTTGATGAAAGAGATCATGGATGTAAGCTTTTTATAGGGTGGTTATGCATCCATATTTCATTAAATGTTATTTGCTTTATATACATATATAATAATTTATAATTTGTATATACCGGTACTAAACAAATATTTATATCAAATCTTTTTAAATAGGTTTTTGATTAATGAGATGCAAAAATACTAAAAAAAGTTTATAAGATGAAAAACAATTTTATCAATACGTTTTATTGTTAATAAGAAATAGAAGTATGTGTTTACATTAATTATTTTTTTAAAATATAACTTAAATGCATATTTCTTCTACAAATATATCATTTTTACCTCCCAATGTTGTAAACATTCTTTGTCGATAAAAATTCAATGATAATTATATAAATATATTACCAACGAAGCAGAGAGAAAAAAAATGATATGTGCTCATCCTAACCGCCGTAATTAACTCAACTTTTAATATCAACCGTTTAAAGTGTTAAGGTTGTTAACGATGACCATAAGGTTGGTGGTTCGACTCCCGTTGTAGAAAAATAATATAGATTTAAAATTAGGATTAGACAAGTGTGTTTATCTTTTTCATAAATTTTTAATTCGGTTAGCTAATTTCAATATTTGCTTAAATAACTTGATCTAAATATTATCAAATATATTTTTTTATTTTTATTTACATACTATAAATTAGTATTAAAAAGTAAATATTATAAAATAGTAACCTATTATTGGTAGGGTTGTGTTAGAAATTTAAACATTTTTTTGAATTAAATAATTAACTTTGAACACGATAATTTAATGATTATGTTGACTAATTACCAATTATATAAGTTTAACAATTAATATGTAATTTGAAGTATTTTAAAACAGCTTATGATAATTAAGCATCTTAATTGTTTATTCATTTTAGAATTATTATTTTAAATATTAAGTATTTATTTTAATTAAATCAATATTATACTTTTACCGACTTTAAAAACAAAATTTGATATATGCGTATAATAGAAACAACATAATAAATTCTTACCGATTTTACGAACTAACAGGTTATACAATGTCACCCATTGCAAAAATCAATAAATTTATAAACTGTTGTTTCTATTTGACGCATATGTTAAAGTTTGTTCCAAAATTTGGTAAAAGTTATAAACGTTGTTTCTATTCAGTGCAATTATCCACAATTAAATTTTGGTAGAAGTCATTCCAAAATGTGTATAATAGAAACGATATTTGTATTTTTTTTACTGATTTTTTAAACAACATTGACTTATGCATAGAATAATAACAACGTTTTATAATTTTACTAGTTTTTAATAATGAATGACATTGTATAACACGTTAGTTACTTGGTATATTGTTATAACTTTATTTTTTTATGTGTATATATCAAACTTTGTTTCTAGAATCAATAAAAAAATATGACTGTGATTTCACTTCTATACATTTTGCAGTTTTAACTAATTAATTAAGTGGGTGTTATGAAAGCTTCAATTATGTCTTTAGTTTTGTAGCTAGATTGTGGAGAGGAAGTCCACAATTAGCTATAACTTTTAATATTTTTTAAAGTTTGTATTCATTTATTCTACTTTACTTAAATAGCATTTCTACTCTTGATTATGACTAGAGTTGTTAATATAACTTTTGTGTTCCCTTTATATATGGTCAGAGTTATGGACTTCATTGGAGTTGGGAGTTTCGTTGAAGGAAATCAATAGTTGGAGATCGAGTTAGCTAGAAGAGATACTTTCTCAAAGTTGTCGATATGGATAATTTGTCAAAAAGATCGTCGTATAGTTTTGGATAAAACAAAGAAAAATGATTCGTACATAATAAAAACTAGATGAATACCCGTGCGTTGCTCGGGTGATTTGTGATGAAATTAATATTTATAATTAATTTTTTTAAACGGCAAATTAACCTACTCCTATTCCTAAACTATCATTTTGTCTCAAATGGGGACTTCAGAAGTTACTTCCATTGCCTAAATTCCAACATGTCTCCGACGGGAGTCGAACCCGTGACCCAACACTTACACGTCACTTCTCATACCAAATGGGTCAAACCCCATTGGTATTTATAATTAACTGATGACACAACAAAAATTTATTTTTTTTAAGAAAACTATACATTTGTTTGTGAAGAAAATGTTACTTATATTAATCACGAATATTAATTATTACACATAATTATATTTGAAGTCTATATACATATCTAGTTTAATACATGTGAGTTGATCAAAAGACTAATTTTAGTTTAAAAAATCGTGTATAAGAATGAAGTATATAAGAAAAAAAAATAATAACAATAAAATGAAAACTCATCGTTTTTCCATCAACTAATATTCAAACACATATTTGCAAAGTATTACTTACAATATCGTCTAACATAATTTTTATAATAACAATTTATTCAAACCAATTAATAAAATGTTATCAAACAAAAGCAATTATCATAAAAAAAATTAATAAATCTTAATAAAATCACATTGAACAATTTAAACGACAAATGACATATCTCATTGGCTAAATATTTATTTAAAACATTATCGTTTTATTAGTAACGGAGATAATCATTGTTCTTCATGATATACTGAAAAAATATTAAAACATGTGTTAATTTTGAAACATTAATACATAAACAACACAAAATAATGAGAAGCTTTAAATGTAAAAAAAAAGTATATCAATGCGATGTTTTTTCTGATGTTAGAATTAGAGATGACACAATTTTGACCCAACGGACGAGACGATAAAAATGGCTCGTAGTAAAAAAGTAAGCTAGCACATAATTTTTTCTAAATAATAAATGACATATGTTTACCTATTTTATAATATATGTTGATTAAAAAACTACTTTCATATGTTTATCTGTCGTATTTTATATGTTGATTAAACTAAATGTAAATGTTATCCCATCAATACTTATCTATATATTTAATAATTTTTTTTTCATTTGCTTATAAATTTATTAAAAATATATAAACATTATATAAAATTATTAAATTCTAAAAAAGTAAACAAACGATAGATAAAAATATGTTTTACAATATTTTCTTTATTATAATATAATATAAAATATTGTTTTATCTATAAACTAAAATATTAATCTATATTAATTAAAATATATATATATTTATAGATGAAAAATTTAGAATAATCAACTACTCATATTTATTTTATAAAACTATAAGAATAATAATTTTGAATAATTAATGTTTAATTGTAATTTGTATACGTTAATAAATATGTCATTATTTTATGCAGGTTTGTTAGTATTGATAGAATTGCTGATATTATCCCATTATTTTTTGAATTTTAACAAATTATATTGCGCCAAATCAACAGCCTTAATTTTTTGAATTTTAACTAATTATATTGTGCCAAATCAGCCTTAATTTTCTGAATTTTAACCACTAATTATATTGCGCCATGTGAGCATTTTTTTCTCTATGCTCTGTCGGCAATATATATATAATTTATCATACATAACAAATTTATATAAAGTGATTATTTAGTCCTTATTTGGAGACGATAGAATGTAATGATGATAAATTGTTAGTAAGAATATGCTAGTCATTTTATTTAAAATTGTCATGCATGTATGACAAATATTGTTATCTACAAATCACATTCCTAATACAAAAGTTATTGAGGGACTTAGTAATTGAACAAAAAAGTTTAGGTACGTACTCCTCTGTTTCAATCTAAACGTTCAATGTTCTATTTTACCTAAGAATAAGTGTCCGCTTGTAAAAATAGATGATTATAATTTGTTAAGTTATATTAATAATTCTATGTTTACAATGTAATTGCTCTTTTCAAGAAATTAAATAAGTAAACAAATTAGGACAAAATTATCATTTAAGTGAAAAAAAGTGTAATATTTACAAACTTTTTAAAACTGTGTGATTTGATCCGGTAAATATTTATTTTCGAACGAAAATACTATCTATTTAATAAAGTCAACACAGTTATAATTTAAGTGTTACCTTTTAAACCTCGATTAGACTATAACACTAAATATAAAAATAGTATAAGAATAGTTTAAAATCAATTTAAGTGTTAACTTTTAAATCTATCTATTAATTTAAAAGAGCAAATAGATGTCACTTGTCAATTAGCGTAACGTCCTGAATATGAAATGTATAATAATCCACAATTTATGTGTTAAAAATTTATAATTAAATTAGTTTATAAAAAATAATCTTACAGACTTATTTGGAATTCTGTTTTAAATTCGAGTCCACGATGCATATCTTTCCTTAGTTTCTTATCCAATTGTTTTAAAAATGTTAAAATAAATAATTTAATTAACTAAGAAGAAGTCTTCGGACTAGGTTTCCATTTTACAATAAAAGTTATATTTAAAAAGAAAAAAAATAATGCTACATTACCGAAGAACATATTGCAAATAACACGATGTTAGCTTTTTCTGTGTCTTTCAGAATTCATGTGGTCCATCTTGTATTTTCATCTGTTTTACAATTTTCACCTTTTAAAATAAATAAAAAAGCATATTTCACATCAGTTTTATATATAAACATTACGTTTCAATTATATCAAATAAAAATATATATAGAAAAAATTAAATTTAGATTAATGATGATAAAGTCATTACCATTCAGAGATATATACAAGCTACAAAATAATAGTTATAACAAATAAATATATTGTTCTTGTATTTTTATTAAAATGATATTTATATATTTTAATTTTAAGTTTATATACATTCTATGTAAATAATTTTATTCAACATATCTATGTAATAGGTGGGTTAGTAAATTTCTTTATTATTATCTTTATTATATATAATAAATAATTAACAATATTTGTCACGTGTCGCTTTTTTGACGCATTAATATATAAACTAAAATCTCAATTTATATCACTTAAAATATGTAACATCCCGGATTTGAGCCTGGTACGTGGATTTAATTTATTGGCTCATTATTTTACTATTATTGCGTTGTTCCAATTAAATCCCGTTTCGTGGATTAAACGTGTCGAGACCGAGTGGTACGTGCCTCCGAGTTAATAATTAGCGGATTATTATTAATTATGAGATCGTGGATTTAATTGGGTCAATTTGATATTAATAGTGAAAAAGGGGCATCGGGTTCGGATTTAGCGGGTTCGGGCTTTTTATTATTAGAAAGCGTATATATTGTGGATAATCTTGAACGTTCTTCCTTTCGTTCCTTTTTCCCTTTCCAATTCCAGAAAAGTGTGTGAGTGTGTGTCTGGATTTGAAGATGCAAAAGAAGAATTGAAGGTTGGGTTTGGTTATCTCCTTCACCACCTTTGGAAGTTCTTGAGTTTGAGGTAAGGTTTCATGGATTTGAGATCTAAATTTGTGTGTATATGTGTTGTTGAAGTATTGAGAATGTGTTTGGCATTTGGGTGTTGTTTATATATGCATTGGTATGCCTGTTTGGTGTTGAAAATCGAGTTAAGGGGCTTTAATCCCTGGTTTCTGCCATGAAAATCGATCAGAGCTGTTGCTGTTGCAGCGTGAGCGCGGCCGCGATGGCCTCGTGTTAGGCACAAAAAGGCCTCAGTCAAACCTGTTCTACATCTGAGGGGGAGATTTTATAATCAAACCTGTTGATGCATTTGAAGGTTGAATTTAAGGCCTGTTATATGCCTTATTGAAACCTGAAAATGATTTGCAATATCAGTCTAAAGCTGTTCTATATGTTGCATGTGTTGCAACTAAGACAGTTTGTCCACGCTGCTCTGCTGCTGAACAGGCTGACATAAACTGTCTACGCTTGTCTACACTGTTGAGCATGCCTTGGGCATTTGTAAAGTTGTTCTGTGTTCTTTTGAACAGAACCTGTTCTTTGGAACAGGCTAAACACTTTATGGAATTTGTTTCCAAGTCATCATGTATTGTTTTTTGACTACAAGATCAGTTTACAAAGTCGAAGACAAAGTGGAAAACAGAACTGCTCAGCCTGCCCACGCTGTTCTGTAACATGAAGACAAAAGGATATTTGAAAAAGGGTGACAGACCTTTTTCTTATATCAAAATAGGCCTTTACAGGGAAGAAAGACGCAAAATTGACATTCCTAAATTAGTTAAAGGCAATGCAACAGTAGACAAAGTAAAAAGACAAAAGTTCTGCACATGTTGAACGACAAGTCTGCTTTTCAGAAAAGTGCAGAAAAGGTTATGTTGTCTTTTCAACAAGACTTCTCCTTTTTCATTCCGTCCAATGAAGATGTTTCTCTTAGATCCTCTAAGTGAGTATAAAAGGAAGCTTCTAAGGTCAGAAAGTAGTGTGAAGAAAGCTAAGTGCTGAAACCCAAGAGTGAACGAGCAAGTGTGTTTTCATGCATGCAAGCCTGCTTGTGTAATACAGTTTCTTTGTGTCTAAGCTATCCTACATAAGCTGTCCCTCTGAGTCTTGTAAACACAGTGAGTGCTTCTTAGTGAGTGTATTCATTGTAAACTAGTTTGAGTCTGTCTTAGACTAGTAAACATACTGTTGTATCTGTCATCTCAGCTTGAACTATTTCGCATTCAAGCTTGTTTGTAATTAACAAATTGTTGATAATACATACAAACATTGAGAAAATAGTGTGTAGTTTTTAAATTGCTGTATTCACCCCCCCTCTACAGCTTATAACTATATACTTTGGGAACCTCTCGGGACCTACAATATATATATATATATATATATATATATATATATATATATATATATATATATATATATATATATAAACTTGACGTTTTAAGTGAGTTTTATTTATAAACTTGTAGTGTTAGGTGATTTAAGACATAAAAATCTATAAATATATATATTATCATATATTAGAGATATTAAGTCCCTATTATCATTTAGGGCTCGATTAAAATCACCCGGTGCATCACCCATCAAATTACGCTAAGTTTCACTTTTCGCTCGTTTTTATCATCACAAGTTCGGTGAGTCCTCATAGCCCCTATTTTCAAAATGTTATGTTTTGGTGTTGAAATACATGCTTCGTTTTCATATTGACAAGAAAACAACTTTATTTCTATTATGTATTTCACATGTGGTTCCATCAGCCCTTATATTATGAACCGTTAATTGCATTTATTTGTAAGCGCGAATATATTGTGGATAGATCTATCAGGAGTCATGCCCCAATTCGGGTTAGTTCGGTTCGGCTAACAGTGAGTGCATATATATTTAACACACGGTATTACTTATCGGAATACTGCACAAGGCAAACTCATTTTTAATTAAGCTTCGGTTTCATGATGGTTTAAATGTAATACATAACATGGAACTTAGGATTTTATAAATTCATACTCTACTGTTGTTGTCCATACAAGTCAAGTTTACTTGTAAACCTATGAGCTCACCAACAATTTTTGTTGACCTATTTTATCGTGTATTTTCAGGAAATTAAGGCAAGTGTGCCATCAGACGTATTTTTCAAGCTTCCGCATCTATGGAGTCGCATGCATTTTCAAAACTACCGGAGATTTAGCTGCATTATTTTGAATATTTTAATTATGTACTTAAATCTCAGTATTGTGCGAACTTCTTTTCTTCATATCAGACTATGTAAAACATTGCTATATTTTTAAGTTTTAACGATGTATTTTTAAAAAAACGTCCATATAGTGGTCGTTGGTTATAATTATGGTTATGCTTCCGCGACGTCACGTTTCGTTGCCAACCGGGGTAACGGGGTGTGACAACTTTAAAGTGTGATGTTTATTTAAGTTGAAAGTTGAATTATAAAAAATGAATTTTGTTTATTTTATTATTTGTTTAATTTTAATTATTTTGAATAAGGAATATGTACGGATCTATATTTCTATGTTGTTAACCGATAAATTCATCTTGATGTGTTGGGGAGGGTACGTTATAATGATAAAATTAATTAATTAATTTAGGCCTCACAGAAAAAAAATTTAGACTACATTCCATATCAAAAATTAGAAAGATTTACAGCCCCGCGTACCAAAACAGTAAAAAACTGAAACTTCAGCAGAGTTGGGCACAGGGGGGGGGCAGGCCTGCGCTGGCCCTGCGTCCCGACGAGTTTAAAATCATTTTTGAGCCTCAATTCATCATTTTCACAACCCTAGAACAGAAACCACGGTTGGGTGTGCGGATTTTTGCCAAAAACATCATTTTTGTGCCCAAAATTTGCAAATTTAAGCTTCAAAACACCTACATTTTCACAAATATCAAAGATCTAGGCTAGAAATCACCTCCTTGTGGGTAGTTTCATCCATTTTTGAAGATTTTTGGGTAGAGAAAGTGTGGAAGAAAAAAACTAGATTTGTATCAAGTAAAGCTTCCAATCACCAAGGTTAGTGTTTTTATTGAGTTATTGCAACTTATTTCATACTTTTTGAGCAAAAATGAAAGCTTGAGCTTCATGGTCATCCATGGAGTTTTCATGGTGATTTTGACTTTTTAGAGTCAAAGTATGTAAAATTACATGAGTTTGATGATAACCTTGATGTATGTTTCATGAGATATGTGTTTATTTGTTATGTTGTTAATTTGTCATGATTAATTTGTAGAAATTAATTTGAAGTTATAAAGTTGTATGCCTAAATGTGCATATATTATTAAAATTATGAAACTTAGGTGGCCAGCTTAAAAATAAATTTTATGTGCTAAATGTTTTTATTAAAATGTTTAGTGCATAAAATAATGGCAAATTATAGACTATATATATTGGATGCAAAATGTGAGCGTAAAAGAGTATATATATATATATATATATATATATATATATATATATATATATATATATATATATATATAGTGCATCTTTTTAAGTGAGCATAATTATGAAAATTGCAATTATAGGTTAAATTATTTAATTTATCTCATACATATTGTGGTTGGTTGGGACAAATTGTAGATGGCAAGGAGAACGACACAACGAACCCAAAATGTTGATATCCCAATAGATTGCTCTCCAAACCTCCTTTTATCCCAACACCCTGAACACATTAGAACACATTTGTTTTTATATAGGAAATATTCAAATAAAGTGTTGACTGAAAAGAGGGTTAAGAGGAGTGATTTTGAGGATTACGGGATCCCATATCTTTTTGACTAATTGGGGTGGGAAGGTGTGTTTGAGTTGGGTGGTAATGATATTTATCAATCAGATGTAGTCGAGTGGACGTCTACCCTATGAAGGGAGACAGGTCGTTCGGCAAACGACTTTAGGTTGATAGGCACCGTCCATGGTTGGGACGTGGCGATGGGTGTACAAATCCTTTGCTAATTATTTAATTTAGATACTGGGAAGGCTACGAAGGGTCTGACCAGCAAGGGTACGAGTATAGGAATGAGGCCCAATTAGCCTTCACTGATATGACTTGGTCAGGGGAGTGGACGGAGCAGGTTAATAGAGTCTTTATCCATCCATTTTGGAGTTCGAGTCCTCCACTTCCTACAGCCGAAAGTCTTTATCTCCAAGGTGTAAGGTGCTTCACAAGATTCTTGTGAATAACATCTTGCCTCGTGATAGTGACCTGACCAAAGCCAGACATAGGGATATCACTGTCCTTCACGGCCTTCTTAAGGGAAGGCCCAGACTATCCTTTGCATGGACAATTATGAATGACTAATGGGCCATGTACGACACGAGAGAGAGGACGATCATCCCCCATGCTTCGTTGATCTCCAAGTTCCTTGAGAGGACGGGCACACTTGCGCCCGATTCCCTGCTATCCCCCATTTCGGCGACGTTCATTACGGCCGCCATGTTCCCTACCTTGATTTTTAGGGAAGTTGACGAAGGGTTCGAGATATTCGACAAAGAGACAAATAAGTCGTATATCGAGGACTATACTGAGGATGAGAGGAGAGAGAGAGAGAGAGAGAGAGAGAGAGAGAGAGAGAGAGAGAGGAGAAGGCCGCCAATGAGGCGAAAGTTCGGCAATCTGAGCTGAACCTAGGTGTGCCTACCTCGCGCAGTCGAGGTAATGACAGTTTTGATTTTGACCGCATGATGAGGCGGATTGAGGATATAGCCGTGGGTCTGGGTGAGTTCCGAGAGGATGTGTCCCAGAGGCTAGATGAGATGAATGGGCGTATGACCCATATTTATGATAGGGTCGATCACTTAGCGGCTCGGGTAGATAAGTTACAGGATGGGCAGAGAGCCCTGGCATATCAAAATGCCTACTACCAGCACCATGACTAGGCATATTGGGAGGGAGTCCTACACCACGAGGACTCCATGGCCAGTATGCCATATCAGTCTTATGAGGATTACACGATGTCCGACTATCAGGCCTATAACCCTGCCGTACATACTTATCAGCGCTATCCGACGCATGGCAGGCAGGACCTCCCAGACCCGATGCCTCGTCATTTGGTTCCGCCAACTGCACAGTTCACCCATGGCCAAAACCCGTATACCGATTTCTTCAACAGCGTCTTCGGTCCTCCTCATCGCCTCCTCCATTTGAATGATCGGGTACTATCCTTCCTTATTCTTTACTTTTCTGTCTTTTATTTTATTTTATTTTGTTATGCATTTAATTTCTTTATCGTAATTTCATTTTTATTTCTTAGCCGAGTCCTATTTTAGAGTCTATAATGTTTATATAGTCTGTCATTCATTCTCCATTTGAGTCTTGTTTTCCGATCAGGGCGTGGAACATGATGATACTTAGAAAATACATGTGCGAGGGAATTGGCTACTGTTGACAGGATATTTTATAATTATGGAAAGAGTCGTAGTAATAATTAAAATTTTTGCCATATAAAATGAGTTCAAGTACGTTAAAATTTATTTGGGCTTAAATATAAGTAATGTGTCAAAAGATTTTGGAAACCCATGCAATAAGGGGGAGAACTTAATCATGTTTTAGCCTCAAAAGTAATTTAATTGAAGTCTAGATGGTTCGGAAAATTATGTCCGCAGGGGTACCACTCATGCCTAATCCCCTAAAACCATTTGGTTTGGGAGCGGTTGACCGAAATCTCGTTACATGGACCATCTAGCTAATATAGTGAAAAGAAAATAGATAGAAACATGGTATTAAAAAGAAAATTTGTTGTAAACATGCAAAAAGGAAAAAGAAGGTCGGAAGACCCACATGTTTTAAGTATTGTAACCTTGAGCTAAAAGGATATTTTCAAAAGTGGATATACATTATATAAATTAAAAGAGAAGTATATTATAACTCAAAATGTCTTCAATTTACATGTTAAGAATTTTAATGCATTAGTACGAAGGCTAACTTGACATAAAATTCCTAGACTCACTGTGTAACATCCGGCATTAAACCAGGATAGCAACTATGACCTAATCAGTATTTAATAGCCAATTATAACCTAATCAATGGTCATTAGCAATTAATCAAAGTGATTAACAATGTTCATAACGAAATTCAACTCAATTAGAATCAAATTCATCGGTGCGATGAATCGGGAAATCAATTAATCCGATCGATTTGCGATATGATGAATTAATTCAACTAAGTACAAAATTAAACTATGATTAGTAACACTAATCATACACTAATACACTTACTTAACATTAGTTATGCAAGACTAAACAATTCATTAAAACAATGTATCCAAAAGTATTTATGAAATTACAAAAAAAGAGAAATACAAGAATACATTTCTAAATACTTTTATACAAAAAAATATATAAATACATAAAAATAATCCATAAAATCTGGCCATAGGGTAGTACTACCCAAGATTTGATTTCAATTTTTTATTTCCCAACTCCATAACCTTTCATAATCTAATCTTTCACACCCCATTCTCCTTTCATTTCAACATGATCTTACACTCCACCTCCATTTGAAAGACCAAGACTTGGCCTATAAATAGAGGGCTTCCTTTTCATTATTTTTACACCAAAATATCTCTTTCTCTCCTCTCAAAACCGGATTCCACACACACACACACTACAAACATTTTCATTCAAGTGTTCTTGGTTCAAATCTTGCAAGAGTTCCAACTTCTTCTCAATTTCATACTCCAAATACATCAAAGTAAGTAAATACTAACTTATTTCATCATATATTTATGTTTATATAAGTCTTGCATAACATATATAATCACCAACAACAACAAGTTTCATAAAAACTCAAGTTTATAAGTTCTAGTTTTTGTTTTTAAGTTGTTTCTTTAAATGTGTTTATGAATATATAAACACATCATAAAAGTGTTAATATTATGAAAACAACTAATATATATGTGTTTTATAACTTTTATACAAGTAGTCTTTGAATAAACAACAAGAATCATACGTTATTTCAAGTTTATAAACTGCAGATTTTCGGCAGAAAATTTATGTCGACTTTGAAAAATCATAACTAATTCATAACTTAACGAAATGAGTTGATTCTTCTCTCAAAAGTTAGATCTATGTCTTAACTATAGATCTGGAAGTTTTCATAATTTATTTTGGAGTTTAAGACCTCCAGAAATTATTTGGGAAACCGAAAGTTTGACAGCTCAAAAATGCACAACATAGGGTTTTCAACAAGCTTTTTCCCTAACCTAAACATCTCGAAAAATGGCCATTCTTGATTCTAAAAATCTTTTGTATATAGTAGTTTAATGTCCTAGAAAACCAAATCCTCTAACGTTTTGGAGCTTGGTCAAAAACAGCCTCAAAGTAGGCCGAAAAACCTCCGAAAAAGCTGGAAAATTATATATATATAAACTTGACGTTTTAAGCGGGTTTTATTTATAAACTTGTATTGTTGGATGATTTAAGACATAAAAATCTATAAATATATACATTATCATATATTAGAGATATTAAGTATCTATTATCATTTAGGGCTCGATTTAACTCACCCGGTGCATCATCCATCAACTTACGCTAAAATAGCATTTTTCGCTTGTTTTTGCCATCGCTCTCTCGGTGAGTCCTCATAGCCCCTATTTTCACAATGTTATGTTTTGGGGTTGACATACATGCTTCGTTTTGGGGTTGAAATACATTGCATTTATTTGTAAGGGTGAATATATTGTGGATAGATCTATCGGAGTCATGTCCCCCATTCGGGTTAGTTCGGGTCGGCTAACAGCGAGTGCATATATATTTAACACACGGTATTACGTATGGGAATACTGCACAGGGCAAACTCATTTTAATTAAGCTTCGGTTGCATGATGGTTTATATGTAATACATAACATGGAATTTATGATTTTATAAATTCAAACTCTACTGTTGTTGTCCATACCAGTCAGATTTACGTGTAAACCTATGAGCTCACCAACAAATTTTTGTTGACATATTTTAGCGTGTATTTTCAGGAAATTAAGGCAAGTGTTCCTTCGGACGCATTTTCTTTCAAGCTTCCGCATCCATGGAGTCGCATGCATATTCAAAATTAACGGAGATTTAGCTGCATTATTTTGGATACTTTAATTATGTAATTAAATCTCTGTATTGTGCGAACTTCTTTTCTTCATATCATACTATGTAAAACATTGCTATATTTTAAAGTTTTAACGATGTATTTTAAAAAACGTCCATATAGTGGTCGTTCGTTATGATTATGGTTATGCTTCCGCGACGTCGCGCTTCATTGCCAACCGGGGTAACTGGGTAAGACACACTGCCAATTCTTGTTCGTTACTTAGTTAGTTCTGATTCCAAAAGCTTGTTCGGGGACGACCAAGAGTTAAGTTGGGGAGATTTGATAAGTCTATAATTTATATGGTTTTCGAGTCATATTATGATCATTTTAAGCACCGATACTTCGTAAAATCTATATTATTACTCCAAGTTTGTATTTCAGGGCCAAGATTATAAAAAGAAGCAATCCGAGAGAATTCAAAGCAAATCGGGCTGAGGGGGGCGCAGGCATGCGCCACCCTGCGCTCCACATAGCGCCCAAACTGTACAGATACGTTCCAGCACACGCCAGCTAAACCATAGCCGCATCCGGGCGCAGGGGGGGCGCAGGCCTGCGCTGGTCCGGTGCCAAAATTCGTTTTTCAACCCTGGAAACCCTAATCTCGATTCCCTATAAATAGGAGTGAAGTGACAGCTTTGGAGAAGAGTCCCGACGTGTGTGCAAGTGTGCCGAAGCTCTGCTGGAGTGGATCTATGATACGAGAACGAAGACGGTGGTTCACAAGCTACCTAATGGCTCAGATCTGCGATTGTGACGAGCATACGATGAGCGGCTAATCCCGTTAGCCATTTGCGGAGGATCTATGGCTAAGTTTACTTTTCTTTAATTTCTTATGTTTTGATGTATTCGTATTGAGCTAGATCTATTATGTGTATGCAAATGTTAAACATTTGGCTATGGTTATGATTATGTATCGCAATTGGTAAAAGCAAGATAGTTTATAGTGGTGTTATTATCATGCCGAGTCCATTAGTTTAGGGATTAAGACGAGTATTAATGTTGCATACGCTATGCCGAGAGTTATTGGTTAAAATACATTTGATTAATTTAGTCGCACAATTGATTATGTCTATGTGATAATTGAATGAAATTATAGTGAGTAATACTTATGACGTGGTGATTCCGTGAATGGTTATTCGTCTCTTGATTCTTTATCTTCTTCGTTAGTCACTTCGTTCTTAAATTTAGTTACAAGCAATAGCAAATCCTTACTCTAAACAACTCATTCAAATCCACAATTTCACAATTTAATTGCTTTCAATGAACTTAACTTATAACGCTTATAACCTAATCCTAATTACGACCACACTCCCTGTGGATTCGACCCTTACTTCTCTAGCTAATTAGTGGATTTAAGGATTAAATCGGCGGGTCACAACGACGGCCCGTCATAAACCATGGCGGTTGTTCGACATACACCAATTCCTTCACCAATCCGTACAAGAATGCACTCTTGACGTCGAGTTGATATACTTTAAACCCTTTAAAGGACGCGAAAGTTAGAAACAAACGAATTGCCTCGATCCTCGCCACTGGTGCAAACACTTCGTTATAATCAATTCCTTCTTCCTGGTTGAACCCTTTTACCACGAGTCTTGCCTTGTTGCGAGTAACTGTACCCCGATCATCCCTTATGCACTTAAAGACCTATTTGGTCCCTATAGCAACTTCTCCTCGAGGTAACGACACTAACTCCAATACTTCAAGCTTTCTAAACTGTGATAGTTCCTCTTGCATGGCTTCAACCCAAGTATTGTCTTTCAGTGCCATTTGCACATTCTTTGGCTCTACTTGTGAGATAAAACACGAGTATAAACACATGTGAAACGCCTCGTAGTCGTTGATCATTGATAACAGCACCGTGTTATTATTCACACTACTCCTAGTTCTCACACCAGTATGTGGATTTCCTATGATACTCTCAATTGGATGATCATTGTTTATCCTTGATGTCTCAATCTCATCGACCTGAATATTATCTCCTAAATTTGATCCTATTTCACCTAACGGAGGAATGACTTCAGACGGTATATTCTCTTCCTCATGATCACTATCTTCAGAGTTAGAATTATTCGTTTGATTCTCATTTATAGGTAATCCAGGTTCATTCTCTGTTGAAGACCCATCTTCTGTCGTTGTAGGCTTAGATGTTGATGGAATGCTTGAATTTGGAAAACCTCAGTACTCGTCATTAAGGTTTAATGATGTGAACTCAGTTTCCACTGTACCTGCATTTCCACTAAACGGTATGTTAAATGATTCAAACAATGAGTCATAATCAAATAACCATTCAGGACCAATTTGGGGTTCATGTGAATAACTTGTTACGTCAATGTTAAACCTAATCTCAATCGTACCATTTGTTTTGTTAAAAACCCTTTTGTTTGGAGAATTAGGAACATAACCTAGGAAGTATCCTTCGTCAGCCTTTTTACCAAACTTAGGTTGATGTTTTTTTTCTGTAAAGTACACGGTACTCCGAACGGTTCAAAGCCAGTTAAATTTGGTGGTCTTTTTTTCAGAACTTCATAACAAGTTATGTTCAGTGATTTGACAGTAAGGACCCGGTTTAAAACATGACACGCGGTATTCACTGCTTCGCCCCAAAACATGGTAGGAAGCTTTGAATCCTAGAGCATGGTCCTTGCTGCCTCAATCAGAGTCTTGTTCTTACGTTCTGCCATCCCATTTTGTTGTGGCTCATAAGTGCACTAAATTGATGCACTATGCCTTTAGATAGACAATATACAACAATTACGACATTTTTAAAATTAGTTTCGTTATCACTTCTGATACGTTTTACCCTTGTCCCGTATGAGTTCTCGACTTGGTCTAAGAACCCAATCAGCTTTCCAGTTGTTTCGTCCTTTGTACCTAAAAAGAAAACACAAGAGAACCTTGGGCAATCATTAGTAATAACTAAACAGTACCAACTACCACCTATGCTCCTTTTGATGATTGGACCAAAGAGATCCATATGCAGCAAATCGAATGTGGAAGCTACCGAGTTATGAGTCTTTGACTTGTGTGACTTCTTATGTTGTTTTCCTTTCTTGCACGGGACACACTTGTCATCGAACTGAAAACTCTTCAGTGGAACAAGTTGCACCAAACCATTTTTCATAATATAGTTCATTTTCCTTAGGTGCAAGTGTGCCATGCGTCTGTGCCATAAGTTGGATTCGGACTCTGAAGCTTTAGACAGTATACAAATTGTTCCCATTGATGAGTCTGATATGTTCATGTCCATCATGTATGGATCATTCTTCCTTGGGGCTCTCATCATGATCCACTCTCCAGGTACTTTGAATCCCGGCTTCAGCACTAACGCCTCATTTTCAGTAAAGATCACCCAATTCTTCTTATCACATATCTGAGATACACTAATGAGATTGTGATCAAGTTTATCAACATGGTAAACTTAATCAAGTGTGATTGTCTCATTAGTGACCACTCCAGTTCCAGTGATATGACCTCCCTTCTTCCCAGCGAATGATACAAATCCCTTATTCCCTCCGTTGAAGTCTGTGAATAGTCTGTTGTCTTTGAGGAGTATGAGATCTAACTGGAGTGTAAGTCCTTCTAGGTGTTGTACTCCTATATCCTTGTTATGGTCCTGACCTAGACTAACTAGGAACACTATTTGGAGAATTAGTCCTAATCACTTCTTGCTGTTTGACCGACACCGGTATTTGTTTAACTTTTATCCTAGGTGTTGCATTCACATTCTTCTTAGTATGTTGAGAACCACTTGGGCAAGCAATACTAGGTACTGGTCATGGTTGATCTTGCTTTCTTACAGTATGTCTAGACTCTGGTTTAGAGAGTGTAGACTCCACTTTCTTATAAGGACAACTAGACGCAACATGACCTTTCTCATGACATCTAAAGCATGACATCTTATCAATCGACTTCTTTTAAGTACCCTTTGATTTAGGTGTCTCAGTAGTGTCATTTTCTTTCGATTCAACTACAGTGATCACTTCTTCTTGCTGATTATCAATAACAGGTTTAGCTTTTCCTAGTATACTGCATCCTTTGTGACGATAGCAGTCCAAGTATAGACGATATATTGTAATAGTCAATTTGCTCGTAATTGCATATTAATATGTGTTTGATATATGTTTGATATATGTTTGATATTGATTGTATGTATGTTTGAACTTGGTTGTAATTGATGTTTTACAATAAGTTCAAACATAAGTTAAAAGATAAGTTCAAACATAAGTTCAAAGGTAAGTTCAAAGTCACTGGTTTGAACTTATGGAGGACAAGTTCGTGGGCCTTGGGCTTTGTCGAACTTGTCCTGAGCAAGTTCGAATCAGGGGTTATAATTAATTGTTAATCCGTTTTAATTAACTACTTTTGCAGAGAATTAGAGCAGAGGGCGATTACGAACTTGCAGAGGTGTTTGGGTTTGTTCTCGGAGAGAATCACGTGTCGGGGCGTTCTAGTGTTCGTCTATCATCGTGTGTGTCTCCGTGTTTCGTGTGTGTGATCTATCCGTCAAACCCCTAACGAGGATTCCGCACTCGTTGGACGGCGTCACGTCAAGATAGGATCCGTAGGTAGGTGACCTTACAAGTGGTATCAGAGATATAAGGGTGTTCATCGTGTTCTTCGTGTTCATATTCAACATATTTGGTTTCTTGGCGTTTTGGACGGGAAAATCACATCTTTGGTTAGTTATTCGAGTTATACAAGCAAGATAACGGAGAAAAGTTTACATTGGTTCACTTTTTTTGTCGAAATCAGTATTTTAGACCTAAAAATATTGGTTTAAACTGAAAACTTGAAAAAAATCAAACTTTTGGCCGTTTTTCGAACATAGGGGGTATTAGGGTTTGTTCGAATTTGACTGAAATTCCGAACTTGTCAGAAAATACGCTCCTCACGAATTTATTTTAGGGTTTCATTCGAATTTGGCAGACATTCGAATTTGCTAGCATTCGAATTTGTCAGACTTCGAACTTGTCAGAAACATCGAACTTGTCAGAATTTCGAATTTGTTGATTTCGAACTTACCTAAGTTCGAAAGGGTTTATTTTAAATTAATTTTTTAATTAAATTACCTAAGCTCAAATACAAAAAATTTGGAAAGGATGACCAGTTTGCAAAAGTTTATCGAAATGGACCACGAGGTTGGCAAGGCAAATTCTCCGCCAAAACTCATGAGGTTGGAAGACTACTACTGGTGGAAGGATAGGTTTGCCGATTTCGCTCGTTTCAATGACATGCGAATGTGGATCTGTATCGATGAGGGATACATTCCGCCTACTCAGGAGTTTGAGGGCCGTCAGAGAGTCTTGACATATCAAAAGATGAAGGATGATGACAAGAAACTGTATGAGGCCGAAAACAGAGCTTTTTCAATTATTCGCATGGCACTCCTCAGGAGATTCTACACCCTTTCAGGAATCATCGTACAGCTAAAGAGCTATGGGATGCACTCGAGAAACGGTGTGAGGGAAATCCGAGGGTTCGAAAAGGAAGGACCGAGATGCTAAAGCAGCAGTTCGCAATTTTCAAAGCTTTGAAAAATGAAAAGCTGGATGAGACAATCACAAGGTTCTACCATTTATTAACATAGCTGGATAATCACGATGTTGATTATAGAGAGACTGAGAAAATAGAAAAGCTTCTTGATGCTTTACCTGCGAAGTGGGAGATGTACACAACACTTATAAAGCATGATGAAGAAAAATTTGAGACTCTCACTCTAGCAGGAGTCATAGGAACGCTGAGGACTTACAAATTTCAGTTACAAAAGAAGGAACGGGAATATGATCAAGTCCAAGATCCAGAAATGTATTTTTGAAAGACAAAACCTTCTGTTGCAAGTGAACTGAAGACAGCTACAGGTTTCTATTCGGGAGAAGCGTCTATCCTAGTGGAAGTAGAAGAAACAAGCAGTCGAACATTCTTAGGGTATTCTAAACCGGAATATAAACCGACTCACTCAGCATCTACTTCTCAATAATACACAAAGATGCCTTTGAGTACACAATCAGCCGAAACTCATCTGAATCTTTTGGCTTCGTTAGTTGCAGCATATGGAAATTGTGCAAGGAAAAATCAACGATCCTGCATTATGGGAAGAGGACTATGATCAGGTGGATCCTGATGATTTGGAGGAATTGGATCTTCAATGACAACTGGCCATGGTGACTCAAAGGGTCAAAAGGTTCATAAAACGAACAAGCAGAAATCTGAACGTTAGCAACAATAAAATTTTGTTCGACAAATCCAAGGTAAAATGCTATAACTGCCAGGGATTAGGACACTTTGCTCGAGAGTGTCAACGACCCAAGGTTGAAAACTATCAGAATCAATCTCAGGTAAGATATCAATCTGCTAGTTCGGGTAATCAAGCGAACATCGCTGGTCTGTTGACAAACGTATCATCAGACAGACAGCTCGATGGGACGTATGATTAGAGTTCACATCCTGAGTCTAATGCTAGAGCCTTCGTGGCTGACGTGACAGAGACTGCGGATGTCAGAGCAGAAGAAGTAACAAAGGACAATGAACAGAATCATACAAGTCCTGTGTTGGTGGAGAAGTCCGACAATCAGACCGTTCTAGAGTATGCTGTGCAGATGGCTAACGTGGAATATGATCATACAAGGTAATTCTGAACTTTTCTACATTCCATGATTTATGTGTTTTATGTGCTACTTCTAATGATAGATTGAATTTAGTTCTTGAAACCCATAGCAATTTAACTGCTCAAATAGAATCCTTAAAATCAGATAATGCTAGCCTCCTAGATATTAAAAAAGATCTTAGGAATAAGATGAAAGCAGATGCTCAAGATGTAATAGTTCTAAAAGACAAACTTAGTGAGCAGTGTGTCAGGATAGAACTTATGTATGAGCATGTTGAAGCTTTAACCAAAGAATTTACTATTAAAGAGGTCGAGCTAGCTGAATCAAAGGTTAAAGTTGCAGAGGAAAATAGTAAGTTAGAAAAGTTTAGGAACTCTTCAATGAATCTAGGGAAAATCTTAGATGCACAACGTTAGTCTAAGAAAGAAGTAGGTTTAGATATCAAGAGAGTCCTCATAAAGCTTATAGGAGTACAACACCTAGAAGGACTTACACTCCAGTTAGGTCTCACACTCCTCAAAGACATCAGACACCAGGTAGAGCCTAGGGATATCAATATGAAATGCCCTATAATAGAAATTATTCGAGGGCTCCACAGCAAGTGCCTAACCAAAGGCCAAGAGTGAATTTAAATCACCCAGCACCACAACAGGTTCTCAATCAAACACCCTCGTCACCTGAAAGGAGAGATGGGTATTTGAAGTAGTTCACGTATGTGGATGAGAACGGTATTACCAAGTCAGTCATGGCTTGGGTTCCCCGTGATAGCTAACTTGTTTTCTTTCATGTGAAGGAGTTAACTACAGGTCTTAACAACAAGTGGTTCGTCGACAGTGGTTGCTCTAGGCACATGACTGGGGAAAGAAATCTGCTCACAGACTTCAAGGGAGGGAACAAGGGATTTGTATCATTCGCTGGGAACAAGGTAGGAAATATCACTGGAACAGGAGTGATCACTAATGGGACTATCACACTTCATCAAGTATATCACATTGATAGACTGGCTCACAATCTCATTAGTGTCTCTCAGATCTGTGATAAGAAGAATTCAGTTCTTTTTTACTGATACTGAAGCCTTAGTGCTGAAGCCGGGATTCAAAATACCTGAAGAGTGGATTATGATGAGAGCCCCAAGGAAGAATGATTTTTACATGCTGGACATGAACATCTCAGCCGTCTGTTTTCTAAAGCTTCAGAGACCGCAGCCGTCTTACGGCACAGACGCATGGCACACTTGCACCTAAGGAAAATGAACTACATCACTAAACATGGTCTGGTGCAAGGTGTCCCGATGAAGAGTTTTCAGTTTGAATACAAGTGTGTACTTATATTTCTTAATTTAATGGTCTGGTGCAAGGTGTCCCTAAGGAAAACAACCCGCTTTTCCTTCTTTAGTTTGTACTTATATTTCTTATCAGCCAGGAGAGCTTTTGGATCAACGGTTGCCTTTTCTTCTTGTTTTTTTTCCAGACATTTTCCTTAATACAACTTCTTGGTAGTTGTTAAGGTTCTCAAATACCATATGGAAGTCCATATCGTCAATCTTTTTAGTCTGCTGAATGATCATTGCATATTTATCCCACACCGGATTTAGCACATTCAGGAATTTGACACTTATATCCAATTTGGATTTTGTCACTCCATTCCTTTTCATTTCACTCACCAGATTGACGTACCTCAGATTTGTACTTTCCAGCAACTCTCCTTCTCTCGCTCTAAAGTTTTCAAATTTCATCATACTATTTCTGGCTCTATTCGTTGCTGCTTGTCTGAACCTCGCATCAGTTTACATACCTTATCCCAGATGGATTTGGCTGTTTTTGTGTTGGAAAGACTGATATAGATATCGTTCGGGATAGAAATCAATAAGAGCTTTTTGGCAGTTTTGTCTCTCAGCTTTCTTCGTTTTTGTGCTTCCGTCAGATTTGCGACCTCTACGGTTCTTTCCGGGATTGGAGGATTACCAAGAAATGTTTCCAGAAATATTGTTGGTCCTTCATTCAGGGATTTCAACATTTCCTCAGATAGGTCATGGAAACTAATAAATTCTAGGAAACCTTCCCTCCATTGAACGTATTCACCTCTGTAGAGAATAGGAGGTTTGGTTTCCGACCCCATGGCTAGTGCATCTTTCGACATAGTGACTAATTAAAAAGAATTTTCCAAGATCTTTAATGGATTTTGATTGATTTGAAATAAATGTGAAAAATTGATCAAACTTTTGATAAGTATGATCAATCTCGAATTAAAAGGTGTGAAACTCGTATAATATGGTATCAAACTTGAATAGTGAAAAGTACAACTCGAATGAAGGAGTTATAAATCTCGATGAAAGAATGGATCAACTCAAATGACAAGGGAATGAAACTTGAATCTAAATAAATCAAACAATTGATTAGTTATGAAACTCGAATGACAAGTTGATGAAACTTGAATGAAGAGTCAACCAACTCAAATGAAGTGTCAATAAACTCGAATGGACTTGACTTGTGTTTGATTAAACTTTAATTATTTATGTTAAAACTCGAATCAACTTGAATGTCACTTTATTTTTTGTTCAATCAAACTCGAATGGAATTTAATCAAACTCGAATGAGGTTACAAACCAACTCGATTTTGTTTAATCAAACTCGAATATGTTTAAACATACTCGACGTTCACTGATACTAAACTTGATTAAAACTATTCCAACTCGATTAACACTTCTTTCCAACTAGAATCCTTCTGTATAAAATTCGGTTAATGAACATTTCCAACTCGATTAAAACTTAATCCAACTCGATCAATTGACGATCCAACTCGATTGAAACTAGATATTCAGTTTAATTTGAGTTTTACCAGAATTTCAATATTCTAAGTCTGATTCTCAAATTTTCCAACAAAAACGAATTAATTGACCCCAAATGGTAATCGAAGGTGTGTTTTTCACTTACAAACACTTTTTGGGAAACCACTTTGAAAAATTTATACCAAAAGCCTTGTTTTTATAAAAGCAGTCAAGAACACAACCCTTTTTCAAAAATCAGTAAAATCAAATTAACATTTTGTGTGTTATGAATTACAGATTGAAATTATGTTCAATCTGTTCGTCTTTTAAACACAATCCTTCGATCCAATTTCTACAATCAAACACTCACTAAATCAAAAACCCTAAGGGTTTTATAGACTTTTAAAATTTGCGATGTAACATTGGTTTTTCAAATTTTCAAAAATCAATCAAAATTTGCCATTTCTGGCTCTGATACCAATTGATATATTCAATTTAATCAATCACAAACACAATATTAAACAATCAAGAACTATAGAATACTAATCGAATGATTTAGTTGCACAAATGGGAATTACAGAATGAGAGAATGGTTCGTACACTGTAGCCTTAGATTCTTGCTATGAATTCTGTGCAACAAAATGAAAGTCAAAAGTCAAATGTATAGTATCCGTATTTTCTATATTTATATACATTTGAAACTATGGAAATTTTACAAACAAGCCCCTAGACTTCATAATTTTTCATCAACAAAATAATATCCAACATGATCCATTAAGGATAGATACGGTGTGTCCCTCTCCAATAAAGAAGCAGAAACATATTTGAGCTCACCTAGCAAGAGAAGTGAAGAAACGACAAAAAGGAGAAGAAGGGGAACCTGATAGTGTTGTCAATGCAAAAAGAGGCACACTGGAAGACGTAATCTTAATGATGTCACTTGCTATAACTGGTGACTGATTGGACATGGTATTGATGATTGCCTGTAACATCCGACAAAAAATCAGGTTAGCATTATAACTAAAATAATAGTCATTAGTAATTAATCAAAGTGATTAATAAATTTCATAAGGAAATTCATTACGATTAGAAACAATTTCATCGGTGTGAATCCAATTAAACGACAAACCAATTAATCCGATAACGATATCATGGATTAATTCAATTAAGTGCATAATTAAATTAAGATTAGTAACACTAATCATGCATTAACAAACTTACATAACATTAATTATGCAAGACTAAAACAATTCATTTAAAGTAGTGTATTTCATAAGTATTTGAATAAACAACAAGAATCCCAAGTTGTTTTAAGGTTATGAAATTCGGGTTTTCGGCAGAAATATTACATCGACATTGAAAAATCATAACTGATTCAAACTTAATGAAATGAGTTGATTATTGTTTCAGAAGTTAGATCTATGTTTTAACTAAATATTTGGAGGTTTTCATAATTTAATACGGAGTTTTGAACCCCCAAATACTGTTTGGGAACCGAAAGGTCTAACAGCTCAAATATTGCCAACATTGAGAACCAAAGCCCAAATCGTTTTGGAGCTTGGTCAAAAGCAGCCACAAAGTAGGCCGAAAAACCATGACAAAACCTGGAAAATCATTATATATATACTTGAGCTTTTTAAATGGGTTTTATCTATGGATTTGTTAAGTTGGGTGAGTTAAAACATAAAAACCGTTATACATGTATATTATCATTTATGGGAATTATTAAGTCCCTCATATCGTTTAGGACTCCGTTAAAATACATCAAGCTTTATCACAAGTCACCAACGCGATCTTCGTTTTTACGCTCATATTTGCCATTATTTTTACGGTGAGTCTCTGTAATTCCCATATTTGCAGCATTCATTTAACATTCAACAATATAATCTATAATAACATAAGCATGAAGAACACAATGAACAATATATGAATATTATGAAGAACAAAAAGAACATTCAAAGATTAGATAAACCATAATTGCTTTCCAATTCACGTACGTACAATCAGCTAAATGGTTACAAATGAAAACCTAAATCTTAACTATTTATAAGAAAGTAAATGGATCTAAACTATCCAAACCTATGGGTTTACCTTTTGGACTTTTAACCCATTTACAATAAACTGTGAAACCTTACAAATTGAACACAAAACTAAGTTTCATTTATTACAATTCAAACCCTGAAACTATCACAACTTCTAGATCTAACATTCTCCCCCTCTGTGATTAACTTTCAGATCTTGGTTTCAAGTTGGTGATCAACTTCCTTTGGTCAAAATATCGGTCAAGTTATCTGATAGTCATCCTGTACTGTAGCATGTCTCAGACGTCCTGTTGGAAGTCTTTAAGGAGTTCTAGTACGGCTTTAAGTTCCCAGATTCTTGTACCGAGCTTTAATGTTTCTTTAAGATTGTCGATTCTGATCATAAGCATCTTTCTGACCATGTATAACGTCCAATCTGAGTACTTATCTAATTAATTTGTTCTCATCAGCGATTTCTTTCTTTGCGAGTTAAGATATTCCACTCTGACCGTTGGCGATATAAGCTCTTTTGAAACTAAGAAACGTTCAAGACCCGGAGTCTTCTGATTTGGTGCAAGTAGATTGACCTTCCGTTGTCTTGCTTCTAACACCATTTGAAAATCAATGATTAATCGACAGAGTGAGATTACGACAAAGAAACTTTATAATACATCGTGGAGAATTCATATGAACTAGATCTCTGCTCTTATTGTGTAGCAGATGTAGATATAAAAACTCAAGATCCTGCAAGAAATGGTTAAGAAAGTCGGACTCGGTGAATGTAGATATCGTTCGGTCTTCCCTCTCAACTTCAAAAATGGGATAGAATATGCTCAAAAACTTATCGAACTTTATCTTTAATACTTTAACATTAAGAGATTGGCTTCTAACAGATTCTTTGCTCTTTCTAAGATTTCCGATCATTGCAACATACAGCGATCTATCTCTTTGTTCCATTCCTTCTAGAGACCAGATTAGGTCGGCTCTCACAGTCTTTAACTCACGAACAAACATCCTCTTGAACTTCTCTTCCATATAATGGCTTCTTACACTCTGCTTTACCCAGTCAAAGGTTTGAGCAGTTAGCCTTTCAGCGTGTCGTTCTTCTCATTTTTGAGAAGAACTAGCATCTCCTGACGTTCCCGCTTGCAACCTTGTTATTTTTTAAGTACTTTTGGGGTAGCAGAGGTAAGAGGTGGTACATCTGATCGCTCTTGGAAGATAGGAAATACTCTTGATGATTCAGCCGGCTCGAAAGATTGGTCTGGAATAACCGGAATAACCAATGGACTTTTGGAGGCTTGATGGACTGACGGAGTTGGAGCTGGAGATCGAACATGTGTTGGCACTTTTACTGGAGACGGAGAAGGACATGGTGATACTGGATCATTAGAAGGGGACTCAAATTCGAAATCTTTTGATTCTACCCCTTCTTCACCAGCATATTCAATGCGAAGTGACTCTTTCAGCTGAACTTCTCTTGCTTCCTGTTCCTCTTCATAGGATTCAATTATGATAACTTCTGTAGGGTCTTATATCCTCATAGGAACGGCGGTTAATATCTCTTCTTGTTCGATGAAGTCAGTGAAACTCTCGGGTTCTTCCCATACAGCTATATTTAGGTGAGCTCCTGAGAGTGATTCCTCAAGAGACTCATCCTGGAGAACTATTTCAGTTTGTTGGGGCCCGGCTTGATGAGATGGTGCAGATTGTTTTGGACTTGGAGGAGCTGATTCTTCTATGATCATTGGAGCTTTGCCAGTAGCTCTGGCCTTTTTCTCCCCCTCATGGTGATCAGGATCCTCCTGATCATCATGCTTTCATTTGGTACTTTGGGCAGCACCTTTACAAGATTCAGCAATTATTTTTAAACGCTCTCCCATTTGAGTAACCAAGGGGTTTGCTGATGTAGAGGATGAGGAGCCGGAGGCTTCGTTGTTCAGGATTTCCAATAGTAAGGCATTGGTGGTTGATAGATTTGATGAAGCTTTAAGTATGGAGTGAATGGTGCACTAGGCTTCATCAAGGGTGAGGCCTTGAGGAACGACCGACTACTGAGTCATAAAGGTGAACATGTCACTTAATTGTTGTGACTTGAATGCCTTAAACTCAGCAAAATCGGTTTTGGACCCTGAGTTCGGTGTAACCCGGGGCCACTAAGGCTCTTCGTTCGCATCTCGGCCTGTGCCCATGGTTGGCATCATTGTGGCCATGAAAGGACTTTCACTCATCATCGCCGGCGCACTTTGAGTGTGCACGGCTCCGAGTGTTCCAACAACGCCACTCAGACGTTGTGTTTTAAGCGACTCGAGTGTCTTAGCCAATGATTGTTCAATATCAACGGGCTCTAGACTCGATTGTGCAGGAATTGATGGCGGCGACTGAGCTGTTGTCGTCCTTGTTCATTATCCACGGACACTAAATGAGCCGCAGATAGATTATGTGCTTGATCCCAGTTAGTGCATCCTGTGTGACGATAGCAGTCTAAGTATAGGCGATATTTTGTAATAGTCAATTTGTTCGTAATCGCATATTAATTCATGTTCATTATATGTTTGATATCGATATTGATTGTATATATGTTTGAACTTGGTTGTATTTGATGTTTTACAATAAGTTCAAACATAAGTTCAAAGATAGGTTCAAACATAAGTTCAAAGGTAAGTTCAAACATAAGTTCTAGAATAAGTTCAAAGTCACTGGTTCGAATTTATGGAGGACAAGTTCGTGGGCCTTGGGCTTTGTCGAACTTGTCCTGAGCAAGTTCGAATCTGAGGGTTATAATCAAGGGTTAATCCGTTTAGATTAAGAACTTTTGCAGAGAATTAAGGAATAGGGCGATTACGAACATACTGAGAGGTTTTTTGTGTGTGTTCTTGGAGAGAATCACGTGTCGAGACGTACTGGTTTGCGTCTATCATCGTGTGTGTCTCTATGTTTCGTGTGTGTGATTTACTCATCAAACCGCTAACGAGGATTCCGCACTCGTTGGGCAGCGTCGCGACAAGATAAGATCCGAAGGTAGGTGACCTTACAAGTGGTATGAGAGCCGTAAGGGTGTTCATCGTGTTCTTCGCGTTCATATTAAACATTCTTGGTTTCTAGGCGTTTTGACGGCAAAATCATAACTTTTATTGGATTTTCGAGTTATACAAGCAAGATAACGGAGAAAAGTTCACATTAGTTCATCATTTTTGTCGAAATCATTGTTTTTAATCCTAAAACTTTGGTTGTAACTGAAAACTTGAAAAAAATCAAACTTTTGGCCGTTTATCGAATTTGCGGCGCTCGAACATAAGAGGTATTAGGGTTTATTCGAATTTGTCAGAAAATTCGAACATGTCAGAAAATATGCTCCTCACGAATTTGATTTAGGGTTTCATTCGAATTTCGCTGAGATTCGAATTTGCTAGCATTTGTTGGTACACCCTGTGTGACGATAGCAATCTAAGTGATCCAACATTGTGGTTTTAGCAAGTGTTAGATATATATGTTTATATATGTTTGATATTTATTATTGTTTGTATGTTTGAACTTAATGTAACGTATTACAAGAAGTTCAAACATGAAGATCAAAGATAAAATCAATCATAAGATAAAAACATAAGTTTCAATACTTAGTTAATTATGTGAGAAGGTAAATTCGAAATCTCTAAGGACTAGGATTCGAATCTGGTTAGATTCGAATGAGTCACTTAGACAGATTCGAATGTGACCACTTAGGCAGATTCGAGAATGTCAGATGGGACAAACTCGAATGGGCCTTGGGCCGGATTCGAGTTTGGCCCATGACAGACTCGAATTAGCCTCTATAATTCGGGATAGACTCGAAATATTATCAGACTTTTTGCAGAATTCGAGAGTGATTAAGCATTAAGCGATTTCGAGTTTATCATCAGTGTTAGAGTCGTTTCGGAGAGAATCTTCTAGTAGGTGCGTTCTTGTGTAGTTCGTGCAGCTCGTTGATAGTCTCCGTGTTTCTGGTGAGAGTTGTTTCCGTCTACCCGTTAAAGAGGATTCCGCACTCTTTAACGGTTCCGCGTCTAGATAGATCTGTGTTTAGTAGACCTTACAGCATTCGAATTTGTCAAATCTCGAACTTGTCAGTCTTTCGAATTTGTTGATTTCGAATTTAACAAATTTCAAATTTAATTTCAAACGAATTTAATTTTAAACTAATTCGAACTTACCTAAGTTCCAAAGGGTTTATTTTAAATTAATTTTAAATTAAATTACCTAAGTTCGAATACAAAAAATTTGGAAAGGATGACCAGTTTGTAAAAGTTTATCGAAAAGGATCACGAGGTTGGCAAGACAAATTCTCCACCAAAACTGATGAGGTTAGAAGACTACTACTAGTGGAAGGATAGGTTTGCCGATTTCTCTCGTTTCAATGACATGCGAATGTGGATTTGTATCAATGAAGGATACATTTCAACAACTCAAGAGTTTGAGGGCCGTCAGAGAGTCCTGACATATCAGAACATGAACGATGATGACAAGAAACTATATGAGGCCGAGAACAGAGCGTTTTCCATTATTCGCATGGCACTACCTCAGGAGATTTTACACACTCTCAGGAATCATCGTAAAGCTAAAGAGCTATGGGATGCACTCGAGAAACGGTGTGAGGGAAATCCGAGGGTTTGTAAAGGAAGGACCGAGATCCTGAAACAGCAGTTCGCAATTTTCAAAGCATTGAAAAACGAAAAGCTGGATGAAACAATCACTAGGTTCTACCACTTATTGACAGAGCTGGATAATCATGATGTCGATTATCGTGAACTTGAGAAGATTAAGAAACTTCTGGATGCTTTACCGGCGAAGTGGGAGATGTACACAACGCTTATAAAGCATGATGAGGAAAAATTCGAAACTCTTACTCTGGAGGGAGTTATTGGTACGCTGAGGAAATATGATCAAGTCCAAGATCCAGAAATGTATTTTGGAAAGAAGAAACCTTCTGTTGTAAGTGAACTGAAAACAGCTACAACTTTCTTCTAAGGAGAAGCATCTATCCCAGTGGAGGTAGAAGAAACAAGCAGTCAGGCATTCTTAGGGTATTCGAAACCGGAAGATAAAGCGACTCAATCAAAATCTACTTCTCAACAATACACAAAGATGCCTATGAGTGCACAATCAGCCGAAACTTATCTGAATCTTTTGGCTTCGTTTGTTGCAGCATATGGAAATTGTGTAAAAGGGAAAATAAACTATCCTGCATTATGGTAAGATGACTACGATCAGGTGGATCCTGATGATTTGGAAGAAATGGATCTTCAAAGGCAACTGGCCATGGTGACTCAAAGGGTTAAGAGGTTAATAAAACGAACAGGCAGAAATCTAAACATTAGCAACAATAAAATTGGGTTCGATAAATCCAAGGTTCAGTGTTATAACTGCCAAGGATTAGGACACTTTGCTCGAGAGTATCAAAGACCCAAAGTTGAAAACTATCAAAATCAATCTCAGGGAAGATATCAGTCTGGTAGTTCGAGCAATCAAACAAACATCGCTGGTCTGTTAACTAATGTGACATCTGACAGACAGCTCGATGGTACTTATGATTGGTCTACTCGTCCGGAGTCTAATGCTAGAGCCTTCATGGCTGAAGTGACTGGGACTGGGGATGACGGAGCAGAGAAAGTGATAGAGGACAAAGAAATGAATGATACAAGTCCTATGTTGGTGGAGTAGTCAGACAAACAGACCATTCTGGAGTTTGTTGCGCAGATGGCTAACGTGGAATCGGATCATACAAAGGTAACATTGAACTTTTCTACATTTCGTGTACTATGTGTTTTATGTGCTACTTCAAATGATAGATTGAACTTAGTTCTAGAAACATATAGTAATCTAACTGAACAGACAGAATCTCTAAAATCAGATAATGATAGTCTCCTAGATATTAAAGAAGATCTTAAGAATAAGCTGAAAGCAGATGCTCAAGATGTTAGAGTCATAAAAGACAAATTAAGTGAGCGATGTGTCAGGATAGAACTCATGTATGAGCATGTTGCAGCTTTAACTAAAGAACTTACGATTAAGGAGGTACAGCTAGATGAATCAAGAGTTAAAGTTGCTGAGGTAAATAGTAAGTTAGAAAAGTTTAGGAACTCTTCACTAAATCTAGGGAAAATCTTAGATGCTCAACGTCAGTCTAAAAAGCCAGTAGGTTTAGGTTATCAAGAGAGTCCTCCACCTTTCAACGATAATTATGTGCCTCAACCTCAGGATAAAACTGATAAACCAGTCGAGTCAGAGGTAGCAACTGAAACAATATCTGAATCTGATAAGGAGAAAACAACTAAGGTGACTAATAATAACACTACGATTAAGAAAGTCAAGTTTGTGCAGTCTTCTACTGGCAAAATTCTAGGAGAAGCTAAACCTGAAGTTAATAATCAGAAAGAGGAAGTAGTCATTGTAGTTGAAAAGAAAGAAACAGACACTAGTGAGACACCAAAGTCAAAGGGCACTCATAAGAAGTCGACTGATAAGATGTCTTGCTTTAGATGTCATGAGAGGGGACATGTTGCGTCTAGCTGTCCATATAAGAAGGTAGAGTCTACACCCTCTAAACCAGAGTATAGACCTATTGTTGGAATGCCTGAACAACATAAACCATCACCTAGTGTAGCTAGCACAAGTGGTTCTCAAAACACTGAAAAAATTGTAAATGTTACACCAAAGACTGCTGTTAGACATGTACCTGTGTCGGTTAGACCAAATAAAGGGGTTAGGACTAATTCACCGAATAGAGTCCCTAATCAGTCTAGGTCAGGACCTCGACAAGCTTATAAGAGTACAACACCTAGAAGGACTTACACTCAAGTTAGGTCTCACACTCCTCAAAGACATCAGACATCAGGTAGAGCCCAGGGATATCAATCTGAAATGCCCTATAATAGGAATTATTCGAGGACTCCACAGCATATGCCTAATCAAAGGCCAAGAGTGAATTCAAATCACTCTGCACCATAGCAAGTTATCAATTAAACACCCAAGTCACCTGAAAGGAGAGATGGGTATTTGAAGGAGTTCACGTATGTGGATGAGAACGGTATTATCAACTCAGTCATGGCTTGGGTTCCCCGTGATAACTAGCTTGTTTTCTTTCATATGTAGGAGCTAACTACAGGTCTCAACAACAAATGGTTCGTCGACAGTGGTTGCTCTAGGCACATGACGGGGGAAAGAAGTCTGCTCACAGACTTCAAGGGAGGGAATAAGGGATTCGTATCATTCGCTGGGAACAAGGGAGGAAATATCACTGGAACAGGAGTGATCTCTAATGGGAGTATCACACTTGATCAAGTATATCACGTTGATAGAGTTGCTCAAAATCTAATTAGTGTCTCTCAGATCTGTCATAAGAAGAATTCAGTTCTTTTTATTGATACTGAAGCGTTAGTGGTGAAGCCGGGATTCAAAATACCTAAAGAGTGGATTATGATGAGAGCCCTAAGGAAGAATGATTTGTACATGCTGGACATGAACATCTCAAATTCATCGATGGGAACAATCTGTCTTTTGTCTAAAACTTCAGAGACCGAATTCGTCTTATGGCACAGACGCATGGCTCACTTGCACCTAAGGAAAATGAACTACATCACTAAACATGGTCTGGTGCAAGGTGTCCCATTGAAGAGTTTTCAGTTTGAAGACAAGTGTGTACCGTGCAAGAAAGACAAATGTTAGTGCATCCTGTGTGACGATAGCAGTCTAAGTATAGACAGTATTTTGTAATAGTCAATTTGTTTGTTATTGCATATTAACAAGTGTTTGATATATGTTTGATATTGATTGTTTGTATGTTTGAACTTGGTGTAATGTATTACAATAAGTTCAAACATAAGTTCAAAGATAAGTTCAAACATAAGTTTGAAGCCTAAGATTCGAATTTGTAGAGGACAAGTTCGAAAGGCCTTGGGGTTATTCGAACTTGTCCTAATCAATTTCGAACTGGGTGTTATAGTTAAGGGTTAATTCGATTAATTATCATAGTTTAGCAGAGGTTTATCAGAGCGATTAGCAAAAGACGATCTCGAACTTGCAAGTATCAGAGAGTTTGTTCTTTGAGAGAATCACGTGTCGGGATGTTCCGTTGTACGTTTATCACAGTGTGTGTCTCTGTGTTTCAATGTGCGTGGTCTATTTGTCAAGCCGCTAACGAGGATTCCGCACTCGTTGGAAGGTGTCACGTCAAGATAGGATCCGTAGAGAGGCGTCCTTACAAGTGGTATCAGAGACATCAGGTGTTAGTGGTGTTCTTCGTGTTTACAAGTAACATCTGTGGTTTCTTGACGTTTTTGGATGGAAAAATAACTTTTTGGGTTATTTTTTCGAGTTATTCAAGCAAGATAATGGGAAAAAGTCCATATTAGTTCATCATTTTGGTCGAAATCATAGTTTTTAATCCTAAAAACTTTGGTTTAAACTGAAAAGTTGAAAAAAACGAACTTTTGGCCGTTTTCGAACTTGCGGCGCTCGAACATATAGGGGGTATTAGGGTTTGTTCGAATTTTGCCAAAAATTCGAATTTGTCAGAAAATACGCACCTTTCGAATTAATTTTAGGGTTTGATTCGAATTTGAATTAGTTCGAATTTACCCAGGTTCGAATTTACCTATATTCGAATTTGGCAAGAACTTCGAATTTGTCATTATTTCGAATATGTTTAATTTCAAACTTAATTTCGAATTTAATTTCAAACAAATTTAAAATTAATTAAATTCGAACTTCCTCAAGTTCGAAAGTGTTAATTTAAATTACTTTCATATTAAATTAATTAAGTTTTAGATTCAAAACTTTTAAGAAAGAATGACAAGTTTACAAAGGTTTATGAAATGGACCATGAGGTCGGAAAGGCAAATTCTCCACCCAAGCTGATGAAGTTGGAAGACTATTATTGGTGGAAGGATAGGTTCGCCGACTTTGCTCGATTCAATGATATGAGAATGTGGATCTGTATCGATGAGGGATACATTCCACCTACAACAGAAGTTGAAGGACGTCAACGAGTCTTGTCATATCAAATGATGAAGGATGATGATATAAAATTATATGAGGCCGAGAACCGAGCATTCTCGATTATTCGAATGGCTTTACCTCAGGAGATCCTGCACACATTCAGAAATCAACGAACAGCGAAAGAGTTGTGGGATGCACTCGAGAAAAGGTGTGAGGGAAATCTGAGGGTTAAGAAAGGTAGAACGGAGATGCTCAAGCAGCAGTTCGCAATTTTCAAGGCGCTGAAAAACGAAAATTTGGATGAGACTATCACAAGGTTCTATCACTTGTTGACAGAGTTAGACAATCACGATGTCGAGTATCGTGAATTAGAGAAGATTGAGAAGATTCTGGATGCTTTACCAGCAAAATAGGAGATGTATGTAGCGCTGATAAAGCATGATGAAGAGAAATATGAGATTCTAACTCTAGAAGGAGTCATTGGAACGCTGAGGGCGTATAACTTTCAGTTGCTGAAAATGGAACGGGAATATGACCAACTACAGGATCCGGACATGTATTTTGGGAAGTCCAAACCATCAGTTGCAAGTGAACTAAAGACAGCTACAGCATTCTTTACGGGCGAAACTTCGACTCAAGTAGAAGTAGATGACTTAGGGAGTCGAGCTTTCTTAGGGTACTCCAAACCGGAAGATAAGCCAACTCAGTTTGCATCTACATCTCAAGGATACTCAAGGATGCCAATGAGCGCAAAATCAGCTGAAGATCATCTAAATCTTTTGGCTTCATTTGTCGCCGCGTACGACAATTGCGTTCAAGGGAAAATCAACGATCCTGCTCTATGGGATGAAGACTATGATCAGGTAGATCCAGATGATTTGGAAGAAATGGATCTTCAATGGCAACTGGCCATGGTGACTCAGAGGGTCAACAAATTCAATAAGAGGATAGGCAAAAATCTAAATGTCAGCAACAATAAGATTGGATTCGACAAATCCAAAGTTAAGTGCTATAACTACCAGGGGTTAGGACATTTTGCTCGAGAGTGTCAAAGACCTAAAGTTGAGAACTACTAGAATCAATCTCAGGGGAGATATCAGCCTGGCAGTTCGGGGAATCAAGCGAACATCGCTGGTCTGTTAACTAACGTATCATCAGACACACATCTCGATGGAACGTACGATTGGAGTACACACCCATAGTCTAATGCTAGAGCCTTCATGGCTGAAGTAACAGAGACTGGGAGTAATGGAGCAGAGGAAGAAACAGAGGACAAACACCAGAATGATACAAGTCCTATGTTGGTGGAAAAGTCAGACAATCAGACTATTCTAGTGTTTGCTGCACAAATGACAAACGTGGAATCAGATCATGCAAAGATAATTCTGAACTTTTCTACATTCCGCGATTTATGTGCTTTCTGTGCTACTTCTAATGATAGATTAAATTTAGTGCTAGAAACACATAGTAATTTAACTGCTCAAATTGAATCCTTAAAATTGGACAATGCTAGCCTCCTAGATATAAAAGAAGATCTTAGGGATAAGCTTAAGGCAGATGCTCAAGATGTCATAGTTCTAAAAGACAAGCTAAGTGAGCAGTGTGTCAGCATAGAACTAATGTATGAGCATTTTGAGGCGTTAACCAAAGAGCTTAAGATTAAAGAGGTAGAGCTAGCTGAACCAAAGGTTAAGGTTGCAGAGGTGAATAGTAAATTAAAAAAGTTTAGGAACTCTTCACTGAACCTAGGGAAGATCTTAGATGCACAGCGTCAGTCTACGAAATCAGTAGGTTTAAGGTATAGTGAGAGTCCTCCACCTTTTAATGATAACTAAGTGCCTCAGCCTCAGCCTCAGGATAAAACTGGTAAACCAGTTGAATCAGAGGTAGCAACTGAACCTGTGTCTGAATCTGTTAAGGATAAAGAAACTAAGGTGACTAATAACAATGCCACGATTAAGAAAGTCAAATTTGTGCAGTCTTCTAGTGATAAGATTGTAGGAGAAGCCAAAACTGACTTTAATGATCTGAAAGAGGAAAAAGTCACGATAGTAGAGAAGAAAGAACTTGACATTAGTGAGGCACCTAAGTCAAAGGACACTCATTAGAAGTCAATTGACAAAATGTCTTGTTTTAGATGTCATGAAGGGGTCATGTTGCGTCTAGTTGTCCATATGGGAAGGTAGAATCTACACATAATGTTGGAAAGCCAGAACAACAAAAACCCTCACCAAATGTAGCAAGCACAAGTAGTTCTCAAAACACTGAGAAGATTGTGCAAGCAACACCAAAAAATGCTGTTAGGCAAGCTCCTGTGTCAGGTAGACCAAATGAAGTGGTTAGGACTAATTCACTGAATAGAGTCCATAATCAATCTAGGTCAGGACCTCAAAAAAATTATAGGAGTACTACACCTAGAAGAGCTTACACTCCGGTTAGGTTACACACTCCTGTAAGACATCGGACACCAGGAAGAGCCCAGGGATACCAATCGGAAATGCCCTATAATAGATATTATTTGAGGGCTCCACAGCAAATGCCTACACAAAAACCGAAAGTGAATTTAAATCACTCTGCACCACAACAGGTTATCAATCAAACACCCAAGTCACCTGAATGGAGAGATGGGTATTTGAAGGAGTTCACGTATGTGGATGAGAATGGTATTACCAAGTCAGTCATGGCTTGGGTTCCCCGTGATAACTAACCTCTTTTCTTTCATGTGCAGGAGATAACTACAGATCTAAACAACAAGTGGTTCGTCGACAGTGGTTGCTCTAGGCACATGACTGGGGAAAGGAGTCTACTCACAGACTTCAATGGAGGGAACAGGGGATTCGTATCATTCGCTGGAAACAAGGGAGGAAATATCACAGGTACTGGAGTGGTCACTAATGGGACTATCAAACTTGATCACGTTTATCATGTTGATAAACTTGATCACAATCTCATTAGTGTATCTAAAATCTGTGATAAGAAGAACTCAGTGATTTTCACTGATACTGAGGCGTTAGTGCTAAAACCGGGATTTAAAGTACCTGAAGAGTGGATACTGATGAGAGCCCCAAGGAAGAATGATTTGTACATGCTAGACATGAATAAACCGGATTCTTCGATGAGACCAATATGTCTTTTATCTAAAGTTTCAGAGACCGAATCAGTCTTATGGCACAAACGCATGGCTCACTTGCACCTAAGGAAAATGAATTACATCACTAAACATGGACTGGTGCAAGGTGTCCTGATGAAGAGTTTTTAGTTTGAAGACAAGTCTGTACCGTGCAAGAAAGGCAAAAAACACAAGAAGTCACACAAGTCCAAGACTCAGAACTCTATAGCTGCCACTTTCGATTTGTTGCATATTGACCTGTTCGAACCAATCAACAACAGGAGTATAGGTGGTAGTTGGTACTGTTTAGTAATCACTGATGATTACTCACGATTTTCATGGGTTTTCTTTTTACGTACGAAGGACGAGACAGCTGCAAAGTTGATTGGGTTCTTAGACCAAGTCAAAAACTCCTATGGAACGCGGGTAAAACGCATCAGGAGTGATAATGGGACAGAGTTCAAAAACACAGTAATTGGTTTTATTGCCTATCTAACGGCATAGTGCATCAATTTAGTGCACCTTATGAGCCACAACAAAATGGGGTGGCAGAACGGAAGAACGGGACTTTGATTGACGCAGCAAGGACCATGCTCTCGGATTCAAAGCTTCCTACCATGTTTTTGGGGAAGGCAGTGAATACCGTTTGTCATGTTTTAAATCGGGTCCTTACTGTCAAATCATTGAACAAAACCTGTTATGAAGTTTTGAATAAAAGGCCACCAAATTTAACTGGCTTCGAACCGTTTGGGGTACCATGTACTTTAATGAAAACAAAACATCAACCTAAGTTTTGTGAAAAGGCAGACGAAGGTTATTTCCTAGGTTATGTGCCTAACTCAGCAAACAAAAGGGTTTTTAACAAATCAAACGGCACGGTAGAAATTGTGTATAACATTGACGTAACAAGTTATACACATGAACCCCAAACTGGTCCGGAATGGATATTTGATTATGACAAATTGTTTGAGACATTTAACATTCCTTTGGATGGAAATGCAGGTACAATTGAACATGACTTATCGTCATTAAATCTGAATGACGACGGTCATGGTTTTCCAAAGACGAGCTTTCCATCAACTTCTGAGCCTACAACGACAGAAGATGAATTCTGACTTACCTACAAACAAAAATCAGGCTGTAAATTCTAACTCCGAGGACAGTGATCATGAGGAAGAGAATGTAGCATCTGAACTCGTTCCCCTGTTAGGTGAAATAGGATCAAATTTAGGAGATAATCTTAGGGTCGATGAGATAGAAACATCGAGGAGTAATATGGATCATCTGGTTGAGAGCATCATAGGAAATCCAAATGTTGGTGTGAGGACTAGGAGAACTTTAAATAACAACACAGTGTTGTTGTCGATGATTAATGACTCTGAGGCTTTTCACACTTGCCTGTTTTCATGTTTCATCTCACAAGTAGAGCCGAAGAATGTGCAAATGGCACTAAAAGACAACTCTTGGGTTGAAGCGATGCAAGAAGAACTGTCACAATTCAGAAAACTTGAAGTGTAGGAGTTAGTTCTGTTACCTCGAGGAGAGGTTGCGATAGGAACCAAGTGGGTTTTTAAGTGCAAGAGAGATGATCGGGGTATTGTAACTCGCAACAAGGGAAGACTTGTAGTAAAGGGTTTCAACCAAGAGGAAGGAATCGATTACAACGAGGTGTTTGCGCCAATGACAAGGCTTTAGGAAATCCGTTTGTTTCTCGCCTTTGCATCCTTCAAAGGATTTAAAGTCTATCAGTTGGATATAAAAAGTGCATTCCTATATGGCAAAGTGAAGGAACTGGTGTACGTTGAACAGCCGCCCGGGTTTACAGATCCAAAGTATCCAGACAGAGTGTATCGTCTTGATAAGACTCTGTATGGACTACATCAAGCACCAAGGGCGTGGTATGAGACGCTATCTACTCATCTTTTGGACAACGGGTTTGAAAGAGGGAGAATTGATAGTACATTGTTTGTGAAAAGAAAGGGTGAACATTTTCTCTTGGTACAAGTGTACGTTGATGACATTATTTTCGGGTCATCAGACGAGCAGATGTGCAAAGATTTCGAGAAGGTGATGAAGTCAAAGTTTGAGATGAGTGTTATGGGAGAGTTGAACTTCTTTCTGGGTTTGCAAATAGAACAGAGGAAGGTGGGTATGTTTATCTATCAGACGAAGTATGTCTACGACATTCTAGATCGCTTCGGGATGGAAGGAACAAAGCTGACTACTCACTTTAGCACACCGATTCAAGTGAATCACAATCTCAGACCGGGTACAGAAAGTGATACTGATGTGGATCCGACTCTATATCGGGCCATGATCGAATCACTCATGTATTTAAATGCTTCTAGACCTGACATTATGTTTGCTATGTGTATTTGTGCTAGGTTTCAAGCCAATCCGAAAGAAATGCATATGAAAGCTGTGAAGCAGATTCTGAGATACCTCAAGTCGAAACCGAAGCTGGGACTTTGGTATCACGCAGATGGTGATCTGGAATTGGAAGCATTCACGGATTTTAGATTATGGAGGTTGCAGCTTGAATCGAAAGTCAACAACTGGAGGTTGTTAGTTCCTTGGAGGGAGACTCATATCCTGGCAATGCAAGAAACAGACTTCGGTAGCCGTGTCAACGTGCAAGGCCGAATATGTAGCTGCTGGTAGTTGCTGTTCACAAGTTTTGTGGATACAACAACAATTGCAGGATTACGGTTTGACTTACACTCATACTCCTATTAGGATAGATAACCAATCAACTATTGCTATAACTAATAATCCAGTTAAACACATTAAAACAAAGCACATACACATAAGACATCATTTTATACCTGATTGTGCTGAAAAGATCTTAATAAATATGGTAAAAGTGACAACGGAAGATAATAATGCTGATTTATTTACTAAAGCTTTTGATAAGTAATGCTTTGAGTTAATAGTTCAACTGAATGGTATGCGTAATCCAGAGTAACTTGACCATAGTAGAATTTATTTCCTTTAAGTTATTAGTTAAGTAAATTTTTTTTATAGTAAGTTAGTATTTAAGTAGACTTTATTTCCTTTTATAGTAAGTTATTATTTAAGTAGACTTTATTTCCTTTTATAGTAAGTTAGTAGGTTACTTTATTATCTTCTTCTTATTTATGAAAAACAAAAAAAAGGAGAGAAAACCATAAAAAGCTCAAAAAAAAAAAAAAAAGAGAATATTCGAAAATAGAGTTAAGTCTTAGATACATGGTTCAAAGTGACGAAAATTCGCAATGTCGATACAATCTCTAAGTGTTAAGCTTTCACACATAATGCACCTTAAACTCTAAGTGATATACACTTTCTAGTTTGATGTGTTGGTAGGCATAATACACAAAGGGAATCTCAAAAGCTAATAAAATATTCAAGAAAAAGTCATATGTGTAACTAACTTAGATGTATGACCAAATGATCTTATATTTATGTTACAGACATACAGACAATGATTCTAAATGAGGTATGCAAATTTTCTGGGGGATGTATAGCCACATCGGATACATCTTAAAGAAAAGAAACAGAAAGAAAAATCATGATAGTAAGGAGAGAGTCAAAACAAGTCACTTTGTTGTATGTAAGTACAGACTTGTTACCTCTGGTTTGACTCGGGTTAGCAAGATAAGTCGCTTTGTTGTACGTAAGTACAGACCTGTCACCGCTGCCTTGTTAGCTTTAAATAAACTTTAAGACAAACAAAGACACTCTGTTGTATGTAAATACAGTACTGTGACCGACGTTTGCCTTCCAAAGAAAATTTGCAATACCGAAAAGTTATAATCATTGTTTGTATGCATTGATCATAAAAGTATGTCTAAGTATGGGGCACGTAAGGTAATTTCTAGATAAATACAAATGCCAATGGATATTCCAAAGCGTAACATGTTTAAAGGGAAAATAATACCGACAATCACCTAGAAATGTGTGTCGCGACAAACAATCAAAGGAATCAAAAATTCCTACGTGTGAAAGTGAAATACTGAAAGTGTGTATTTGACACCGCTATCTGATTGAACCTTCTCTGACTTTCTCGCAAAAAATATTCTTTTAACTTAGGTTGTACAATTTTAAAAGTAGTTTTGAGTAGTTTAAGTTTAAAATTTTTTAGTCAAACTTTATTTTACTTTATTTTATTTTTATTTTTATATTATTTTTATATTATTTTTATTTTTATTTTTATTTTTAATTTTATTTTATAAGTAGGAAAAAGGTCAAAGTTACTAGGATGCATTTTTGGTTGAATAAACAAACATTGCATGAAAATCTATCGCTTAGTGTTAATAATTTTGCAACGTTTGTTCCGTTACACGAAAAAGTTGAATTTTATTTAAGGATTTTAAAAATTTTCAGTTAAATTCGAATTTCAGACAAATTCGAATTAACCTTCGAATATATCAGGAAATTCGAATTTAAATGCAGGTTCGAATACGGTTGGTATAAATAGGTCAACAGTGACTCATTCAACTCACCTACATTCGATTTTCTTGCTTCGAACTTCTTTCCCGACGATTTCGAACTTACCCTTCGACTTTACCGTTTCGAATATATCACTATCTCACGAAGTTTTGCTCGTTTGTTTTCGAATCTACCAACAAACTTAGGTATAATAATCAGTATTATACAAAGTTTAGGTAGTTTAGGACTCATTTTTAGCAAAAAATCGACCATATTTGATGTTTTTGGGGTTTTAACTTTGTGGTTCAAAATCACAAGTTTTAACCGGTGAAACTTCAAAAAAATTATAAATATCTTCGATTAGAACCCAATAGGACTAGTTGATACTATTTTCTAAGTCAAATGGGGTTAAAATCATGGATTTGTATTCGAAAGTGACCGACTTCGAACTTGTTCATCATGTTCGAACTTGTCAGAAAATTCGAATTTGTTAAAATATCAACAAATTCGAATTTAGTCAAATTCGAACATATCCTTCGAAGTTGTTTTTAAATTCGAATGTTTTTGTAAAATAAATTCAAAACCTGTAGAAATTCGAATGTGTTGGATTTCGATCTTATGAAAGTTCGAAATAAAGCAAATTCGAAATTAAACAAGTTTCATTTTTTTTCGTTACTAATATGGGTTGTTGTTTTTATGTGCATATATGGGTGATCGCGCGTTCTTTAATAAGCATAACATGGTGATGCCTGTAGATAGAGAGCATCCTGAAGCTCAACTATTTCGACAAATGGTGGAATTTTTTACTCATTCAAGGGTTTCTTACGCTTTAACCCATAACCTGCAAATAATCTTACCATATGTAAGACAGTTCTGGGATCACCTCGAAGTTCTGCTCTGTGATGCCGATAGTTTTACGAACAAGAGTTGGGGGGCAGCCAATTGTTTTCTTAGCTGACATGCTTCGTCAGATTCTACAGCTTGGAACAGAAGATCCGGAGGCAGGGCCCATTGATTTCCCAGTGAACATAAGGCAAGTGGCCTTCTTGCGTATGGGATACGCCCTAGATATCACCAAAGCTGCGTATATGAAAAGTGGGTTAATAGGGCAATGGAGGTATTTGGTGCATGTGTTCATGGTTTGCTTTGCACCGAAAAAGGCAGGTTTTGACTACATAGTGTCAAAGATGCAGTCAACTGTGATTGCATTGGTATATAACAAGCGCTTCAGTTATTCAGAAATGTTCTTTGCTGAGTTTGTGCATCAGATTACTGCTCCAGTACGTGAAAGATTTCTAATGTATCCCCGCTTCGCAATGATGCTCATCCGTCATTTTTTGCCGAATCTTCCACAACTTCAAGCTACAAACGGAGTGGCTATTATAGACAAATGAATATTTGCTGACTGCCAGTCGCATAACCTGCGAAGGGCCGAGCAGGTCAAGCCTCATGTAACACCATTGTTCGGAGCAGTAATAGACCCAGATTTTGTGGCTCCGGAAGGAGATAACTGGGCTGGTGAAGGTCCTCAACCGCATCCACTGCAGCAACAGCCACCACAACAACAACAACCACAACCGCAACCACGCAGGAGGCAGAGAGCTCTAGAAAGACATATTCAGGCATCGAGGCCATCCTCCAGCAGGCATTCAGAGGCAACGGCAGCAGGTCCATCTTCGGACGCTGCAGGCCCTTCAACCTTGGCCTCAGATATTGATCAAAGGGCAGAGACCCTAGAAGAGATTTGGGCTCACGGAACTCAGGCACAGCAAGATATCGCTGCTAAACTGGTTCATAATATCTTGGAGCCTTCAACTGATCTTCAAGATCTACCAAGAGATGTTGATGCATTGATCATAAAAGTATGTCTAAGTATGGGGCACGTAAGGTAGTTTCTAGATAAATACAAATGCCAAGGGATATTCCAAAGTGTAACATGTTTAAAGGGAAAATAATACCGACAATCGCCTAGAAATGTGTGTCGCGACAAACAATCAAAGGAATCAAAAATTCCTACGTGTGAAAGTGAAATACTGAAAGTGTATATTTGACACCGCTATCTGATTGAAACTTCTCTGACTTTCTCGCAAAAAATATTCTGTTAACTTAGGTTGTACAATTTTAAAAATAGTTTTGAGTAGTTTAAGTTTAAAATTTTTTAGTCAAACTTTATTTTACTTTATTTTATTTTTATTTTATTTTTATTTTTATTTTTATTTTTTATTTTTATTTTTAATTTTAATTTTATTTTATAAGTAGGAAAAAGGTCAAAGTTACTAGGATGCATTTTTGGTTGAATAAACAAACATTGCATGAAAATCTATCGCTTAGTGTGAATAATTTTGCAAGGTTTGTTCCGTTACACGAAAAAGTTGAAAAAGTTGAATTTTATTTAAGGATTTTCAAAATTTTCAGTTATATTCGAATTTCAGACAAATTCGAATTAACCTTCGAATATATCAGGAAATTCAAATTTAAATGCAAGTTCGAATACGGTTGGTATAAATAGGTCAACAGTGACTCATTCACCTCACCTACATTTGACTTTCCTGCTTCGAACTTGTTTCCCGACGATTTCGAACTTACCCTTCGACTTTACCGTTTCGAATATATCACTATTTCACGAAGTTTTGCTCGTTTGATTTCGATTCTACCAACAAACTTAGGTATAATAAACAGTATTATACAAAGTTTAGGTAGTTTAGGACTCATTTTTAGCAAAATATCGACCATATTTGAAGTTTTTGGGGTTTTAACTTTGTGGTTCAAAATCACAAGTTTTAACCGGCGAAACTTCATAAATTATAAATATCTTCGATTAGAACCCAATAGGACTAGTTGATTCTATTTTCTAAGTCAAATGGGGTTAAAATCATGGATTTGTATTCGAAAGTGACCGACTTCGAACATGTTCATCATGTTCGAACTTGTCAGAAAATTCGAATTTGTTAAAATATCAACAAATTCGAATTTAGTCAAATTCGAACATATCCTTCGAAGTTGTTTTTAAATTCGAATGTTTTTGTAAAATAAATTCAAAAGCTGTAGAAATTCGAATGTGTTGGATTTCGATCTTATGAAAGTTCGAAGAAGAAGATCCAACTCCCCTCGTTCCTAGGCATAGGGTGAGGCGGCACCGTTTTATGCATGGAGCTTCATCCACCTCTGCTCCTGAGCCTGTAATTCCAGCTGCTCAATCACCCATCACTCCATCACCATCTACATCCATTCCATCAACATCAACGACATTCATTGACAATCAGCGGTTTACAGAGCTGAAGGGCAAGGTGGATTTCCAATCAGTCCAAATCTTTCAGCTATCTTCGGCAGTAACAAAACTTCAAGCTCACAATGCCAGACTTGATCAGGAAAATGCTGAATTGAAAGCAACAGTTGCTGATCAAGCATTTGAGATAATTACAATGAAGTCTCTCCTAGAGCAGTTAATGAAAAATCTTCAAGCTCACGGGGAGAGTAGCTGAAAAGAAGCCGAACTGCTAAGACGAGATGATGAAGGCAATGATCCTGATGCAAGAAGAAAAGGTGAGCTAGCAGATCTTTCGACTGCTCAGCAAGCATCAATTCAGGGGGAGCCAAGTCAGTCTAGAATAGAAGAAGGAGTTGAAGGTGATGCTTCTAAGACCATTGAGAGCGAAATGATAGAAGCTCTGATGGATATTGAAGAAGAAGAAGTAATATTTGACTTTGAGGATGAGATGGATGATCTGGAAGAAGGGGAGTTTGTCCCAGAAGATATAGCAGAGTGGAAATCTTATGAGGAGGCAGTAGAAGACGAAGACTATGATGTAGACGAAGTAATCATTCCGTCACAGCCTATCACAGAACAATATGTGCACAACGATCACAATGTAATTGACATAGATGAAATTAACTTGGCATTTGTGGATGATTCAGAATTTTAAGAAGCTGATAAAGAGCAAGGTAGAGCAGAATTGTTAAATCTTTGGTTCCGAAAGGAAGAAAAGAAATCAGAGCCGAAGATGAAGAAGAGGATGAGAATTCTTTGACAGAGAATTGCAGCTTTTTGTGCTTAAAAGAATAGACGTGCTACAGTATTTTCAGAGAACCATGAAGGTTTTTAATACATTGCACAAATGCGAAGTGAAAGAGTTGGTCTGGAAAGAGCTTGTAAACATTGGAGATGACCCCTATGCTGAAGTGATCGCTAACATTATCAGAAAGGAAGGTAGATCTGGAAAGTTTGAAAGGCTCAAGCCAAGGTCAGGCAAGAGAGTTGAAGATGAGACTAGAATGGATCCCCATATAGGTAAACCTTGGGCTAGGATGGTTTATAAACCAGTCCGATGTTTGAAGAGAGTACCGTTGAAGTGTATGCCACGGAACGTTCTTGGAAACATGAAGTGGTGGTATGTAGACAATGAAATGGCTAAAGCAGTCATGGAGGATCTAGAAGACAAATAAATTTTGAGAGTACATGATTCGTTACATTTGATCAACCAATCCAAGGATGACCTGCAAAAACTTCATGATCAGCCAATTTTCTTCCATGAAGGCTGGAAATCTGAAGGTAGGAAGTTCCAAAAGATAGTTAGAGTTTGTATTGATCAGGGATTGTATGCGGGTAGTAGCTTATATAGTTATAGTACTTAGACAAAATATAAATAGTTAGAAGCCATCGTTAAGGGGGAGTCCGTTAGTACAGTTTGTGTGACGATAGCAGTCTAAGTATGGACAGGATTTTGTAATACTCAATTTGTTTGTTATTGCATATTAACAAGTGTTTGATATATGTTTGATTATATATGTTTGATATTGATTGTTTGTTTGTTTGAACTTGGTGTAATGTATTACAATAAGTTCAAACATAACTTCAATGATAAGTTCAAACATAAGTTAGAAGCCTAAGATTCGAATTTGTAGAGGACAAGTTCTAAAGGCCTTGGGCTTATTCGAACTTGTCCTAAGCAATTTCGAACTGGGTGTTATAATTAAGGGTTAATTCGATTAATTATAAGACTTTAGCAGAGGTTTATCAAAGCGATTAGCAAAAGACGATCTCGAACTTGCAAGTATCAGAGAGTGTGTTCTTGGATAGAATCACGTGTCGGGACGTTCCGTTGTTCGTCTAACACTGTGTGTGTCTTCGTGTTTAGTGTGCGTGGTCTATCCGTCAAGCCGCTAACGAAGATTCCGCACTCGTTGGCAGGTGTCGCGTCAAGATAGGATCCGTAGAGAGGCATCCTTACAACAAACAACACAAGAAGTTACACAAGTAAAAGACTCAGAACTCGATAGCTTCCACTTTCGATTTGCTGCATATGGACCTATTCGGGCCTATCAACAAAAGGAGTCTAGGTGGTAGTTAGTATTGTTTAGTTATCACTGATGATTAATCACGTTTTTCATGGGTTTTCTTTTTAGGTACGAAGGACGAAACAGCTGGGAAGCTTATTGGGTTCTTAGACCACGTCGAAAACTCATACGGGACGAGGGTAAAACGTATCAGGAGTGATAACGGAACAGAGTTTAAAAACACAGTAATTGGTGTATATTGCCTATCTAAAGGCATAGTGCTTCAATTTAGTGCACCATATGAGCCACAACAAAATGGGGTGGCAGAACAGAAAAACAGGACTTTGATTGAGGCAGCAAGGACCATGCTCTCGAATTCAAAGCTTATGACCATGTTTTGAGGGGAGGCAGTGAATACCGCATGTCATGTTTTAAACCGGGTCCTTACTGTAAAATAACTGAACAAAACCTGTTATGAAGTTCTGAATAAAAGACCACCGAATTTAACTGGCTTCGAACCGTTTAGGGTACCGTGTACATTAATGAAAACAAAATATCAACCTAAGTTTTGTGAAAAGGCAGACGAAGGTTATTTCCTTGGTTATGTGCCTAACTCACCAAACAAAAGGGTTTTTAACAAATCAAACGGCACGGTAGAAATTGTGTATAACATTGACGTAACAAGTTATACACATGAACCCCAAACTGGTCCGGAATGGATATTTGATTATGACAAATTGTTTGAGACATTTAACATTCCTTTGGATGGAAATGCAGGTACAATTGAACATGACTTATCGTCATTAAATCTGAATGAGGACGGTCAAGGTTTTCCAAAGACGAGCTTTCCATCAACTTCTGAGCCTACAACGACAGAAGATGTGTCTCCAGCAGAGAATAATTCTGACTTACCTACAAACGAAAATCAGGCTGTAAATTCTAACTCCGAGGACCGTGATCATGAGGAAGAGAATGTAGCATCTGAACTCGTTCCCCTGTTAGGTGAAATAGGATCAAATTTAGGAGATAATCGTAGGGTCGATGAGATAGAAACATCGAGGATTAATAAGGATCATCCGGTTGAGAGCATCATAGGAAATCCAAATGTTGGTGTGAGGACTAGGAATACTTTGAATAACAACACAGTGTTGTTGTCGATGATTAATGACTCTGAGGCTTTTCACAATTGACTGTTTTTATGTTTCATCTCACAAGTAGAGCCGAAGAATGTTCAATTGGCACTAAAAGACAACTCTTCGGTTGAAGCGATGCAAGAAGAAATGTCACAATTCAGAAAACTTGAAGTGGAGGAGTTAGTTCCGTTACCTCGAGGAGAAGTTGCGATAGGAACCAAGTGGGTTTTTAAGTGCAAGAGAGATGATCGGGGTATTGTAACTCGCAACAAGGCAAGACTTGTAGTAAAGGGTTTCAACCAAGAGGAAGGAATCGATTACAACGAGGTGTTGGCGCCAGTGACAAGGCTTGAGGCGATCCATTTGTTTCTCGCCTTTGCATCCTTCAAAAGATTTAAAGTCTATCAGTTGGATATAAAAAGTGCATTCCTCTATGGCAAAGTGAAGGAACTGGTGTACGTTGAACAGCCGCCCGTGTTTACAGATCCAAAGTATCCAGACAGAGTATATCGTCTTGATAAGACTCTGTATGGACTACATCAAGCACCAAGGGCGTGGTATGAGACGCTATCTACTCATCTTTCGGACAACGGGTTTGAAAGAGGGAGAATTGATAGTACATTGTTTGTGAAAAGAAAGGGTGAACATTTTATCTTGGTACAAGTGTACGTTGATGACATTATTTTCGGGTCATCAGACGAGCAGATGTGCAAAGATTTCGAGAAGGTGATGAAGTCAAAGTTTGAGATGAGTGCGATGGGAGAGTTGAACTTCTTTCTGGGTTTGCAAATAGAACAGAGGAAGGTGAGTATGTTTATCTATCAGACGAAGTATATCTACGACATTCTAGATCGCTTCGGGATGGAAGGAACAAAGCTGACTACTCACTTTAGCACACCGATCCAAGTGAATCACAATCTCGGACCGGGTAAAGAAAGTGATACTCATGTGGATCCGACTCTATATCGGGCCATGATCGAATCACTCATGTATTTAAATGCTTCTAGAACTGACATTATGTTTGCTGTGTGTATTTGTGCTAGGTTTCAATCCAATCCGAAAGAAATGCATACGAAAGCTGTGAAGCAGATTCTGAGATACCTCAAGTCGAAACCGAAGCTGGGACTATGGTATCACGCAGATGGTGATCTGGAATTGGAAGCATTCACGGATTTTAGATTATGGAGGTTGCAGCTTGAATCGAAAGTCAACAACTGGAGGTTGTCAGTTCCTCGGAGGGAGACTCGTATCCTGGCAATGCAAGAAACAGACTTCGGTAGCCGTGTCAACATAGGTTCAAAGTTACGAAAATTAGCACAGTCGATACAATCTCTAAGTGTTAAGCTTTCACACATAATGCACCTTAAACTCTAAGTGATATACACTTTCTAGTTTGATGTGTTGGTAGGTATAATACACAAAGGGAATCTCAAAAGCTAATAAAATATTCAAGAAAAAGTCATATGTGTAACTAACTTAGATGTATGACCAAATGATCTTATATTTATGTTACAGACATACAGACAATGATTCTAAATGAGGTATGCAAATTTTCTGGGGGATATATAGCCACATCAAATACATCTTAAAGAAAAGAAACAGAAAGAAAAATCCTGATAGTGAGGAGAGAGTCAAAACAAGTCACTTTGTTGTACGTATGTACAGACTTGTTACCTCTGGTTTGACTCGGGTTAGCAAGATAAGTGGCTTTGTTGTACGTAAGTACAGACCTGTCACCGCTGTCTTGCTAGCTTTATATAAACTTTAAGACAAACAAAGACACTCTGTTGTATGTAAATACAGAACTGTGACCGACGTTTGCCTTTCAAAGAAAATTTGCAATACCGAAAAGTTATAATCATTGTTTGTATGCATTGATCATAAAAGTATGTTTAAGTATGGGGCACGTAAGGTAGTTTCTAGATAAATACAAATGCCAAGGGATATTCCAAAGTGTAACATGTTTAAAGGGAAAATAATACCGACAATCGCCTAGAAATGTGTGTCGCCACAAACAATCAAAGGAATCAAAAATTCCTACGTGTGAAAGTGAAATACTGAAAGTGTGTATTTGACACCGCTATCTGATTGAAACTTCTCTGACTTTCTCGCAAAAAATATTCTGTTAACTTAGGTTGTACAATTTTAAAAATAGTTTTGAGTAGTTTAAGTTTAAAATTTTTTAGTCAAACTTTATTTTACTTTATTTTATTTTATTTTATTTTATTTTTATTTTTATTTTTATTTTTATTTTTATTTTTATTTTTATTTTTATTTTTATTTTTATTTTTATTTTTAATTTTAATTTTAATTTTAATTTTAATTTTAATTTTAATTTTAATTTTAATTTTAATTTATAAGTAGGAAAAAGGTCAAAGTTACTAGGATGCATTTTTGGTTGAATAAACAAACATTGCATGAAAATCTATCGCTTAGTGTGAATAATTTTGCAAGGTTTGTTCCGTTACACGAAAAAGTTGAAAAAGTTGAATTTTATTTAAGGATTTTCAAAATTTTCAATTATATTCGAATTTCAGACAAATTCGAATTAACCTTCGAATATATCAGGAAATTCAAATTTAAATGCAAGTTCGAATACGGTTGGTATAAATAGGTCAACAGTGACTCATTCACCTCACCTACATTTGATTTTCGTGCTTCGAACTTGTTTCCCGACGATTTCGAACTTACCCTTCGACTTTACCGTTTCGAATATATCACTATTTCACGAAGTTTTGCTCGATTGATTTCGAATCTACCAACAAACTTAGGTATAATAATCAGTATTATACAAAGTTTAGGTAGTTTAGGACTCATTTTTAGCAAAAAATCGACCATATTTGAAGTTTTTGGGGTTTTAACTTTGTGGTTCAAACTCACAAGTTTTAACCGGCGAAACTTCAAATAAATTATAAATATCTTCGATTAGAACCCAATAGGACTAGTTGATACTATTTTCTAAGTCAAATGGGGTTAAAATCATGGATTTGTATTCGAAAGTGACCGACTTCGAACATGTTCATCATGTTCGAACTTGTCAGAAAATCCGAATTTGTTAAAATATCAACAAATTCGAATTTAGTCAAATTCGAACATATCCTTCGAAGTTGTTTTTAAATTCGAATGTTTTTGTAAAATAAATTCAAAAGCTGTAGAAATTCGAATGTGTTGGATTTCGATCTTATGAAAGTTCGAAGAAGAAGATCCAACTCCCCTCGTTCCTAGGCATAGGGTGAGGCGGCACCGTTTTATGCATGGAGCTTCATCCACCTCTGCTCCTGAGCCTGTAATTCCAGCTGCTCAATCACCCATCACTCCATCACCATCTACATCCATTCCATCAACATCAACGACATTCATTGACAATCAGCGGTTTACAGAGCTGAAGGGCAAGGTGGATTTCCAATCAGTCCAAATCTTTCAGCTATCTTCGGCAGTAACAAAACTTCAAGCTCACAATGCCAGACTTGATCAGTAAAATGCTAAATTGAAAGCAACAGTTGCTGATCAAGCATTTGAGATAATTACAATGAAGTCTCTCCTAGAGCAGTTAATGAAAAATCTTCAAGCTCACGGGGAGAGTAGCTGCAAAAAAGCCGAAGTGCTAAGACGAGATGATGAAGGCAATGATCCTGATGCAGGAAGAAAAGGTGAGCTAGCAGATCTTTCGACTGCTCAGCAAGCATCAATTCAGGGGGAGCCAAGTCAGTCTAGAATAGAAGAAGGAGTTGAAGGTGATGCTTCTAAGACCATTGAGAGCGAAATGATAGAAGCTCTGATGGATATTGAAGAAGAAGAAGTAATATTTGACTTTGAGGATGAGATGGATGATCTGGAAGAAGGGGAGTTTGTCCCAGAAGAATATCAGAGTGGAAATCTTATAAGGAGGCTGTAGAAGACGAAGACGATGATGTAGACGAAGTAATCATTCCGTCACAGCCTATCACAGAACAATATGTGCACAACGATCACAATGTAATTAACATAGATGAAATTAAGTTGGCATCAGTGGATGATTCAGAATTTTAAGAAGCTGATAAAGAGCAAGGCAGAGCAGAATTGTTAAATCTTTGGTTCTGAAAGGAAGAAAAGAAATCAGAGCCGAAGATGAAGAAGAAATGAGAATGCCAAACTTTGGAAACCTCTCAGGTGGGATACTCAGCTGGTTCTTTGACAGAGAATTGCAGCTTTTTGTGCTTAAAAGAAGAGATGGGCTACAGTATTTGCAGAGAACCTTGAAGGTTTTTAATACATTTCCCAAATGCGAAGTGAAAGAGTTGGTCTTTAAAGAGCTTGTAAACATTGGAGATGACCCCTATGCTGAAGTGATCGCTAAGATTATCAGAAAGGAAGGTAGATCTGGAAAGTTTGAAAGGCTCAAGCCAAGGTGAGGCAAGAGAGTAGAAGATGAGACTAGAATGGATCCCGATACAGGTAAACCTTGGGCTAGGATGGTTTATAAACCAGTCCGATGTTTGAAGAGAGTACCGTTGAAGTCTATGCCACGGAACGTTCTTGGAAACATGAAATGGTGGTATGTAGACAATGAAACGGCTAAAGCAATCATGGAGGATCTAGAAGACAAAGAAATTTTGAGAGTATATGATTCATTACATCTGATCAACCTATCCAAGGATGACCTGCAAAAACTTCATGATCAGCCAATTTTCTTCCATGAAGGCTGGATATCTGAAGGTAGGAAGTTCCAAAAGATAGTTAGAGTTTGTATTGATCAGGGATTGTATGCGGGTAGTAGCTTATATAGTTCTAGTACTTAGACAAAATATAAATAGTTAGAAGCTATCGTCAAGGGGGAATCTGTTAGTACAGCCTGTGTGACGATAGCAGTCTAAGTATAGATAGGATTTTGTAATAGTCAATTTGTTTGTTATTGCATATTAACAAGTGTTTGATATATGTTTGATTATATATGTTTGATATTGATTGTTTGTTTGTTTGAACTTGGTGTAATGTATTACAATAAGTTCAAACATAAGTTCAATGATAAGTTCAAACATAAGTTCAATGATAAGTTCAAACATAACTTCTATGATAAGTTCAAACATAAGTTTGAAGCCTAAGATTCGAATTTGTAGAGGACAAGTTCGAAAGGCCTTGGGCTTATTCGAACTTGTCCTAAGCAATTTCGAACTGGGTGTTATAGTTAAGGGTTAATTCGATTAATTATCAGACTTTAGCAGAGGTTTATCAAAGCGATTAGCAAAAGACGATCTCGAACTTGCAAGTATCAGAGAGTGTGTTCTTGGATAGAATCACGTGTCGGGACGTTCCGTTGTTCGTCTAACACTGTGTGTGTCTTCGTGTTTAGTGTGTGTGGTCTATCCGTCAAGCCGCCAACGAGGATTCCGCACTCGTTGGCAGGTGTCGCGTCAACATAGGATCCGTAGAGAGGCATCCTTACAACAAACAACACAAGAAGTCACACAAGTAAAAGACTCGGAACTCGATAGCTTCCACTTTCGATTTGCTGCATATGGACCTATTCGGGCCTATCAACAAAAGGAGTATAGGTGGTAGTTGTTATTGTTTAGTTATCACTGATGATTAATCACGTTTTTCATGGGTTTTCTTTTTAGGTACGAAGGACGAAACAGCTGGGAAGCTGATTGGGTTCTTAGACCAAGTCGAAAACTCATACGGGACGAGGGTAAAATGTATCAGGAGTGATAATGTAACAGAGTTTAATAACACAGTAATTGGTGTATATTGCCTATCTAAAGGCATAGTGCATCAGTTTAGTGCACCATATGAGCCACAACAAAATGGGGTGGCAGAACAGAAAAACAGGACTTTGATTAAGGCAGCAAGGACCATGCTCTCGAATTCAAAGCTTATGACCATGTTTTGAGGGGAGGCAGTGAATACCGCATGTCATGTTTTAAACCGGGTCCTTACTGTAAAATCACTGAACAAAACATGTTATGAAGTTCTGAATAAAAGACCACCGAATTTAACTGGCTTTGAACCGTTTGCGGTACCGTGTACATTAAAAAAAACATCAACCTATGTTTGGTGAAAAGGCTGACGAAGGATGTTTCCTAGGTTATGTGCCCAACTCACCAAACAAACTGGTTTTTAACGAAACAGATGATACGGTAGAAATTGTGTATAACATTGATGTAACAAGTTATACACATGAACCCCAAACTGGTCCGGAATGGATATTTGATTATGACTCATTGTTTAAATCATTTAACATTCCTTTGGATGGAAATGAAGGTACAATTGAAAATGACTTATCATCATTAAATCTGAATGAAGACAGTCAAAGTTTTCCAAAGACAAGCATTCCATCAACTTCTGAGCCTACATCTACAGAGGATAGATCTCCGGCAGAGAATGATTCTGAATTACCTACAAACGAGAAACAGACTACTATTTCTAACTCCGAGGATAGTGATCATGAGGAAGAGAATGTAACATCTGAAGTCGTTCCCCCGTTAGGTGAAATAGGATCAAACTTAGGAGACAATCTTAGAGTCGATGAGATTGAGACATCAAGGATAAACAAGGATCATCCAGTTGAGAGCATCATAGGAATCCAAATACCGGTGTGAGAACTAGGAGTAGTTTGATTAACAACACTGTGCTGTTGTCGATGATAAATGACTCCGAGGGATATCACACATGTTTATATTCGTGTTTCATCTCACAAGTAGAGCCGAAGAACATGCAAATGGCACTGAAAGACAATTCTTGGGTTGAAGCAATGCAAGAAGAACTGTCAAAATTTAGAAAGCTTGAAGTGTGGGATTTAGTGCCGCTACCTCGAGGAAAAGTTGCAACAGGAACCAAATGGGGTTTTAAGTGCAAGAGAGATGATCGGGGTATTGTTACTCGCAACAAGGCAAGACTTGTAGTAAAGGGATTCAACCAAGAAGAGGGAATCGATTACAACGAGGTGTTTGCAACAGTGGCAAGGCTTGAGGCAATCCGTCTGTTTCTTACCTTTGCATCCTTCAAAGGATTTAAAGTCTATCAACTTGATGTAAAGAGTGCCTTTGTGTATGGAAAGGTGTAGGAATTGGTGTACGTCGAACAACCGCCTGGGTTTACTGATCCGAAGTTTCACAACAGAGTGTATCGACTAGATAAGGCTCTGTATGGATTGCATCAGGCACCAAGGGCATGGTAAGAGATGCTATAAACTCATCTTTTAGACAACGGGTTTGAAAGAGGGAAAATTGATAGTACATTGTTCGTAAAGAGAAAGGGAGAAGACTTTATCTTGGTACAAGTGTACGTGGATGACATCATTTTCGGTTCATCAGACGAGCAGATGTGCAAAGATTTTGAGAAGGTTATGAAGTCAAAGTTTGAGATGAGTGCTATGGGAGAGTTGAACTTCTTTCTGGGTTTGAAAGTCGAACAGAGGAAGGAGGGCATGTTTATTCATCAGACGAAGTATGTATACGATATTCTAGAGCGCTTTGAGATGGAAGGAACAAACTGCTCATTTTAGTACTCCGAAAGAAATGCATATGAAAGTCGTGAAGTAGATTCTGAGATACCTCAAGTCAAAACCGAAGCTGGGACTTTGGTATCACGCTGATGGTGATCTGGAATTGGAAGCATACAGGGATTCAGACTATGGAGGTTTTAGTTTGAACCGGAAGTCAACAACTGGAGGTTGTCAGTTCCTTGGAGGAAGGCTCGTATCCTGGCAATGCAAGAAACAAACTTCAGTAGCCGTGTCAACGTGCGAGGCCGAATATGTAGCTGTTGGTAGTTGCTGTTCACACGTTTTGTGGATAAAACAACAATTGTGAGATTACGGTTTGACTTATACTCATACTCCCATTAGGATAGATAATCAATCTACAATTGCTATAACTAATAATCCAGTTAAACAAAGTAAAACAAAGCACATAGACATACGACATCATTTCATAAGTGATTGTGCTGAAAAGAACTTAATAAAACTGGTAAAAGTGGCAACGGAAGATAATAATGCTGATTTATTCACTAAAGCTTTTGATAAGACACGCTTTGAGTTGTTAGTTCAACTAAATGGCATGTGTAATCCAGAGTAACTTGACCTTAGTATATTTTTTTATTTTATTTCCTTTCATAGTAAGTTAGTAGGTTAGTTTATTAGTTTATCTTAATTATGAAAAACAAAAGAAAAAAAGAGAGAAAACCATAAAAAGAAAAAAAAAGAGAGAATATTAGAAAATTGAGTTAAGTCTTGGATTCATAGGTTCAAAGTGACGAAAATTAGCACAGTCGAAACAATCTCTAAGTGTTAAGCTTTCACACATAATGCTCCTTAAAGTTCTAAGTGATATACACTTTCTTGTTTGATGTGTTGGTAGGCATAATACACAAAGGAAATCTCAAGAGCTAAAAAAAATATTCAAGAAAAAGTCATATGTGTAACAAACTTAGATGTATGACCAAATGGTCTTAATTTCTATGTTAGAGACATACAGACAATGGTTCTAAATAAGGTAAGCAAATTTTCTGGGGGATGTATAGCAACATCAAATACATCTTAAAGAAAAGAAAAGAAAAGAAAAATTTTGATCAAGAAGAGGGAGTGAAAACAAGTCGCTTTGTTTTACGTAAGTACAGACCTGTCACATCTGTTTTGACTCAAGTAAGCAAAATAAGTCGCTTTGTTGTAGGTACGTACAGACCTGTCACTACTGTCCTGCTAACTTTAAATAAACTCTAAGACAAACTAAGACACTCTGTTGTATCTAAATACAGAACTGTGTCCGACGTTTTCCTTTTAAAGAAAATTTGCAATACCGAAAAGTTATAATCATTGTGTGTCTACCTTGATCATAGAAGTATATCTAAGTATGGGACACGTAAGGTAGTTTCTTGATAAATAAAAAGGCCAAGGGATATTCCAAAGTGTAAAATGTTTAAAGGGAAAATCATATCGACAATTGACTTGAAATGTATATCACGACAAACAATCAAGGAATCAAATATTACTAAGTATGAAAGTGAAATACTGAAAGTGCGTTTGACATCGCTATCTGATTGAACCTTCCTTGACTTTCTCGCAAAAATATTCTGTAAGTATAGTCTGTAAATTTTAATGGTATTTTCTAGTAGCTTAAGTTTGAATTTATTCAAATTTTATCTTATTTTATTTCACTACTACATTTTGAAGCTAAGGCAACACTTTTGATGCAACACATTTAAAAACTGTTGCTTTTTTATTTAAGTTCGCTCTAAAGCAACACATTGGCAAAAAGTGTTGCATATAATGATTTAATGCAACACTTTTTTTAAAGTGTTGCCATTTTTACTAAAAAAATGCAACTTTTTTCTAAAGTGTTGCAATTTTTACTAAAAACTGCAACATTTGTTTAAAGTGTTGCATATTTCAATAAAAAATGCAACACATTTTTAGAGTGTTACATTTGTAATGAAAAAAAAGCAACACATTTTTAGAGTGTTGCATGTATAATGAAAAAAATGCAACACATTTTAGAGTGTTGCATCTATAATGAAAAAAAATGCAACACATTTTTAAAAAAAATATTTTTTTGAGTTTTGCATTTATAATGAAAAAAATATGACGTGTTTTTAAGTGTTAATACTATTTTTTCTTGTTTTGTAATTTTGATTAAAAAATACAAATAAAAATTCAATGCCTGATTTCTTAGGATTAACAAAATAGAAGATTTGATGATACATTTAGTGTAACCTTTAAGATTTATAATCAAATAGTTTACTATAACTTTGAACTAAAAAAAAAGAAGTAAATTACAAAAATGTCAATAAATCCAAAATTTTAAGCAAACCATATACATTTTTTTTGTAATTTACTCTAAAAGAAAATTTGTTCCTGAAAGAAATATAATACTATAATTTTAATTATTGATGGCTTGGACTTCTTTGAGGAGGAAAGGGACTTTCCCGTCTCTCGGAGATCTCGCTCTCTCTGAGCTCTCTGTCTCCTCCGGCCGACAGCTGCCGCCATCGCCTCCAACGCCGGCGAACACCACAACGACCAGCCGCCTTCCTGACTCTCCATCTCCCTCTCGTCTTTGTATCGCTCACTCTCCCTCTCTCATTCTCGCAAACAACAACGGCAGCGGCCTAACCCTAGCGCCGCCGCCGCCGCCCCTAAATACCATCGTTGCCATCTCTCCTCACTGCTGCGCCTCCCTCGACGCTCACCTCGCCTACATCTCTCTCCCTCTCGGCTACCGCAACCACCACTAACCAGGGCCATTGCGGCCGCCCCTGGTGCAGCGCCGCCGTTCACAAAGTCGCAACCATCTCCGCCGTTCAAACCTTAGCATCTGGTCTCCATCTTCGTTACACTCCAAAAGCCAGTACCATTCACAGGTATCTTGTTATCTTCTGCACTACTACTTCGACCATGGTTCGGATGCTTTGCTAATTGTCTCAGGTTTATTCGTATTTACTTTAGATTGATAATCTTAAACTTTAATGGTTGATGAATTGCATTCATATGTTGAGGCTATGATTTGAGCCCATAATATTAAAGAGATATCATAGAGTATGGTTTGAAGCTATATTATTCTGAATTTTAGTTAATCGAATGGTTATTCGCTTCCCATCTTGTGTTTGTGGATAAGAGTGTAACTAAATACAGCAGCAACAACATCAGTAACTTTAATTAAATTCAGCAGCAGCAACATCAGTGCAGTGTATTGACCAGTTTTTTAACCTATTGGATGAAGATTGTCTATTCATTGATGTTATTAACTAGTCCAACTGTTGATTATTAAAAGATTGAGCTTTCAGGAATGATCTTCATTAAAACATTTGATTTTTTATTGTTGTTTTAATATGCTAGGAATTACCAATTTAGGTTGCACATTTCTGATAGTTGTGTTTGTATGTGAAGTTCATCTAGCTTTACAAGTACCGGTTACTGGCTTGCTTAATTATTATAGGCTTTATAAGTTATAACTTTGATTTTGTGTTTTGATTATTAAATTTTGATATCGGTTTCTAACAATAAGATTTTAGAATGTTGCTTGAAGCCTTTTCTTTTAAATCCAAGGCCTTCGCTTTGAATGCTTTGTTACTGAGTAGTTGTTCCAGTTTGCTTATGATTTCTTCCCTTGTTATAATGCCTTCCTTATCTTTGTTAAACCTAAGGCAGTTTTTCCAGATGTCGCAAATAGATTTTTTTTTTTTGAACGGCAAACTATCCTACTCCTAATCTTAAACTACTCCTTTAACACCAGACTCACTTACTCCACCTAAATATCAACTTGCCTCCGACGGGGATCGAACCCGTGACCTCTCGCTTACAACTCCCCACTCTTACCGCCAGGCCAAAGGCCTTTTGGTAGAGCATGCTGGATTTTGATCAAGCCATGTCAAGCTCGTGAAATCTTCTTGCCAGAGGTGGCCTACTTGAGCAGCAAGTTTGTTGCTTGCCAACAGTGGGCCTATTGGCAACATTTTTGGATACATGCTAAAGGCTGCAGGCTCCAGCTCATCAGTGGAGTTACATACAATACATTCTGTATGAAGATGCCAGTGAAGCGATAGATGCAGGCCAGAAGACTGCTTGTCTAATTCCCATATTCTTTGCGACTCGTATGGCCCATCCCACACAACCATCAGCAATAACACAGGTGACTTTATTGGTGCTTTCCTTGTTAATTTGCTTTGCTTGTTTTACATGTGATCAATGCTTTTTGTTGCTTGATGAATGATGACATAAAAACTTTTGAAATTGTTAAATCCGGAAAGCCAGTCGGGGCTTGCTGATTGCAGCAACCTTTTTAGTTAGAAATTTATTTAATGCATTGTAAATAACCATATCAATAATGCAGTTTATTTGTCCCAAATAGATCTTTCATGGTGTACTCAAAAATGTCCCAAATAGATCTTTCAAGTATCATCAAACTGGACAGTTTAATTTTGTTCATCTTTTTTTATATTTGTAGCGGGTTAACTGTGAAAAAGCTTGACAAGAAATTGGAAAGAACTCTTCTCCATTCGTATCGCAAGGTATCTCTTCCTTGGAGCTTTTAAGCCAAGATGTTTACTACATCGTTGGACGAGATTGTTACTAATTATGTCATGTTTGCCACTGTGTAAGTGTTACATGACATGTCATTTAAAAATATTTTCAGGATTTATCAGCTCAAGTTTCTTCTGAAACTGATCCGGTCACCATTCTGCCTAAAGTTGTTTCTTTACTTTATATACAGGTACATACATTCCGTACTTATGCGTATTTCTTTACCAGTTTGAACTTCATTTTATTATGCTCACTTTGTATGTTGGTCATGTTATTGGGCCATAGTTTTACGGAAGAGCTCTTCAAGCACCAGGGAGGGCCATTTCAGTTGCGATTGCTAAATTAAAGGTATAAAGCTTTTCAATTTTCCTGATGCAAAACTTTTGAAAGTAACTCTAGCAGCTGCAACCTTGTAGTATGTGCTTTTTTTCTATAAATGCATTACAGAATCTTCTCTACCCACATACAAACACTCTACGTTTAGGCCATTTCGATTATCTGATTGTTGATTCATTGTCATTTTATCTATAAATATAATCTCTGCCCTGGAGAAAGTTTCAATCCTTCTATTCCTATGTCCTCTAAAGTTGCCACTGACAGAAAGGTAACACACTGCACCCAATGACTTGTATTGTCTGATGTATTTTATCATCTAAATTTCACTCATTGATTTCATTTAATGTACAACAAATTGTAGTATTGTTGTGGAACAACCTAACTGTTATTCAATTCAGTTACTTCAGAATGAACCAATTTCTATAATCTCAGACGGGGACAATGATTGTTCATGGGCAATGGTGGCTAATGAGATTGCAGATGCTGAAGGTATAAAGTACATATAAAACCAAGGCAACAAGGGTGCAACTCGCAAGGCTCTGCGTAACTGCATCATCATCAAATTATTTTTTTTTCTACAGAAAGGCAGGTAACTCATCTAATTCTGGATTATTTCGCATTTCCCAACTATGATAATTTTTGATAAACTTAGTCGAAATTGTGTATAATTACTAGGGTATCTTAAATAAGAGTTGACCATATGACACCTACTTACCTTGTATTTGGATGGGTTACATGAGAACAAACAGCTTCATATTTACTAATCAAGTTTTATATAAGATTGTTAACGGATGACTTTATACCATTATTATTGACAAAATGTGTTCCTATTATCACGTTATTAAATTATTCTTATTATTATAACTTCAATATATGTGATTATTTGTATAATTTTGTAATGGATATTGAGGCTTATGGAGTTGATCTCAACAATCACTTAACCTTATTTTCTCATGGTTAACTTCATATAGAAACTGTTAGTAGTTGCATCCATGTGGTTTAAGCATCCTTTGGCTATTTAACTAATTGTTGCGTTGTTATTTCTTTGATCGACAGAAGGAGAGAAGGAGAGTTGTGCGTGAAAAGCGTCGGTTTCATATGGAAGAAGGAGAGTTGTGGATGATAAGTGTCGGTTTCGTATGAAAGAAATTACAAGAAGAGGAATTGAATATGCATTCCCGAGATTGTAATTTACTTTTTTGTTGTATCACTTATACATTTGATGATTCTTATTATGGTTGTAGACGTTTGTTATATACTTGAAATACTTTTTGTATTTGCATTAAATTTAATTAATAATGAATGTGTTTCTTTTGTCTAGAAATTATTGCATTTATGTAATTTAAAACAATAATAAAGTGTTGCAATAGATTGATAATGGTGTTGCATTTACATAATGACAACATTTGATAAGTGTTGCATTTGATAAATTAAGTGTTGCTATAAGTTGGTAACAACAAATTAAAAGTGTTGCTTTAGAGTATAAAAAATGTTGCATTTAAAAAGTGTTGCATTTATAAAATAATGGCAACACATTAAAAGTGTTGCTTTAGAATATAAAAAGTGTTGCATCTAAAAAGTGTTGCAATTATAAAAAAATCGCAACACTTTTGAAAAGTGTTGCATTATCTAGTGAAAGTGTCGCTTAAGACCTAAGGCGACGTTGGCTAAGGTGGCACTACATAAAGTGTCGCATTAGGCCTATAGCAACACTTTTAAGGCCTAACACAACACTTTTCCCATGTTGCTTTAGGTTCATTTTGTTGTAGTGTTTTATTTTATTCTAAGTAGGAAAAAGGTCAAAGTTACTAGGATGCATTTTTGGTTGAATAAACAAATATTGCATGAAAATCTATTGCTTAGAGTGAATGATTCCACAAGGTTTGTCAAATTCCGTTGCACGAAAAAGTTGAATTGTTTCAACTATTTTCAAAATTTTCACTTAAGTTCGAAATTTAGACAAATTCGAACTTCACTTCGAATTTGTCAGGAAGTTCAAACTTATGTTAAGTTCGAAGGTAGTTGGTGTAAATAGGTCAACAGTACTTCATTAAGGCACCTACCCTCGAATTTCTTCATTCGAACTTGTTCTTCGAACATCTCGTGCTTCAAATTTCTCACTATTCTTCGAAGTTTTGCTTCCAATTCTCGAACATACTCATATACTTAGGTATAGTAATCATTATTATACAACGTATGGGTAGTTTAGGACATTATTAGGACAAAAATCGAGTTTATTGATGTTTATTTGAGTTGAAACTTTGTGGTTTTAAAATCACAAGTTTTGACGGGTAAAAGTTCAAATAAATCATATATATTGTCAGGATCTAAAAATATGAATTACCAAGACTAACTGATTTGAATTTATCAGAGTATAAATCAATAATCTTGCTTTGAATCAAAGTTTAATCAAGAAGTTTGCGGAATAACACTTAATTATTTTGACAAAAACTTTCAGAATCAATAATAAATAAACACACAGGAATTAATCAAGACTGTTTGTATTGCTGAATTCATCAATTACAATCACCTCTAATCTGTTTGATTAGACGAAGAACACAAACTGTTCTTAGGGTTTTACAACCTTAGAGGCTTATGAAAACTTAAACAATAAAGCAATGACTCAATAATATGCAGAAACTCCTCTACACAATAGGACGACCTATTCTCTGTATTTATATTGCTTCTTGATATGTTTCCTTGACGAACTATGACTTCTCTGATAGTAGATATGCTGGAATCTTCATGTAGATATCGTTCCTGAAAATCAGCACTTTCTGTTTCTTAAACTGTTGAGCAGCTTGAATCTCTTGACAGCATGAACTGAGCAGCTTGAGTAGTTTTGCTCTGGCAGCTTGAACTTTTACACTGGCAGCTCGAGTTTCTTCAACTAGCAGCATGAACTTTGTATTTACAAGTAAAATCTACTAACAGTCTGAGAAGTCTAAACTAACAGCTTGAATGTACTTAAACTATTTCCCAAAAATCTCCCCCTAACTTAAATTCTTTACACAAGACTTTAAGTTCTATACAATAATTGGAAATGAATAAGTAAACTGTTATTTACAAACCAAGGCTTACAAAAACTCACAACTGTGCAAGTTTATGATCTATAGCCTTCAAAAATTCTTTCTTCATCTCTTCTTTATCACAAGATATTCTAGCTGATTTAATTTGCAGCGGCATATCTTTTGAAAAATTGTAAAAATCAAGATTGAAGAAGATACCAGATCCATCTGTGAATTTGATTCTGAATGTCTTTGACTTGACAAACAGATCAATCTGCTTGATCTTTTTCCCTTTCTTTTCAGCATCTTCTATCTCTTGTCTTGCAAACTCAGGGTCAACCACTGTACTTAGATCTTTGATGAGTTGCTTGACTTGTGGAAGAGCAGACATCACTTGTGTAACTGACCCTATATTGTACATCTTTATCAATTCATCTCTGGTCAGCTTCTGTACTATCTGCCAAAAAGTGTCATACTCCTCTTCAGGTCCAGACTCTCTTCTGATTACAAACTTTATTCTCAAGTCACGGTCATCCAGTGACTTAGCAAACCAGTAGTTGATTTGAGGCTTTGTAAAATCATGCTGATCAATCAGCTTCTCTATCTCCATAGCCTTTTGTAGTTGTTGCTCAAAGAGCACCCTTTTAACCGATGAAGGAATAGAGACAACTGCTTGATCAGAGGGAGCAGGTGCACTGGCACCAGCTTCAGCTTGGACTGATTGGGTTGATGGTTGGACTTCTTGGGATGGTTGAGCTTCTGGAGAGACTTGTGTTCTCTGTCTTTTGTCCATCTCCTTATCATGAATCTCCTGCAGCCTTTCAGTAGACATGGACTGAGCCATTTTCTTTGGAATACCTGCTGCAAAGGCAAAATTGATAAGAAATCTTCTATGCTCAGCCTTGGAGTGCCCTGTTGGCATCTCTCTTTTCCTTGCTCCTTGCTTGACCACAAACCCCTTTAGGTAATCACCTAAGGTCTCATCATCATTCATTGGGGTTTGGGCTTGCTGATCCAATTCTTTGTCCTGTTCTTCTGCTATTCTTTTGGCAACTTCAGCATCAAAGGCAATTTGGGCTTCTTTTGAAGAAAATTTATGCTTTGGAGACTCAATGAGAATGCCCTTGCCCTTGTCTTTTGCAGCAGATGATGTAGCTTGGACTGTACTTGATGGAGCTTGAATGCCTTCCCTGATCACAACTCCAGTAGCTTTTGAAGAAGCAGCTTGAGTTTCTAGGCTAACAGCTTGAGAAGCTGTTGGGACTGCTAGCCTAGAAACTGGGACCGTTGATGCTGCTTGGACTGTTGTTGTTGGAGCTGCTTGGACTGATATGGGAACCTCCTGATTCTCCCCCTTTTTGGAAGCATTGGTTTGGTCAGAAGGACCTACAACCTTTGCCCCTTGGGTTTGAATCATCTGCTCTAATTTCATGAGCTTATTTCCACAGAGGGTGAACCCTTTGTGAAGATAATCCATTCTCTTATTCTGAGCAGCCTCTGCCTGATTGAGTGCAAAAATTTGAGCCCCCTGTGCAGCAATGATGGACATTTGATATTCCAACATGGCTACAACAGGTTTCATCTTGGGATCCGTCAAGAGCATGAGTTGCAGACTTGTCTCAAGATCAGAAAACACCTGAGGTGCTTGTGATCTATCACTGACATTAAGACCAGAAGTAGAAACTTCTGGGCCCCTCTTTTCTTGGTTCTGGGGACTTCCAGCTTGTGTTTGCACACTTGCTGTTGCCATGGGCGTGGTCTTAGATATGTTGGCCCTGTCCTGTGCCTCTTGTGCAGAGACATCAGTAGTGCCAGCCACATAACCCATATGAACCATCTCTGAAGAGATGTTCACCTCCTGAGTGAGGATGGGAGTTTCCTCAATTGGTTCCCTTTGGATATTCTGTGCAGAAGTGTCTTCCTGCACAGGGATATATGGCTCTTGCTGATGGGAGGAGGAGGAAGGAGCTCCTGGTCCCCTTTTTCTTTTGTATATGTTTCTGAGTGGGCGTGTTGGCTGTACAAAAGGATCAGAGGGAATATTTGTATCATGAGGAGTGGGTTGGGGTCTTGGGGTTGTGGCAGTAATGTTAGGCTGAGCCTGCTCAAGACCCTCTCCTCTGTTTCGTGGAATGATGTTCATCATTGCAGAAGGCAATGGAACATCTATATTTACAAAATTGGCACTTGGCTTTAATAGCCTTTTGATTGAAGACAGTGAGTGCCTATGGGAAACATGTATCCTTTTATGTAAATGTGGAGTAGTGCAGGTGTGTGCAATGATTTCTGCCAAAAACCTAGGATACATCAAAAATTTCCCATTCTTTAGGGAATGATGCCTTAACATCCCCTGAAAAATCATGTTAGAAAAATTGAACTGTTGGCCAGTAGAAAAGCACACTAAGACAGTGGCAATATTTGAAGAAAACTCAGACCAACCAGTTCTTTTGGGGCTTAAACATTGCTGAATAATGTGCACAAGGTATTTCCATCTAGGAGAAAAATGTGCCTTAAGAAAAGTAAAAGAATCAGCAGGGCCCCTATGACCAATATTTTGAAGACCAAAATGTAAAGCTTGAAGGGATAGGTCGGTTATACCTGAGGCATCTTGAAGATGCAAGTGACGTCTGATGGATTCCTCAGTGATATGGATAGTAGTTCCATCAATCTTGGAAAGGAGGGTAGGCACTCCATTGATGGTTTGAATAGATGCATGGTTCCAAAACTGTTCTATATGGGAGATGTATATAGTAGGGTTTATGGATAGTGCAGGATGAATATGGGAGTGCCTGAGGAAATCCATCATTGTATGGAACGGTTGGAGTTCAGCATGTTTCAGAGTGTATGGGAGGCAGTTGTGTTCTTTTACGAACTCCATGGATGAACAAACGATTGTTTTAGGGTTTGAAAGAAGAATGTGTGATTCGTTCAGAGAGAAAGCAGAAGGCCGTGGAAGAAGAATATGTAACTGGTAGTTACAACTGAACGAAACCGGGACCTTTAAAGGTTTCGAAAAGTTGGGTCGCGCGCACACATTTTGAAAATTACCCAAATACCCTGCACACTTTGACAGATCAAGTGAAAATAACTAGCAGTCCGAGAAAATGAACTAGCAGCATGAGAAAATACTCATGCTGTTAGTGTAAAATTGTGCAACTTTTCAATGGAACAGTGTCTCCCCCTTAAATTAGCATACTGAGTAGATAATAATGAAAACCAATTAATCCATGTTTACCATACCAATATTTGATATTAGGAAAGTGAACCTTCCCACATCAAAAGGTTTTGTAAATAGATCAGCTAGCTGATCATCTGTATGTATTTTGGTAACTTGGATTAACTTCTTTTCATTACAATCTCTGATGAAGTGAAACCTGATTTCTATATGCTTGGTTTTTGGGAATTTCACTGGGTTTTGCACAATGCTAATTGCACTTGAATTGTCAATATAAATAGGAGTGGATAAGAAATTCATACCATAGTCTCTTAGCTGATTTTGAATCCACATTACCTGGGAGCAGCAACTTGCAGCTGCTACATATTCTGCTTCAGTAGATGATGTGGACACTGTTGTCTGCTTTTTGCATTGCCAAGAGACCAGTCTTGCTCCTAAGTATTGACATCCACCAGTTGTGGATTTTCTGTCAATGTTGCATCCACCATAGTCACTGTCAGAATAAGCAGTTAGTTCAAAAGGAGAGTCTTTAAGATACCATAGACCTAAATGTGGTTGGCCTTTAAGATATCTAAAGATTCTCTTAACAGCAACCAAGTGAGAATCCTTTGGAGAGCATTGAAACCTAGCACACACACAGACAGCAAACATAATATCAGGTCTTGAAGATGTTAGATACATGAGAGATCCTATAAGGGATCTGTATAGATGAATGTCCACATCTATGCCATCTTTGTCTGTATGGAGCTGTTTATGAGGATCCATTGGAGTGCTTGCAACCTTTGTGTCTTGATAGCCAAACTTTTCCAGTATGTCTTTGACATACTTTGATTGACTTAAGAATAGACCAGTAGGCTTCTGTTTAACCTGCAGCCCTAGAAAGAATGTGAGTTCCCCCATTGAACTCATTTGAAACTTTTTGTGCATTAGGGCCTCAAATTCTTTGCACAAACTATCATTAGTTGAGCCAAAGATGATGTCATCAACATAGATTTGGACAAGAAGAATCTCAGCTTTTATGGATTTAGTGAAAAGTGTTTTGTCCAGAGTGCCTCTCTTGAATCCATTCTGTAGAAGATATGATGACAGTGTGTCATACCATGCTCTGGGGGCTTGGTGAAGACCATAGAGAGCTTTGTCTAGCTTGTACACCCTGTCTGGATACTTGTAGTCTTCAAAACCAGGAGGTTGACACACATATACTTCCTCTTCAATTGTCCCATACAGGAAAGCAGACTTAACATCCATTTGATACACTTTAAATCCTTTGAAACTTGCATATGCTAGAAACAGTCTGATGGCTTCAATTCTTGCTACTGGAGCAAAGACATCATCATAATCTATTCCTTCTTCTTGAGTGTACCCTTGTGCTACTAGTCTTGCTTTGTTCTTGATGACTATCCCTCTCTCATCCTTCTTGTTTCTGAACACCCATCTTGTACCTATTGCTCTCTTACCTTTAGGAAGATCCACCAGAGTCCATACATTCTGAATTTTGAACTGTAAAAGCTCTTCTTGCATAGCTTCAATCCAGGATGAATCTTTTAATGCTTCTGATGCCTTTTTAGGTTCCAATTGAGACATGAAACAGGCATGTTCAAAAGCAGCTAGACTGAATTCAGGAACTGATTGTTCAGCAGCAGCAGTCTCATTGTGAACCATTTTCCTTGTTTGAACAGGAGTGCTTGGATCACCCAGTATTTGATTGAGAGGGTGATACTTGTGAACTCTTAGTGTGGGCTCTCTCTCTGTTTGAAAAGAAGTTCCAAGGTTTGTATCATCTCCATCAGAACCAGTGAATGGTTCAGTTTCGGGAACAGCTTGAGTTTCTAGGCTAACAGCTTGAGAAGCAGTTGGGACTGCTAGCCTAGAAACTGAAACTGTTTCCTTTTGTGTTGGAGCTGTGCTGTCAGGACTTGGGAATGGCACTTCAGTGTCTGGATTTGCATTAAGTGGAGCATTCAGGACCCCTGGAGGATCACATGACAGAAGTGGTAGAGTGGTAAAATCATCCCAACTTGTTGAATTTGCAGCAGTCTGAAACTTTGTGCCAACAGCATGAGAAATTGTATTGGCAGCATGAGCGTTTGTGTTAGCAGCTTCAACCTTGTATGCATTAGCTTCTGCAGTATACTCAACAAAGCTCAGAGATTTTGTTAGTGAATCTAAATCAAACAACCAATCAGGACCAGTGCCTTTGATATTAGCAGTATTTTCATTAAATTCAACATTGGCACTTTCTTCAATTGTTTTAGACACACTGTTGTATACTCTATAGGCTTTGCTTTGAGTTGAGTATCCTACAAAGAATCCTTCTTCAGCCTTACTCTCAAACTTCCCTAAGTGAGTCTTAGTGTGAAGAATAGTACATGGGCATCCAAAAGGCTTGAAGAAAGCTATTAGGGGACTTCTGTTATGGAATAACTCATAGGGAGTTTTTCCTTGAGATTGGACAACTTGAACCCTATTTAGAACATAACAGGCTGTATTAACAGCTTCTGCCCAGAAAGTCATTGGCAGATTTGAATCAGCTAGCATTGTTCTAGCAGCCTCAATTAATGTTCTATTCTTTCTTTCAGCTACACCATTTTGCTGTGGTGTTCTTGGTGCACTATATTGTCTAGCAATGCCTTTGGACTCACAGAAACTGTTTAGAATTTGATTTTTAAATTCAGTTCCATTGTCTGATCTTATCACCTTAACTTTGGAATTGGATTGGTTTTCTATCTTAAGGATAAAAGACTTAACTAGCTCAGCAGTTTCATCTTTGGACCTAAGAAAGTAAACCCAAGTAAATCTGGTGAAATCATCAACAATGACTAAACAGTATGCCCTTTTATTCAAACTCAAAACAGATGTTGGACCAAATAGATCCATATGTAACAACTGAAGAACAGATGAGATTGAATTTACTTCTTTGGCCTTATGAGAAGTTTTGTGTTGCTTACCTTTAAGACATGCTACACAATGATCATCACAAATGAACTCCTTTTGTGGTAATCCTCTTACCAGATTCTTTTTAACTAAAGCATTCATGGACTTGAAGTTCATGTGACACATCCTTCTATGCCAAAGAGCAGACTCATTTGATGATGCTCTGGATATTAAACAGCTTAAAGTATTTGATTTAGTCAAGAGATCTGTGTCCAGGCAGTAAACATTGTCCTTTCTTGGTGTTCTTAGTAAAACAAGTTTTTCAGGAACTTTGAAATCCTTTGAAAGAACAATGCACTCAGAATCTGTGAATAGAACAATGTTTTGTTTGTCACAGATTTGAGAGACACTCAATAAATTGTACTTAAGCTGTTCAACATACAGAACATCATGGAATGTCATGTTGCCTGCATTAACAGTACCTTTACCTGTAACCTTACCTCCCTTTGAGTTGCCTCCAAATGCAACAAAACCTCCATCAAAACCTTTGAAATTTGACAAGCATTCAGAATTGCCTGTCATGTGCCTAGAGCATCCACTGTCCAGATGCCATCTTGTTCTATGAGGAGACCTGTGGTTGCCCTGCACAAATAACAGCTTAGTTAGTAGTGGAGTAAACCCAAACCAAATTGGTTTTGGGTTGGCCTTGTACATTGACATAACTAAAAACTGTTTTTGACTTCTTATATTTGGTGAGATCTACTGATGGAGTCTTTGGAGAGTATTTAGTGATAATATGAGGTATCCAACTATTTTGATCATCTTTTCTTCTGACAGTCTCAGATGATTCACTAGCAGCTCCAGTTTGATGCCCAGCAGCTTGAGCTGTGTTTGTAGTGCTAACAGTTTCAGTTTTTGCACTAACAGCATCAGATTTTGACTTAGCAGTCTGATCTTTTGCATTAGCAGTTTGAGCAACAGATTTGTCCTTGACACACCATATTTGTTTAAAACTTGATTTAGGCTTTGCCAAAACTTGTTTTTGATGTGTGGACTGTTTTTTATTAACTTTTGAGAATCTGTGATCAACTGTTTTCTTTGGAGCTGCTGTGGAAGGTTTCACTTTTGAGTGCTTTGCCTGATTAGGATTTGATTTTGTGTGATGCACAGTCTGTTTTGCAACAGCTGGTTTGTAAAAACAATCCTTGGCTAAGTGATTCTTCCTTCCACAGTGAAAGCATCTTTTGACAGTTTGAATTGGAACACCAGACTTTTCTGTCAATTTCTGGTTCTTGTTTCTCTGGTTTCCTCTTACCTGCTGTTGTTTAGGAAACTTTTGAACACCATGCTTTTGGCATGTGCAGATAGAAACAGTTTTACCTCTTTTAGTTCCTTTTGATGAAGATGCAGTGTTACAGTTAGAATGTATAGAAACTTGTGGAGTAGCATTGCATACACTCATCTTCTCTTTTCCTTTCTTACTGGGAGCTTGGACTTCTATGGGTGCACTCTTTGTGTCACAGTCTCTATTTTGACTCTAACTTCTTTTAATTCAGGACTGTTATCAAGGATAGGATCTACAATAGTCATAGACTCATCTAGTGGTTCATTGACAAGTCTATCAGCAACCTCACTCATTGGATGAATGTACTTGTTATTGTATGGAGGTGGAGTAGCTCTATATCCTATTCCTTCTTTGGGATTGACCTGAGATTTCACTCTATCTTTGAATTGAACTTCCATTAGGTGTTCTAGCTTTTGATTTGCTAACTTGAAGTTTCCTAGATCAATGTTAACAGATTCTAGCTTCTTATTAGCCTCAACCACCTTTTGTTCAGTCTCTTCTACCTTTTTATTTAGGGATTCTATTTTCTTATTTAGCTCCTTTTTCTCCCACTCATGATAGCTTCTATCATACCCCATTTGAATCTCATTGTCCTTGTAATCATTTATCTGTTTTTTCCGATCTTCTATGGCTTGCATGTATTCATATCTCCTTTCTTCCATCTTAGCTAGAGTTTTGCACATGCTCTCATTATGATCTCTGTACTTTTTAACCATATTTTTGCATGATTGAGAGCAGAGTTTAGAATTTACCTCAGATGGTAGTTCAGTGGAGGAGACATTTGATGTTTCTGCCATAAGTGCTTGATTTTGAAATTCTTCCTCTGTCTGATCACTCCAGTCAAACACATTGTCTTCTTGAGAGACAAGTGCTGTGGATGATGATGCTTGGATGGGCTGTGAAGTCCTTGATGGCTGTTGACCTTGAGATCTACATTCTCTGGCAAAGTGACCAAGCTTATGGCATTTATAGCATTCCACTTTTGATTTATCAAAAGATGGTTTGCCTTCTGTCTTGGCTTGAAAGTTGGCCCTACCAGTTCTTTTCAGAAATCTTTTGGCTCTCATGGTCAGCATTGCATGTTGCCACTTTAAATCCATCTCTTCAAGATCATCTGGATGAATTTGTTCCAAGTCTTCAACATTTAGAGCAAATAATCCATCATTGGCAACAAAAGCCTCATAGTGAGTTTCAGCAGAATTGCCATCACCACCTGAAAAAGAATCACAGTTATTAGATTTTTCAGAAGACAGAAGAGCAGTGTTGTGATTATAAGAAAAGGATTTCTTTTTAGCATCAATCTCAGTCTCAAACACTCTTGAACTGTTATACAGATCATCCAATGCTATCTCATCAAGAGTGTCTTTTGTTCTCCATTGTGCAGCATAGACTGTCCATTCTTCTCCAAGAGATCTGAGAAACTTTCTGTTGACTTCATCTTGATCCAGATTGACCTTTGCACTTTCCAGTTCACTTATCAGTTTGTTGAACCTGTCAAAGATTTGAGTGAGGTTTTCATTCTTGCCACCAGAAAAGTTTTCATACTGCTGTTTCAAGAGGTCCTTTTGATTTCTTTTGGTACTGGCATTACCAGCAAACCTCTTCTCTAAGGCATTCCAAAGAGAGTGAGCAGTATAAAACTTTTTGAACTGATGTTGATAAGCATTAGGAATGGCTATTTGTAATAGTGTGAGTGCTTTCACTTCATTCATTCTAGCCTTCCTTTCAAGTTCAGTTTTTGGAGGAGTTTTGACTGGTTTTCCCTCATCATCAAGTTTTGGATCAACTACAGGAGGGAATTCAACAGCTTCCCATATGGCATAATCAATGAATTGAATATGCTGTTGAATCCTAAGTTTCCACATCTCAAACTCAGTGGGCTTGAGCATAGGCACTTTGAGTCCTTGCCCAGATCCACTGCTGCTATTTTCAAATTCCATTGTAAAAAGATTAAAAATTTGGAAGAAAGTTTTCGACTTTGAAAAACAAAGAACGACCTGTGGCTCTGATACCACTTGTCAGGATCTAAAAATATGAATTACCAAGACTAACTGATTTGAATTTATCAGAGTATAAATCAATAATCTTGCTTTGAATCAAAGTTTAATCAAGAAGTTTGCGGAATAACACTTAATTATTTTGACAAAAACTTTCAGAATCAATAATAAATAAACACACAGGAATTAATCAAGACTGTTTGTATTGCTGAATTCATCAATTACAATCACCTCTAATCTGTTTGATTAGACGAAGAACACAAACTGTTCTTAGGGTTTTACAACCTTAGAGGCTTATGAAAACTTAAACAATAAAGCAATTACAGACTCAATAATATGCAGAAACTCCTCTACACAATAGGACGACCTATTCTCTGTATTTATATTGCTTCTTGATATGTTTCCTTGACGAACTATGACTTCTCTGATAGTAGATATGCTGGAATCTTCATGTAGATATCGTTCCTGAAAATCAGCACTTTCTGTTTCTTAAACTGTTGAGCAGCTTGAATCTCTTGACAGCATGAACTGAGCAGCTTGAGTAGTTTTGCTCTGGCAGCTTGAACTTTTACACTGGCAACTCGAGTTTCTTCAACTAGCAGCATGAACTTTGTATTTACAAGTAAAATCTACTAACAGTCTGAGAAGTCTAAACTAACAGCTTGAATGTACTTAAACTATTTCCCAACATATATCTTCGATCAGAACCCAATAGGACTAGATTATGCTGTTTTTTAAGTCAAATAGGGTTAAAATCTTGGATTTTGGTTTGAAAGTGACCGACTTCGAACATGTTCTTCGGTTCGAACTTGTCAGAAACTTCGAACATGTTGAAATATCTACAAGTGCGAAGTCAGTCAAGTTCGAACATATTCCTCGAATTTCTTTAAATTCGAATGTTTTTGAAATAAATTCGAACTTGTCTAAAATCGAATGTGTTGGATTTCGAACTTATGTAAGTTCGAAATTATGCAAATTTGAAATAAACAAGTCTCATTTTATTTTTAATTACTAGTATTTTTAATTACTAATATTTTTAATTACTAGTATTGTTTGTTGTTTCTGTGTGCCGACATGGGTGATCGGGCATTTTTTAATAAACATAACATGGTTAGGTCTGTGGATCAGGAATTGCCTGAAGCTCAGCCGTACCGTCATATGATCGAGTTCCTGACGCAGTCGCGAGTGTCAAACGCTCTGACTCACAACCTTGAAATCCTATTTCCTTATGTGCGACAATTTTGGGAGCATCTTCAAGTTGATTGCTCGGTGACGCCTACCGTACTAAGAACAAGAGTTGGGGGACAGCCAATAGTCTTTTCGGCTGATATGTTGTGACAAATCTTGATCGGAGGACCAAGAGGCAAAGACGGTGAGCACCGGCAAACAGACCTCCGGTTGCTAGACCATCTCGGCAACAAACAGAATCTGCAGCAGCTGCTCCATCAATGGAAGCTGCCGGCCCGTCGAGTTCGGCCCCCTAATATGATCAAAGGGCGCAAACTGTGGATGAAATTTACACTCAAGGAACTGCTGCCGAGCAAGATATTACAGCAAAATTAGTTCAAGAAATTTTGGAACCTCCGACTGAGTTCAATGATATTTTTAGAGACATTGAAGAATACCAGCCATCTGAAGCAGAGGATATGGACACAGAAGTCCAGGATGAAGAAGAAAAAGAAAGAGTACAGGCTGAGGCTGAGGGTCAAGTACAGACCGCCTCCAAGTCTGACTCCAAGTCTAGTTCTGAGGAGATAGAAGCTGCTGATCCGGCTGTCATAATTGGCAGATATGGATCGCGATTAGTGGTTAGTTGAAGGAAAATGAAAAGACCAGCAGGTAGGGATGCAGAGGCAGAAGACTCGGATTTTGAAAAAGAAGAGGAAGTTCCACTCGTAACTAGGCATAGGGCAAGGAGGCATAGATTTATGCAGGGAGCTCCATCCACCTCAGCTCCTCAGACAGTGTTACCGGCTGCTACATCAACCTCAACCATCGCTCCAACTTCATCCACCACCATTCCATCATCTTCGACTTCATACACAGACACTAAGCGGTTCACTGAGCTACAAGGAAAAGTGGACTTCCAAACAGTCCAAATTTTTCAATTGTCCACAGTTGTGTAAGAACTGCAACAGCGTATTGCCGACTTGATCAAGAGAATGCAGAATTAAGGACAACTGTGTCTGACCAACAGTATGAGTTGAAGACGATGTAGACTCTTTTTGAGTAATTATTGAAAAATCTGCAAGCTCAGGGGGAGTGAAGCTGCAAGGAAGATCAGGTGAGGAGAGAAGATGACGACGGCAATGATCCAGATACTCAAAGAGAAAGTGAGCTAGCATATCTTTCTCAGAAGACTGCTCAACAAGTACAAATTCAGGGGGAGCCTAGTCAGTCAGTTATGGGAGAAGGAGCTGAAGGCGAAGCTTCAAAGATTGTTGAACAAGAAATGATTGAAGCCTTGATGGACCTTGATGAGGAAGACGATTTTGGTTTTGATCAAGAAGACTTGGAGGAAGGAGAATTTATTCCTGAAGACGTAGTCGATTGGAAGTCGGATGACGAGGTTGTGGAGGTTGAGGATGACGATGTAGATGAAGTAGTTATCCCAAAGCAACCTATCACCAAACAGTATATACATAATGAGCAGAATGTGATATATCTGGATGAGCTGAACTTAGCATATATGGATGAATAAGAGTCTGAAATAGCTGAAAAAGAACAAACAGTAGAAGAAATGATAAAGCTATGGTTCATGAAGCAGGAGAAGAAGACAGATCTGGCAGTGAAGAAGAGAATGACACTGCCAAGTCCAAAAAATCTCTCAGGAGGGATCTTAAGCTGGTTCTTTGATAGAGAACTGCAGCTATTCTTGCTCAAGAGAAGAGATGGGCTTCAGTACTTAAGGAGAACTTTGAAGGTTTTCAATACTCTGCTCAAATGTGAAGTGAAAGAGCTGGCATGGAAAGAGCTTATCAACTTAGAAGACGACCCCTACGCTGAAGTTATAGCTAAAATCATCAGAAAGGAGGGGAGGTCTGGAAAGCCGAGGTCAGGAAAAATAGTTGAAGATCATTCAAGAATAAATCCCCACACTAGCAAGCCTTGGGGAGAATGGTCTACAAGCCAGTCAGATGTCTGAAGAAATTGCCGATGAAGTCAATGCCACAGGATGTTCTGAGCAACATGAAGTGGTGGTACGTGGACAATGAGACGGCTGAAGCAGTGATGGAGGATCAAGATGAAAAGACTATTTTGAAAGTATACGATCCACTGCATCTAATCAACTTATCCAAGGACGACCTGAGAAAGCTTCATGATCAGCCAATTTTCTTTCACGAAGGCTGGAGATCAGAAGTCAGGTTGTTCCAGAAGGTGGTAAGGGTTTGCATAGAGCAGGGATTATATGCTGGTAGTAGTTTATATAGTTCTAGTACTTAGAAAAAATATATATAGTCAGAAGCTATCGTCAAGGGGGAGTCTTTTAGTGCATACTGCGTGACGATAGCAGTCTAAGTATAGGCGGTATTTTGTAATAGTCAATTTGTTCATAATCGCATATTAATATATGTTCATTATATGTTTGATATATGTTTGATATTGATATTGATTGTATATATGTTTGAACTTGGTTGTAATTGATGTTTTACAATAAGTTCAACATAAGCTCAAAGATAAGTTCAAACATAAGTTCTAGAATAAGTTCAAAATCACTGGTTCGAACTTATAATGGACAAGTTCGTGGGCCTTGGGCTTTGTCGAACTTGTCCTGAGCAAGTTCGAATCTGAGGGTTATAATTAAGGGTTAATCCGTTTTGATTAAAAATTTTGGCAGAGAATTAAGGAATCGGGAGATTACGAACATACTGAGACGATTTTGTGTGTTCTTGGAGAGAATCATGTGTCGGGACGTACTGGTTTGCGTCTATCATCGTGTGTGTCTCCGTGTTCCGTGTGTGTGATCATTCCGTCAGACCGCTAACGAGGATTCCGCACTCGTTGGACGGCGTCGCGTCAAGATAAGATCCTCCGTGGGAGAGTAGCTGCAAGGAAGATCAGGTGAGGAGAGAAGATGACGACGACGACAATAATCTAGATACTCAAAGAAAAAGTGAGCTAGTAGATCTTTCTCAGAAGACTGCTCAGCAAGTACAAATTCAGGGGGAGCCTAGTCAGTCAGGTACGGGAGAAGGAGCCGAAGGCGAAGCTTCAAAGATTGTTGAAAAAGAAATGATTGAAGCCTTGATGGACCTTGATGATGAAGACGATTTTGGTGTTGATCAAGAAGACTTGGAGGAAGGAAAATTTATTCCTGAAGACTTAGTCGATTGGAAGTCGGATGAGACGTTGTGGAGGATGAGGATGATGATGGAGATGAAGTAAATATCTCAAAGCAACCTATCACCGAACAGTATATACATAATGAGCAGAATGTGATAGATCTGGATGAGCTGAACTTAGCATATATGGATGAATCAGAGTCTGAAATAGCTGAAAAAGAACAAACAAGAGAAGAAATGATAAAGCTATGGTTCAGGAAGGTGGAGAAGAAGACAGATCTGGCAGTGAAGAAGTGAATGAGACTACCAAGTCCAGGAAATCTCTCAGGAGGGATCTTAAGCTGGTTCTTTGATAGAGAACTGCAGCTATTCTTGCTCAAGAGTAGACATTGGCTTCAGTACTTAAGGAGAACTTTGAAGGTTTTCAATACTCTGCCCAAATGTGAAGTGAAAGAGCTGGCATGGAAAGAGCTTCTCAACTTAGGAGACGATCCCTACGCTGAAGTTATAGCTAAAAATCATCAGAAGGGGAGGTCTGGAAACTTTGAAAGAATAGAGCCGAAATCTAGCAAAAGAGTTGAAGATCTGTCAAGAATAGATCCCCGCACTAGCAAGCCTTGGGCTAGAATGGTCTACAAGCCAGTCAGATGTCAGAAGAAAGTGCTGATGAAGTCAATGCCACAGGATGTTCTGAGCAACATGAACTGGTGGTATGTGGACGATGAGACGGCTGAAGCAGTGATGGAGGATCAAGATGAAAAGACTATTTTGAAAGTATATGATCCACTGCATCTAATCAACTTATCCAAGGACGACCTGAGAAAGATTCATGATCAGCCTATTTTCTTTCACGAAGGCTGGAGATCAGAAGGCAGGAAGTTCCTAAAGGTGGTAAGGCTTTGCATAAAGCAGGGATTATATGCTGGTAGTAGTGTATATAGTTCTAGTACTTAGACAAAATATATATAATTAGAAGCTATCGTCAAGGGGGAGTCTGTTAGTGCATCCTGTGTGACGATAGCAGTCTAAGTATAGGCAATATTTTGTAATAGTCAATATGTTCGTAATCGCATATTAATACATGATCATTATATGTTTGATATATGTTTGATATTGATATCGATTGTATATATGTTTGAACATGGTTGTAATTGATGTTTTACAATAAGTTCAAACATAAGTTCAAAGATAAGTTCAAACATAAGTTCAAAGGTAAGTTGAAACATAAGTTCTAGAATAAGTTGAAAGTCACTAGCTCGAACTTATGGAGGACAAGTTCGTGGGCCTTGGGCTTTGTCGAACTTGTCTTGAGCAAGTTTGAATCTGAGGGTTATAATTAAGGGTTAATCTGTATTGATTAAGAACTTTTGCAGAGAATTAAGGAATAGGGCGATTATGAACATACAGATAGGTTTTTTGTGTGTGTTCTTGAAGAGAATCACGTGTCAGGATGTACTAGTTTGTGTCTATCATCGTGTGTGTCTCCATGTTTCATGTGTGTGATCTACCCGTCAAACCGCTAACGAGGATTCCACACTCGTTGGACGGCGTCGCGTCAAGATAAGATCCGTAGGTAGGTGAACTTACAATCCCCGTGAGAATATGAAACACCAGCTTGTTGAGAAACTGGTGAGTGGCTGGGTGGGGTTTGTGCATGTACAACTGGGCTAGTGGTGTCTATTTCAATACCGGCGCCCAACACATGAGCGCCAGTAGCAGATGTGGCGGCCCGACTTGTTTCTTGCTGGGAACTCTCTGCTATTCTCCTAACTCCCCCTCGACTCTTGATTATCTCTCGTAGAGTTGCGAGAGAACGCATTGGAACTTGGGTGGGGGGGGGGGTAACATCATCATCATCATCATCAATTTCACTATCATCATTGTTAGGAGAGGGAATATTAAGGGGTGAAAGATGTGCAGCATGCATTTCTTCAATCTTACTATCTCCTGCAGCTTCAATCTCAGGCTCTGTACCCTCATTTCCCCTCTCATTTTCATTTTTCCTCGGCTCTCCCCTAGACCTAACCTCTCGGGGTTGGCTCCTTAGGGAGGCGCAACCGGTTTTGGCTGCGCCATAGGAGCATATCTCTCTAAATACTGCCTAACAGCCTGAGATTCTGGATTAGTGTATGGGAGCAGCTCTTCTGGTATAGGCACGACTTGGATCTCGGGGGGTGAGATCGGATCATGAAAGTACATTATTTGAAAGTCTCTCACCCCGAATTCATGATCTCTGTGTCGAATTTTCAGAATCTGTGACATACAGTGAGATATGATAAGGTGAAGAAATCACTGGGCTGGGACAAATTTTCTTGCTCGGCTCGTTCCATAGAGTCCAAGCGTAGTTGTGGTGGCGGATGTAGGCAATAATAAACTTAAGAAATTAAACAAACTAATAAAAATAAACACTATAAATAAAATATTTTTGGATTTTCTTAATAAATAATAAACATAAGAAATTAAACTAACTAATATAAAATAAACACAACAATTAAAATATTTTTGGATTTTCTTAATAAATAATAAACTTAAGAAATTAAAAAAACTAATTAAAAATAAACACACCAATTAAAATATTTTTAGACTTTCTCAATAAATAATAAATTTAAGAAATTAAACAAACTAATAAAAAATAAACACAACAATTAAATTTAATTCTCTTTCTCCCCCACCGAGTGTGCATGAATGTAATTTTAAACACTCGGAGACTTACATGGATGCCTCCCTGTAATGTATGACCGAAAAAACAACAAACACAAAGAATAGAATTAAATAACATAAACACTGAACGTAAGATATTAGAAAATGTAACATTCGCGAAAAGAAAATCTGTCTTTTGAGAAAGCAGATAAACTTTGCAAAAAATGTTGCATTTTAAATTAAATTATGTTAACAAATTCAGCATACCTAACTTGTTCACCAGAAAATTAAAACGGTTTTCATCGAAAGGTTTTGTGAACAAGTCAGCTATCTGAATTTTAGTATTTATGAAATGTAATTTTACGGTACCTTCTTCAACATGATATTTTATAAAATGGTACCGAATATTTATGTGTTTAGTGGGAGAGTGTTGTACAGGGTTACCGGTAATGGCTATTGCGCTCATAGAGTCGCAATAGATGGGAATCCGACTAAGTCAGAAACCATAGTCTCGGAGTTGAATACGTATCCACAGCAGTTGTGAGCAGCAACTTGCGGCAGCAACATAATCTACTTCAGCGGTGGACAGAGAAACACTGTATTGTTTCTTTGATGCCCAACTTACCAGTCTGTCTCCGAGGAACTGGATGTGACTCGAGGTACTCTTTCTGTCATGTTTGCAACCTGCATAATCTGCATCTGAGTAGGCAGTTAGTTCGAAACTGGTTCCTTTCGGATACCAGAGACCAAGGTCAGTCGTCCCTTTTAAATAACGAAAGATTCCTTTTACGGCAGCCAAGTGTGACTCTTTAGGGTCGGCTTGAAATCGAGCACAAAGGCAAGTAGCAAACATTATGTCCAGTCTACTAACAGTTAAATACAATAAAGAACGGATCATTCCTCGATAAGTCGTGATGTCAGTTGGTTTACCCATTGGATCGACATCAGGCTTTGAGGAAATGGACATGGGAGTTTTCAGAGACGTACAGTTTTCCATCTTAAATCTCTTTAGGAGATCATGAATGTACTTTGATTGGTTTATGAGAATCCCAGAAGTTTTTTGACTTGTAATCCACGAAAAAAGTTCATTTCCCCCATCATACTCATCTCGAACCTTGATTCCATTAATTTTGAAAATTCGCCACAAAATGAAGGTTTTGTAGACCTGAATATAATGTCATCTACGTAAATTTGAACAAGTAGAATGTCATTACCTTTATGCCGAATAAACAGGGATGTGTCGACCTTACCTTTAGAGAAATAGGAATCGAGCAAGAACTTAGTTAAACTATCATACCATGCTCGAGGTGGTTTTTTCAAACCTTATAGAGGTTTGTCAAGAGCATAGACATATGATGGTCTAGACTCATCGACAAAACCTTCATGTTGAGAAATGTCTCCTCCTTCATATTTCCATTGAGAAACGCCGTCTTCACGTCCATTTGGTAGACTATGAAGTCTTTGTGTGCCGCGTACGCCTGGAATATGCGAATAGCTTCAAGTTTGGCAGCAGGGGCGAACGTCTCATCGTAGTCAATTCCTTCTTGTTGTCGATACCCTTTAGCCACGAGTCTGGCTTTGTTGCGGATGACAATCCCGTTCTCGTCTCGTTTGTTCTTGACGGTCCATTTTGTGCTGATGATGAATCGATACTTTGGTCGTGGGACTAACCTCCATACGCATAGGCGTTTGAACTGATGTAGCTCGTCATGCATTGCGTTCACCCAGTCTGGATCTCGTAGAGCCTCGGTTATGGTTTTCGGTTCGATCTTGCTCAGGAAAGCAGCGAATAGGCATTCGGCGTTGGTAGCTCTTCTGGTTCAAACCGGAGCGGACTTATCCATAATGATTTGAGATTCGGGGTGGGGTAAAGTCCATTTGCATAGAAGATGTACGAGGTCGTCTGCGGTTTTGGTTGAATCAGATGGTCCTGAGTCGGTTTGAGGAGCATCAACCAGTGTTGAAGGTTCTGGGCTATATATGGGTTCAGGTTAGGAATAGAAGAACCGGTTGGGGATTTGGGAGATGTTGGTGTGGTGTCAGTAGGTGTTGGCTCAGATATGTCAAGGGTAGGTGAGCTTGGAATGACTTCATTTGTATCTGCATCAGATTTAAGAAAAGAATTAGGACTAGACTTAGAGTGTGGATATAATAAATCAAATAGGGAGTCCAGGTCTAGTCATCTTCTCCGATTGGCATAGCAGAGGTGGATGCAGATGACGTTTGGGTCTATTCAGACGATTGTTGAGGAGCCGGTTTTAAACTGATATGTTCAGAAACGTTCTCGGACATAGCTAAATCATCGAATGTGATATTCACACTCTCATTAACTGTTCTTGTCCGTTTGTTATACACCCGGTAGTATGCTGAGTTCTTTTAGTATTCGATGAATACTGCTTCATCTCCTTTGGCGTCGAACATACCGAGATTATCTTTGTCGTTTAGGATGAAACACCTGCAACCAAAAAAACGGAGGTGTTTGACATTAGGTGCACGTTTTTTAATAATCTCATAGGGTGTTTTGCCAAACCGTTAGTTGATAATGGATCAGTTTTGAGTGTAGCACGCAGTGTCCATGGCTTTAGCCTAGAAGTGTAGAGGCACCTTAAAGTATGTTATCATGGAACGAGCTGCTTCAACTAGAGTTCGATTCCGTCGTTCTACGACTCCGTTCTGTAGGAGTTCTGGCAGCGGAATACTGGTGGGAAATACAAACAGAATCTAGGAATTCGGTTAACTCCTTATTTTGGAACTCAGTTCTGTTGTCCATACAGATGGTTTGGGCTTGAAGTTGGAGATTGACTTGGGTCTGATTCAGAAATGCGATGATTAGTTCTGGCGTACCATCCTTTGTGCGTAGGAACTTTACCTAAGTGTATCGTGAGAAATCATTGACCATCACCAAAATATACTTCTTGCCATTTATGCTCTGAATGCGCATTGGACCACACAAATCCATGTGGATAAGCTCCAGAGGTTTTATAGTGTTGGGGACTGGCTTCGGTTTGTGCGAGGCTTTCTTGATCTTACTCTTTTCGCAGGCTGCACATAGTTGATCTTTGTCGAACTTCAGCTCCGGTAGACCTCTGATGAGTTTGTTGGATACGAGCTTCGTTATGTTCTTGAAATTCAGATGAGAGAATCTCTTGTGCCATAACCAAGACTGTTGTGATGAGGCCTTGGAAAGGAGGCATATCGTCTTGTAGACCTTGACTTTAGAAAGATCGATGTTGTATAGGTTGGACCGTCGAGTGTCGGCGAGTATCTCCTTACCCGTTGGAGATCGAATACTGCATCGAGTGCTTTGAAGGATACCTCAAGTCCTTTATCACAAAGTTGGCCAATACTAAAGAGATTGTGGCCAAGACCTTGGACATAGGAGACTTGAGTTATCTTTAGATTTTCCATTTCGAGATCTCCAAAGCCACATATTCGAGCAACACCATTGTTGCCGAATTTCACCGAACCACCGTCAGTTGACGTGTAGTTGGACAGAAGATCTTGCCAGCCAGTCATATGTCGCGAGCATCCAGAGTCTAGAATCCACACACTGTTTGCCTGAAAACAAAGGACAGATCAGTGTGTGAAGATTGAAGAGCGGGTTTTGAACTAGGTGATCAAAATCCGTTAAAAAATGAGGAACGGGTCATCCGAGGTGATTAGAAGCCAATGTCTGCAATACAGTTAAGTGAGTTTTGGTACCCAAATTGTACGGATTTTGAGTCCAGATGGATTAGCATTTATGGTAAGGTTCTTAATGGGAGAACCACCATCAGTCTTAGAGATAGTACACTTAATGTCGTTGTTTGCAGAGATGCTATTTATAGGGACCCCATTAGACTTATATTTAATTGGTCTGTTGGTTTCCTTTTTAACCTTTTGTTTACGTTTGCGGCGGCGTCTATGTTTGAGAATTGGAGCATAATTTTACAATGTAGGTCTAGACAAACTTTGTGGTGTTTTAGACAAGTTAAAAAACTGATCAAATGAATTTGCATTTGTTGGAATAGCGTTCAAACCATTACAATCATTCAAAATAGTACTAGAATGTAAATCAACCAAACGTTGTCTTTTATTACATTGGAAATTAAAAACTTTGAAGAATTAAAAACTGCTCCTTGACTCTTGACTTTAGATGCCGTCTTTTGAGGTGTGCCCTTTGGTCTTACTTGATTTTCTGAAATGAAACAAACATGTTTGTTAGCTTTTGCAGATTTAGAGCTACTAGACTGTGCGTGCGATATCTATTCTGAAAATTTTGTTTGCCTTCATTTCTAGAAGCAGTAGAATTTCCGGGAACAGATTTAGAGGTGTTGCCAACCTGTTCCGAGATAGGTACGATCATCGGGGCTTTTCCTTTCTTTATTTCTAAGAGATGTTGTTTTCTTAGAATTGAGTTTGTGTTGCTGGCTGGAGTTAAAATTATCGCCTTAGATTTGTTAGTGACAGAAACGTTTTTTTTCAAAACTATGTTGATTAGAAACAAATTGAGATTCTAGTCCCTTAATTGTGGCTAGTAGCTGATCTCGTTCTTTGTCAAATGAGTTGGCATCAAGTATGACGTTTTGTTCTCAAACTGAAAACTGTCGTCTTGCCTCATTAAACTCATTTTCTTTTCTTAAAAAATGTTTTCGCCTGAACCAAAAGACTCTTTGGTTTATTTTAAGGCTAACTCAAGGTCATGGAATTTATCATTTTGCAATGAAGGGTCAGCCATAGAAGAGATAATTTGAGATATTTCGGCTTCTAGATCTGATATTTTATTTGTAAAATTTATCTATGTTGCTCAAAATCTCGTTTTGTATTTTCCAATTTCCGTTTTAGATCAGAAGCCTGATGTTAAAGAACATAATATGGTATATAATCACGAGGTTTTGGCAACTTCGGATCAATTGGGATCTCTTTTGGTTCAACAAATTCATCTTCTCGAAATGTTTTATCTAATTTTCCTTGAAGAGAATTGTAATTTAACCAGTACTAAACAAATTTAATTTCTTTTATATCATGTTTTGCTCGTTTTTCTCCTACTTCGGTTAGTACTTCTAGCAGGTCCATGTGATAAGGCATTTTAAAACCGCAACCTAGAGTTTCGAAATAATATAAAGGATCATGTTGTATGTTGACCATTTCTTCCGTGACTCTAGGACCAGTAAAACCTAAGCAATCTTTAGACTTCAACTTTCTAGGTTTATACATATTTATAGTTTGATCAGTTTGACTACGGTTGTAAAACCTATCTTCCATGTCTTTAAGTTGTTTGTTTAATTGTGTTTTCTCAGCCAGGACACAATGAGAGTTGTAATCTATGTGGGATTTTTCATATATATGCACTTGATGATTGTATTCTATTTTTGCCAGGTTGGTAGTTACTTTCATTGTTACAGTATTAGTCTTAGACACTTGATCTTGCAAACCAAAAATATTTGTTTGCAAATCAGCCGATTCATTTCGAGCATCCCGAAGGGCATTTTGACAAACCTTTATCTTTTTGGCCTCTTTACGCAGAACATTTAGTTCAGCAAGGAATTCTTTGGGAAGAGAATTTACCTCTAAATCTGTTAAGGGAGATGTGTTGCTGGAACTTGCGTCTTGAGCCATCAGTGAGACTTCAGGTACTGGAATCGTATCTTCTGCTGGCTGAGTGTCGGCAATGAAACACATGTGATCTGCAGCATCCTCTTCATTGTCAGTATTTTCTAACCAGTGTTCCTCTTCGGTGAACAGAGCTCTACCAGCATTTCTTTGCTTGGCGAGACTGTACATTGTTTTGTAGTAGTTCTCATTCTTCTTCTTTGGAAGACGATATTCTCGAGCAAAGTGGCCTAGTTTACCACAGTTGAAGCATCCCTTCTCTTTATCATCAGTTTTACGGTCCTCCTCCTTTGGATTCTCAGCGACGTCCCTCTTGTCATCATACTTTTTACTCTTGGCTTCTCGTCGAAGCTTGTTTGATGATTTGGGAAACTTCTTATGAAAGACATGAGTGAGTAATGAGATTTGCCGTTGAAGGTCAGTAGCCTCAGGATCATTGTCGGCATCATCAGTATCAGATTCAGAGGAGTTAGAGAGAATTTTGAGGAGTTTAGCAACCGTAGAGGATTTAATTTTCTTGTCTATGAGAAGAACAAGAGTGTCAGATTTGGTGTCAAGATCAAAATCACCTAAGATTAACTGGTTTCAATAGATCAGAGTTTAAACCAATAACCTTGTTTTGAATCAAAGTCCAATTAAGAAGTTTGCGGAATAACCCTTAATTGTTTTAAGAAAAACATTCAGAATAATAAAGAACAGATAATCAAACAACCACAATCAATATCAAAACCATTATATTGCCAAATCTTTGATTACAATCACCTCTAATCTGTTTTGATTAGACGAAGAACACATACTGTTCTTAGGGTTTTACAACCTTAGAGGCTTTAGAAACTTATATCAATATGCAATTACAATATGAAAGACTTAAGCATCACGATTACAATAGAAAAACATAGTCTATCTATATTTATAGCCTTCTGATTTGTTTCCTTGACGGAATCTGATTTCTCTGGTAGTAGATATGCTTGGAAGATCTTCAAATCTTGAAATATATATCACTTCCTGAATTTTAACACTTTCTGTTATCTATCTATTGAGTAGCTGGAACTTTTGACTCTGGCAACTTGAACTTTTGAACTAGCAATTCGAGTTTGTTGAACTAGCAGCTTGAACTTTGTAATTATACTGATCACTACTAACCACTTGAGAAATCCTAACTAACAGCTTGACGTACTTAGATTATTTCCCGACAATCTCCCCCTAACTTAAATTCTTTACAAAAGACTTTAAGTTCTTATACAAATGAGGAAATAAAATAAAGTAAAACTGTTATGTACAAACTAAGGCATCCAAAAACTTACAACTGTGAAAGCTTTTGCCTTGTAGCTTTTATGAACTCTCTTTTCAACTCCTTTTTATCACATTCAATCTTTATTGAGCTCATTTGGAGTAGCCATTTTTTTAGCAAATCAAGAAATTCAGAGCTGTAGAATTTGTTGGATCTGTCTGCAAGCTTGGGTCTATATGTCATAGATTTTGCATATAGAACAACCTGTACAATCTTCATTTCCTTGTCAGCTTCTATATCTGCTCTGGTGGATTCTGGATCAAATATGTTTTTAAGATCCTTTAGGTTATTTTGAACCCACACTATTGGTGACCCAGAGTGGCTAGCCGTCCCAATAATGTGCATATGGGTTAGCTCATCTCTAGTCAACTTGTGAACCAATTGAAACATGCTTTTGTACTCTTCTTCTTGACCAGCTTCTCTTTTGATTACAAAATGATATACCAGATCAATGTCATCCATTGATTTGGCATACCAGTAAGTTATTGGAGGTTTTGAGAAATCATGCTGATCAAGAGCCTTCTCTATCTCCATTGCCTTTTGCGACTGTTGGTCAAACAAAACTCTATTTACTTAATCAAACTTTGCTTGATGGATAGTTTCAGACTGAGGAGCAGCAAAAACAGTTTGCTAGGGATCTTGGGGATCTTGAACTTGTTTGGATGCCTTTTCCTTTTCCTTTTCTCTATCATATAAGGCCTAAAGCTTCTCTGTTGACCATGATTGAGCTATAACCTTAAAAATACCAGCTGTTGCAGAGAAGTTGATCAAAAATCTTCTGTGTTCTGCCTTTGAAGGCCCTGTTGGCCTTTTCCTCTTCTTCTGGCTTTCCTTAACCACAAACCCACGCAGATAATCTCCAAGAGTTTCATCATCTCCCATAGGTTTCTGGGCTTGCTGGTATAGGATTTGATCTTGTTCTTCTACCAATCTTCTGGCTAATTGAGCATCTTGAGCAACTTGGGCTTCTTTTGAAATGAATTTGATCTTTGGAGACTTAATCAAGATGCCCTTTCCTTTGTCTGTGTTTGCTGCTGAAGCTGTTACTGTGGCTTGAACTGCTGGGGCAGATGCTTGAATACCTTCTCTGATAAACATTCCTGCTGGCTTAATAGGAACAGCTTGAGCATCTAGACTAACAGTTTGAGAAACTGTTGGGACTGTTAGCCTAGAAGCTGAAACTATCACTGGTGAAGTTGAAGTTGTTTGGACTGCTGGTGGGATCTCCTGATTCTCCCCCTTTTTGGATGCATTGGTTTGATCAGGGGAACTAAAAACCTTTGCTAATAGGGTTTGAACCATCTTTTCAAGCTGTACAACTTTGTTTCCATATAACTTCAACCCAAGCTGAAACTGGGCAAGTGTTTGTTGTTGGACTGTTGTGAGTTGTTGTAATGCAGTGATTTGGGAACCCTGTGCAGCAAATTATGGATTTGTAATTTTCCAGAATGGCTACAACAGGTTTCAGTTTTTGATCCGTTAATGTCATTAGTTGCAGACTAACCTCAAGATCTTCAAATGATAGTGGGATTTGAGATCTATCACTGGACCCAATTCCAGAAGTAAAAACATTTGGGCCCATTTTTTCTTGGTACTGGGGACTTCCAGAAGATGCTTGCACACCTTCTGTTGCCATGGGGGTGGTCTTAAATATGTTGGTACTGTCATGTTGTCAAGATCAAAATCACTACCTAAGATTACCTGATTTGAATCAATCAGAGTATAAAACCAATAACCTTGTATTGAATCAAAGTCCAATTAAGAAGTTTGCGGAATAACACTTAATTGTTTTAAGAAAAGCTTTCAGAACAAATAACACATAAATATAATCAAAAGTCAAATCTTTGTATTGCCAAAATCACTGATTACAATCACCTCTAATCTGTTTGATTAGACGAAGACCACAGAATGTTCTTAGGGTTTTACAACCTTAGAGGCTTATGAAAACTTAATCAGAAAGCAATTACAACTGAATCAAAACTTGTACGTACAGACTTACAATAGAAAAACCTATTCGATCTATTTATAAAGCCTTCTAATTTGTTTTCTTGAGGGACTCTGATTTCTCTGATAGTAGATATGCTTGAATCTTCAAATATAAATCTTTTCCTGATTTTCAGCACTTTCTGTTTGTTAAACTGTTGAGCAGTTTGAACTTCATCTGATGAGCAGCTTGAACATTTAACTCTAACAGCTTGAACTTTTGTACTGGCAGCTCGAACTTAGTCAACTAGCAGCTTGAACTTTGTAATTACACAGAAAATCTACTAACAGTCTGAGAAACTTAACTAACAGCTTGACATACTTAGAATATTTCCCAACAATCTCCCCCAAACTTAAATTCTTTACACAAGACTTTAAGTTTTTGTACAAATAAGGAAATAAAACATAGTAAAACTGTTATCTACAAATTAAGGCATCCAAAAACTTACAGTTGTGAAAGTTTCTGCTTTATTGCCTTTAAAAGATCTCTTTTTGTCTCTTCTTTATCACAGTAAATCTTCACTGAGCTTATTTGGAGTAACCATGCTTTTGGCAGATCAAAGAACTCAAAATTGAAGAACATGCTGGATCCGTTTGCAAACTTGAGTCTATATGTCTTTGATTTGACATATAAATCAACTTGTACAATCTTCATATCCTTGGCAGCTTATATGTCTTTTCTGATAGATTCTGGGTCATAAATGCTTTTAAGATCTTTTACACTTTGCTTAACCCAAACAAGTGTAGACCTAGACTAACTAACAGTTCCAATACGATGCATTTGTGTCAGCTCGTCTCTAGTCAGCCCCTGTACTAGGTGGACTATGCTCTTGTATTCTTCCTCAGGACCAGCTTCTCTTTTGATTACAAAGTGATATTTTAAATCAATGTCATCCATTGACTTAGCATACCAGTAGGTAATAGAAGGCTTAGAGAAGTCATGCTGATCGAGGGTCTTTTCAATTTCCATTACTTTTTGCATCTGATGTTCAAACAACACTCTTTTTTGTAGAGGGAATATTTGTATCATGAGGAGTGGGTTAAGGACCTGGGGGTGAAGCAGTGATGGATGCCTGAGCCTACTCAGGACCCTCTCCTCTGTTTATTGGATTAATGCCCAGCATTGCAGAGGGCAATGGGACATCTACATTTAGAAAATTGGCACTAGGTTTAAAAAGTCTTTTTATTGATGGTAAAGAGTGCCTATGGGAAACATGTATCCTTTTATGTATATTAAAATTGTTGCAAGATCTTGTAATTATTTCAGCCAAAAATCGTGGATACATTAAAAATTTCCAATTCTTTAGGGAATGATGCCTTAACATCCCCTGAAAAATCATATTTGAAAAATTGAACTATTGGCCCGTGGATAAGCACACCTAGGCAGTGGCTATATTTGAAGAAAATTTTGACCAACCAGTTCTTTTAGGGCTTATACACTGTTGTATAATATGCACAAGATATTTCCACTTAGGAGCAAAGTGTGCTTTAAAGAAAGTAAATGAATCAGTAGGGCCCCTATACCCTATTGCAAAAAGTCCTTCATGTAATGCAGTAAGGGATAAATCTGATATACCTGTGGCATCTTGAAGATGCAAGTGTTGGCGGATGGTTTCCTCTGTAATAGAAATAGGGTTGCCATCGATTGTGGATGTCAAAGAGGTGACTCCCTTGATGGTTTTGACTGAGACAGATTTCCAGAACTGCTCTATATGAGATACATAAATGGTAGGATTGACAGTGAGGGCATGATGATTATGGGAACTTCGAAGGAAGTCCATCATGACGTGGAATGGTTGAAGGTCAGTATGTTTGAAGGAATAAGGGAGACAGTTGTGCTCTTTGACAAACTCCATTGATGATCAAGACGGTGATTTAGGGTTTGAGATATTTGTGTGTGAATCGCTCAGAGAGAAGGTTTGGAAAAGATCGTGGAAGATATTTTTGCAACTGGTAGTTACAATTGATCGAAACTGGACCTTTAAAGGTTTGGACATTTCGAAAAGATCTAATCCCGCGCACAGACTTATACGAAATTACAGAATTACCTTGCACAACTTTACAGATCAAGTGAAAACAACTAACAGTCCGAGTTAAATGAACTAGCAGCTTGAGAAAAGACTCAAGCTGTTAGTTGAAAATTTAGCATATTGTTATGAAACAGTGTCTCCCCCTTAATCAAGCATATGAAATAAATATGTTCTTCATAAAATAAGAAAGAATGATGAAAAACAAATTAATCCCTATTAACCATACCAATATTTGATACTAGGAAGGTGAATCTGCCGACATCAAATGGTTTTGTAAATAGATCAGCTAACTGATCATCTGTATGAATTTTGGTAACTTGGATTAATTTCTTCTCCTTACAATCTCTTATAAAATGAAATCTAATGTCTATATGCTTGGTTTTTGGAAAGTTCATACCATAGTCTCTTAGCTGATTTTTTATGATGCTTATGGCACTTGAGTTGTCAATGTAAATAGAAGTAGATAGAAAGTTCATACCATAGTCTCTTAGTTGATTCTGAATCCACATCACTTGGGACCAGCAGCTGGCAGCTGCTACATATTCTGCTTCAGTAGATGAGGTACAGACAGTTGTTTGCTTTTTGCACTGCCAAGAGACCAGTCTTTCTCCTAGATATTGACATCCTCCAGTTGTGGATTTTCTGTCAATGTTGCACCCTCCATAGTCACTGTCAGAGTAGGCTGTTTGTTCAAGAGGAGAGTCTTTTGGATACCATAGGCCTAAATGAGGTTTGCCCTTGAGATATCTAAAAATTCTCTTAACAGCAAACAGATGTGAGTCCTTTGGAGCACATTGAAACCTTGCACAAACACAAACAGAAAACATTATATCAGGTCTTGAAGATGTGAGGTACATTAGTGAACCTATCAAGGATCTGTATAGGTGAATGTCCACATCTACTCCATCTTTGTCTGCATCAAGCTGCTTGTGAGTGTCCATTGGAGTACTAGCAACTTTGGTATCTTTGTAACCAAACTTTTCCAGAATGTCATTAACATACTTTGATTGACTTATAAAAAGTCTTGTGGGCTTCTGCTTGACCTGCAATCCTAGAAAGAAGGTGAGTCTCGCATTAAACGCATTTGAAACTTTTTGTGCATCAATGTCTCAAACTCCTTGCATAGACTGTCATTTGTGGACCCAAAGATGATATCATCAACATAGATCTGAATAAGCAAAATCTCAGATTTGATGGACTTTGTGAACAATGTTTTGTCCAGAGTGCCTCTCTTGAATCCATTTTGTAGAAGGTATGATGACAAAGTGTCATACCATGCTCTTGGGGCTTGGTGGAGTCCATAGAGGGATTTGTCTAATTTGTAGACTCTGTCTGGATACTTATAGTCCTCAAATCCAGGGTGTTAACACACATAGACCTCTTCTTCAATTGTACCATACAGGAATGCAGATTTCACATCCATTTGATACACTTTAAATCCTTTAAAGCTGGCATAAGCTAGGAACAGTCTGATGGCTTCTGTCCTTGCTACTAGGGCAAAGACATCATCATGATCTATTCCTTCTTCTTGAGTGTAACCTTGTGCTACCAGTCTTGCTTTGTTCTTGATTACTATCCCTCTCTAATCTTTCTTAGTTCTGAACACCCATCTTGTAGCAATTGCTCTCTTTCCTCTAGGTAAGTCAACTAGAGTCCACACATTATGAATCTTGAATTGCAGTAGTTCTTCCTGCATTGCCTCAATCCAAGATGGATCTTACAAAGCCTCAGATTCCTTCTTAGGTTCTAATTGTGACATGAAACATGCATGTTCAAAGGCAGCTAGACTGAATTCAGGAACTGCTGATTCAGCATCAATAGACTCCTTGTGAACCATCGTCCTTGTCTACAAGAGTGCATGGATCACCCATTATCTGGTTGAGAGGGTGATACTTGTGAACTCTGAGTGTGGGCTCTCTATCTGTCTGAAATGATGTTCCTAGATTTGTATCATCTTCTTCAGGATCACTTGATGGTTCTGCTTCAGGAACAGCTTGACCAGAAGATGGGACTGTTTCCCTATTCGATGGAGCTGTTACCTCAGGACTTGGGATTGGCACTTCATTATCTAGATTTGTATCATGTTGAGCATCCAGTACCGCTGGTGGGTCACAAGATAGAGGAGTTAGAACAGTATACTCATCCCATTTATCAGAATCTTCAACAGTCTAAAACTTTGTGCCAACAGCTTGAATGTTTGTGTGACCACCATGAGAATTTGTGTTGGCAGCTTCAACCCTGTTTTCATCAGTTTCTGCAGTATACTCAACAAAGCCAGAGAATTTGTTAGTGAATCTAAATCAAACAAACAATCCGGACCAGTGCCTTTGACATTCGTAGTGTTTTCATTAAACTCAACATTGGCACTTTCTTCAATGGTTTTAGACACACTGTTATATACCCTATAAGCTTTGCTTTGAGTAGAGTATCCTACAAAGAAACCTTCTTCAGCCTTATTTTCAAACGTACCTAAGTGAGTTTTAGTGTGAAGAATAGTGCATGAACAACCAAAAGACTTTAGAAAGGCTATTAAGGGAACTGTATGATGGAATAACTCATATGGAGTGTTCCCTTGTGATTGAACAACTTGAACCCAATTTAGCACATAACAAACTGTATTGACTGCCTCTGCCCAAAACGACATTGGCAGTTTGGAATCAGCTACCACGGTTCTAGCAGCCTCAATTAAAGTTCTATTCTTTCTTTCAGCTACACCATTTTGTTGTGGTGTTCTTGGTGCACTTTATTGCCTTGCAATACCTTTAGACTCACAGAAACTGTTTTTGATATAATTTTTAAACTCAGTTCCATTGTCTGACCTGATCACCTTAACTTTTAAGTTGGATTGGTTTTCTATATTAAGGATAAATGATTTAACTAGCTCAGCAGTTTCATCCTTAGTCCTAAGAAAGTAGACCAATGTAAATCAGGAAAAATCATCAACAATGACTAAACAATAAGCTCTTTTATTTAAACTCAAAACAGATGTTGGACCAAAGAGATCCATATGAATAAGATGAAGAGCAGATGAGATTGAATTTACTTTTTTGGCCTTTTGAGAAGTTTTGTGTTGCTTGCCTTTAAGGCATGCTACATAATGATCATCACAGATGAACTCCTTTTATGGTAAACCTCATACCAAATTATTTTTGACTAAAACATTCATAGATTTGAAGTTCATGTGACACATCCTTCTATGCCAAAGAGCAGACTCATTAGATGATGCTTTGGATATCAAATAGCTTAAAGTATTTGATTTGTATAAAAGATCTGTGTCCAAACAGTATACATTGTCCTTTCTTGGTGTTCTAAGTAAAACAAGAATTTCAGGTATTTTAAAATCTTTTAAAAGAACAATGCACTCAGAGTCTGTGAACAGAACAATATTTTTTTTATCATAGATTTGAGACACACTTAGTAAATTGTACTTCAGTTGTTCAACATACAAAACATCATTGAAGATCATATTGCCTTCTTTGACAGTACCTTTACCTGTTACATTACCTCCTTGGGAATGTCCTCCAAATGCAACAAATCCTCCTTCAAAGCCTTTGAAATTTGACAAGCATTCAGAATTTCCTGTCATGTGCCTAGAGCATCCACTATCCAAATGCCATCTTGTTTTATGTTGTGACCTTTGGGTGCCCTGCACAAATAAAAGCTTAGTTAGTAGTGGAGTAAACCCAAACCAAGTTGGTTTTGGGTTGTCCTTGTGCATTGACATAACTAAACACTGTTTGTGACTTTTTATACTTAGTGAGATCCACTGGTCTGTGAAGAATATTTAGTTATTACATGAGGTATCCAGGTGTGCTTTCCAACCTTTTCATTAACAGTCTCAGATGATCCATTACCAGTTCCAGTTTTAGGCTTAGCAGTTTGAACTGAGTTTTTAGTGCTAACAGCTTCAGAGTTTGCACTACCAGTTCCAACTTTAGGCCTAGTAGTTTCAATATATGTATCAACAGTTTGATCTGAGTTTTTGCCTTTAACACACCATATCTGTTTAAAATTTGATGTTGATTTTGCCAAAACTTGTTTTTGGTGTTTAGACTGGCGTTTGTTGACTTTTAATAACCTGTGATCAACTATCTTCTTTGGAACTGGTGCAACAGGTGGTTTGGCCTTTGAAGTCTTTGTGTTTTAAACAAATGCCTGTTTCTGAACCACAGTCTGTTTTACAATAGATGGTTTGTACAAACAATGCCTGGCCAAATGATTTTTCCTTCCACAATGGAAACATCTTTTGACTGTTTTGATTGGAGAACCAGTTTTGTTGGACCATAACTAGTTTTTGTTCCTTTGATTTCCCCTTACCTGCTGTTGTGTGGGAAACTTTTGGACACCATGCTTTTGGCATGTGCATATTGGAATAGTCTTACCCCTTTTATTAACAGTTGAGGAAGATGCAATGTTACAGTTAGAAGGTACAAAAACATATGGAGCAGCATTACATACACTCATCTTCTCTTTTCCTTTCTTACTGAGGGTAGGGGTTTCTATAGGTGCACTCATTGTTTTGAGTTCTCACTCAACTTCTTTACATTCACAGTCTTCATTTGGAATCAGTTCTTCTATAGATTCAGGACTGTTTTCAAGGATAGGATCTACAGTTTTCATTAACTCATCTAATGGTTCATTAACAAGCCTATCAGCAACTTCACTCATGGGATGGATGTATTTGTTATTGTATGGGGGTGGAGTGGCTCTGTATGCTATACCTTCTTTGGGATTGAGCTGAGATTTTACCCTATCTTTAAATTGAAGTTCCATTAGGTGTTCCAACTTTTGATTTGCTAGTTTGAAGTTTCCTAAATCTAAATAGACAGATTCTATTTTCTTGTTAACTTCTAAGACCTTCTGTTCAGCCTCATCTAGTTTCTTATTTAGGGACTCTATTTTCTTATTCAGTTCCTTTTTCTCCCACTCATGATATGTTCTATCATGTCCCATCTGAATCTCATTATCTTTATAGTCATTGATCTGTTTTTCAAGATATTCTATGGCCTGCATGTACTCATATCTCCTTTCTTCCATCTTAGCTAGAGTTTTGCAAATGCTCTCATTATGATCTCTGTACTTTTTAACCATATTTTTGCATGTTTGAGAATAGAGTTTAGCATTTACCTCAAATGGTAGTTCAGTGGAAGTGACATTAGATGTTTCTGCCATAAGAGCTTGATTTTGAAACACCTCTTCTTTCTGGTCACTCCAGTCAAACACATTGTCTTCTAGAGAAACAAGTGCTTGTGAGGATGAAACTTGATTTGTCTGCTGGAGTCTTGGTGGCTGCTGACTTTGGGATCTGCATTCTCTGGCAAAATGTCCAAACTTGTGGCATTTAAAGCATTCAACTTTTGATATATCAAATGCTGGTTTGCCTTCTGGTCTGTCTTGAAAGTTTGGTCTGCCAGTTCTTTTCAGAAATCTTTTAGCCCTCATAGTCAACATAGCATGCTACCATTTCAAGTCCATCTCTTCTAGATCATCTGGATGGATTTGTTCTAAATCTTCAGCATTTAGAGCAAACAATCCATCATTGACAACAAAAGCTTCATAATGAACTTCAGTAGGGTTACCAACAGCACCTGAAAAGGAATCACAACAGTTAGATTTATCAGTTAATGCTGATGACAGCAGAGCAGTGTTATGATTGTATGAAAAGGGTTTCTTTTTATTTTCAATCTCTGTTTCAAACACTCTCAGACTGTTGTAAAGGTCATCGAACTCTATTTCATCAAGAGCATCTTTTGTTCTCCGTTGGGCAGCATAGACTGTCCACTCTTCACCAAGTGATCTAAGGAATTTTCTGTTTACTTCATCTTGATCCAAGCTGACTTTGGCACTCTCCATTTCACCTATCAGTTTATTAAACATGTCAAAGATTTGAGTAAGGTTTTCATTCTTGCCACCAGAAAAGTTTTCGTACTGCTGTTTTAGAAGATCCTTTTGATTCCTTTTGGTGCTAGCATGACCAGCAAGTCTTTTCTCTAAAGCGATCCAAAGGGAATGAGCAGTATAAAACTTTTTAAACTGATGTTGATAAGCATTAGGAATGACTATTTGTAAGAGTGTAAGAGCTATCACTTCATTCATTCTAGCCTTTCTTTCAAGCTCAGTCTTTGGAGGTGTTTTTATTGGCTTGCCCTCAGCATCTAGTTCAAGATCAACTACAGGAGGAAATTCAACAGCTTCCCATATGACATAATCAATAAATTGAATGTGTAGTTGAATCCTGAGTTTCCACATCTCGAACTCAGTGGGTTTTAGCATAGGCAATTTGAGTCCTAGCCCAGATCCATTATTGCTATTATCAAATTCCATTGCAGAAAAATAAAAATTTTAAAATAAAGCTTCTGACTTTGAAAACAAAGAAAAACCTGTGGCTCTGATACCACTTGTCAGGATCAAAATCACTACCTAAGATTAACTCGTCTGAATCAATCAGAGTATAAAACCAATAAACTTGTATTGAATCAAAGTCCAATTAAGAAGTTTGCGGAATAACACTTAATTGTTTTAAGAAAAGCTTTCACAACAAATAACACATAAATATAATCAAAAGTCAAATCTTTGTATTGCCAAAATCACTGATTACAATCACCTCTAATCTGTTTGATTAGACGAAGAACACAGACTGTTCTTACGGTTTTACAACCTTAGAGGCTTATGAAAACTTAATTAGAAAGCAATTATAACTGAATCAAAACTTGTACGTACAGACTTACAATAGAAAAACCTATTCTATCTATATATAAAGCCTTCTAATTTGTTTCCTTGAGGGACTCTGATTTCTCTGATAGTAGATATGCTTGAATCTTAAAATATAAATCTTTACCTGATTTTCAGCACTTTCTATTTGTTAAACTATTGAGCAGTTTGGACTTCATCTGTTGAGCAGCTTGAAAATTTAACTCTAACAGCTTGAACTTAGTCAACTAGCAGCTTGAACTTTGTAATTACACAGAAAATCTACTAACAGTCTGAGAAATCTAACTAATTGCTTGACATATTTAGAATATTTCCCAACACATGTGCCCCTTGTGTAGAGATATCAGTAGTACAAGCCACACATCCATATGAACATCCTCAGAAGGGATTTTCACCTCCAAATTGAGGGTCGGAGTATCCTCAATGGGTACCCTATCGATATGCTGTGCAAGAGTATCATCTTGCACATAGCTATTTGGCTCTTGAGATTGGACCGAGGAGGAAGGAGCTCCTATAGCCCTTTGTCTTTTGTATATTTTTGGTGATGGAGCTGGGGAGGTATGTATAGAAGAAGGATGGGAGGGAATATTTGTATCATGAGGAGTGGGTTGGGATCCTGGGGGTGAAGCAGTAATACTGGGCTGAGCCTGCTCAGGATCCACTCCTCTGTTTCTTGGATAGATAGCCTGCATTGCTTGAGGCAATGAGACATCTACACTATGAAAATTAGCACTTCATTTTAAAAGTGTTTTTATAGTAGGTAAAGAGTGCCTATGGGAAACATGTATCCTTTTATGTACTTTAATATTATTTCAAGATTTTGCAATTATTTGTGCCAACAATCGTGGATACATAAAAAATTTCCCATTCTTTAAGGCATGGTGCCTTAACATTCCTTGAAAAATCATGTTGGAAAAGTTGAACTGTTGGCTTGTGGATAAGTACACTAAAGCAATGGCAATATTTCAAGAGAATTCAGACTAACCAGTCCTTTTAGGGCTTAAGCACTGTTGAAGAATATGTACAAGATACTTCCATTTAGGACCAAAATGTGCTTTATAGAAGGTAAAAGAATCTGTTGGACCCCTACTCCGTATTTCAAAAAGACCTTCATGTAAAACAGTGAGGCAGAGATCAGATATACCTGAGGCATCTTGCGAATGCAAATGTTTTCGAATGGTCTCCTCTGTGATGGTAATCGGATTACCATCATTGTTGGATGCAAAAGATGTGATTCCCTCATGGGTATTAACATAGGCTGATTACCAAAATTGCTCTATATGATATACATATATAGTGGGATTGACAGTTATAGCATAATGGATATGAGAACGACGAAGAAAATCCATCATTTCATGGAATGGCTGCAGTTCAGCGTGTTTGAGAGAGTAGGGTAGGCAGTTGTGTTCTTTAAGGAACTCCATTAGTGATCCCAAAGGCGAGGATTTAAGGTTTGGGTCGACTATTTGAAGATCGCAAAGAGAGAGAAAGAGAATGGATTGTGAAAGATATTTTGCAACTGATAGTTGCAGTCAAACTAAACTGGGACTTTTAACGGTTTGGGTTTTCAAAAAATATCTAGTCCCGCGCACAATCTCCTTAGTAATGACTGTAATGCCCTGCACACTTGACAGACCAAGTGAAACAACTAATAGTTTGAGAAAATGTAATAGAAGCTTGAGAATAGGCTCAAGCTGTTAGTTGTTTATTGAACAGCAGCTAATGAAACAGTGTCTCCCCCTTAACTAAGCACATTTTGGAAGTGTTATTCTCATAGAATAAGGGAGAGTAATGAAAGACAAATTAATCCATATTTACCATACCAATGTTTGATACCAGAAAGGTGAACCATCCAACATCAAATGGCTTTGTAAACAGATCAGCTAACTGATCATCAATATTAATTTTGGTAACTTGGATTAATTTCTTTATATTACAGTCCCTTATAAAATGGAATCTAATGTCTATGTGCTTGGTTTTGGGAAATTTCACTGGATTTTGTACAATGCTTATTGCACTTGAATTGTCAATGTAAACAGGAGTAGATAGAAAGTTCATATCATAATCTCTTAGTTGAATCTGTATCCACATAACTTGGGAACAACAGCTGGCAGCTGCAACATATTCTGCCTCAGTGGATGAAGTGGAGACTGTGGTTTGCTTTTTGCAATGCCAAGAGACTAGTCTTGCTCCTAGATATTGACATCCACCAGTTGTGGATTTCCTATCTATGTTGCACCCTCCATAGTCACTATCAGAGTAAGTTGTTAGTTCAAGAGGAAAGTCCTTAGAATAGTATAGGCCTAATTTTGGTTGACCTTTGAGATATCTAAAGATTCTTTTAACAGCAAACAGATGTGAATCCTTTGGAGCACATTGGAACTTGGCATAAACACAAACAACAAACACTATATCAGGTCTAGAAGATGTGAGATACATTAGTGAACCTATCAAGGATCTGTATAAATGAATATCCACATCCACTCCTTCTTTATCTGCATCAAGCTTTTATGAGTGTTCATTGGTGTGCTGGCAACCTATGTGTCCTTGTATCCAAACTTTTCAAAAATATGATTCACGTACTTTGATTGACTGATGAAAAGTCCATTGGGTTTCTTGCTTGACCTGCAATCTTAGAAAGAAAGTTAGTTCCCCTATTGAACTCATTTGAAACTTTTTGTGCATCAAAGTCTCAAATTCCTTGCAGAGAATGTGATTTGTAGATCCAAAGATGATGTCATCAACATAGATTTGAACAAGAAGGATCTCTGATTTGATGGACTTTGTGAACAGTGTCTTGTCCAGACTACCTCTCTTGAAGCCATTCAGTAGTAGATATGAAGACAAAGTGTCATACCATGCTCTTGGAGCTTGGTGAAGCGATAGAGTGCTTTGTCTAACTTGTAGACTCTGTCTGGATACGTATAGTCTTCAAATCCAGGAGGTTGACATACATAAACCTCTTCTTCAATTGTACCATATAGGAATGCAGATTTCACATACATTTGGTACACCTTGAACCCTTTGTAGCTGGAATATGCTAGGAACAGTCTGATGGCTTCTATCCTTGCTACTTGGGCAAAGACATCATCATAGTCTATTCCTACTTCTTGAGTGTATCCTTGAGCTACTAGTCTTGCTTTGTTTTTGATCACTACACCTCTCTCATCCTTTTTATTTCTGAACACCCATCTTGTACCAATTGCCCTCTTTCCTTTAGGCAAATCTACAAGTGTCCACACATTCTGAATCTTGAATTGAAAAAGTTCTTCTTGCATTGCTTCAATCCAAGATGGATCCTTCAGAGCTTCAGATGCATTGTTTGGTGCTAATTATGACATGAAACATGCATTTTCAAAGGCAGCTAGACTGAATCCAGGAACTGTTCATTCAGTAGCAGCTGATTCCTTGTGAATCATTGTCCTTGTCTGCACATGAGTGCATGGATCTTCCATGATATGGTTAAGAGGATGATATTTGTGAACCCTGAGTGTAGGTTCACTTTCTGTCTGAAATAAGCTTCCCAGATTTGTATCATCACCTTCTGCACCACTTGATGATTCTGCTTCAGTAACAGTTTGTTCTGAGGATGGGACTGTTTCCCTATTGGTTGGAGATGTTACTTTAGGACTTGGGATTGGCACTTCAAGCTCTTTGTGTATGTCTTGTTGCTCAGTCAGGACCCCAGGTGGGTCACAAGTAAGAAGTGGTAGAACAGTGTACTCATCCCATTTAGCAGAATCTTCAACAATTTGAAACTTTGTGCCAACAACTTGAATGTTTGTGTTGACAGCATGAGAATTTGTACTGGCAGTTTCAACATTGTTTCCAACTGCTCCTGCAGAATACTCAACAATGCTCAGAGAATTTGTTAGTGAATCTAAATCAAACAACCAATCAGGACCAGTGCCTTTGACATTTGCACTATTTTCATTAAACTCAACATTAGCACTTTCTTCAATGGTTTTAGAAACACTGATATAGACTCTATAGGCTTTACTTTTAGTGGAGTATCCTAAAAAGAATCTTTCTTCAGCCTTACTTTCAAACTTACCTAAGTGAGTTTTAGTGTGTAAGATAGTGCATCAACAGCCAAATGGTTTTAGGAACGCTACTAAGGGAATTCTGTGATGGAATAGCTCATAGGGAGTTTTCCCTTGTGATTGAACAACTTGAACCCTGTTTAGAACATAACAGGTTGTGTTTACTGCCTCTGCCCAGAAGGTCAATGGTAATTTGAAATCAGCTAACATGGTTCTAACAGCCTCTATTACTGTTTTGTTCTTCCTTCCGGTTACACCATTTTGTTGTGGTGTTCTAGGTGCAATGTATTGCCAAACAATTCCTTTGGACTCACAAAAATGTTTAGGATCTGATTTTTAAACACAGTTCCATTGTCTGACCTGATCACCTTAACTTTTAAGTTTGATTGGTTTTCAATTTTTAGAATAAAGGATTTGACCAACTCAGAAGTTTCATCCTTAGTCCTAAGAAAATAAACCCATGTAAACCTGGTGAAATCATCAATAATGACTAAACAGTAGGCTCTTTTATTCAAACTCAAAACAGATGTTAGACCAAACAGATCCATGTGAATAAGATGAAGACTAGATGAGATTGGATTTACTTCCTTGGCCTTATTAGAAGTTTTATGTTGCTTGCCTTTAAGACAGGCTACACAATGATCATCACATCTGAACTCCTTCTGTGGTAAACCCCTAACCAAGTTCTTTTTGACTAAAACATTCATGGATTTGGATTTCATGTGACACATCATTCTGTGCCGAAGAGCAGACTCATTAGATGATGCTTTGGATATTAAACAGCTTGAAGTATTTGATTTGTCTAAGAGTTCTATGTCCAAACAGTAGACATTCTCCTTTCTTGGTGTTCTGAGTAAAACAAGATTTTCGGTATTTCAAAATCTTTTGAGAGGAGAATGCATTCAGAGCCTATGAACAAAACAATGTTTTGTTTGTCACAAACTTGAGACACAATTAATAAATTATAGTTCAACTATTTAACATACAGAACATCATTAAATATCATATTGCCTGCTTTGACAGTACCTTACCAGTTACCTTACCTCCTTTGGAATTTCCACCAAATGTAACAAATCCTCCTTCAAAGCTTTTGAAATTTGACAAGCATTCAGAGTTTCCTGTCATGTGCCTAGAGCATCCACTGTCCACATGCCATCTTGTCTTATGTTGGTTCCTGTGGTTGCCCTGCACAAAAAAAAGCTCAGTTAGTAGTGGAGTAAACCCAAACCAAATTGTTTTGGGTTGTCCTTGGGCATTGACATAACTAAATATTGTTTGTGTCTTTTTAAACTTAGTGAGATCCACTGGTGGATTCTGTGAAGAGTATTGAGTTATGACATGAGGTATCCAGGTGTTCTTTCCAACCTTTTCTTTAACAGTCTCAGGTGATCCACTACCAGTTCCAGTTTTTGACTTAGCAGTTGGAACTGGATGTTCAGTGCCAGCAGTTTCAGAATTTGCACTGCCAGTTCCAAGTTTTGACTTAACAGTTTCAACTTTTGCATTAGCAGTTGGGTGGTGTTTTTGCCATTGAAACACCATAGCTTTTTCATGCTTAATTTAGATTTCATTAAAACTTGTTTTTGGTGTACAGACTGCCTTTTGTTGACTTTTATGGACCTGTGGTCAACTGTCTTCTTTGGAACTGGGGTGACAGGTTTTGGGGCCTTTGGAATTTTTGAATTTTGAGCAATGGCATGTTTTTGAAACACAATCTGTTTTGCAATAAATGGTTTATATAAACAATGCAGTGGAGACATCTTTTGATTGTTTTTATAGGGGAACTAGTTTTGTTTGACCATAACTGGTTCTTGTTCCTTTGATTTCCCCTTACCTGCTGCTGTGTGGGAAACTTTTGGACACCATGCTATTGACATGTGGGTAGTTGAACAGTTTTACCCTTTTTATTTATTTTGGAAGAGGATGCAATATTACAGTTAGAAGGTACAGAAACATGTGGAGCATTATTGCATTCACTCATCTTCTCTTTCCCTTTCAGACTATTAATTCTAATTGAGTTGGAAACAAGAAGTCCTATAGGTTCACTCATGGTTTTGGACTTACTCTCAGCTTCCTCACTCTTACTGCCTTCATTGGGAACCAATTCTTCTTTAGGTTCAGGCTTATCCTCAAGGATAGGATCCACAGTTTTCATTTTCTCATCTAGTGGTTCATTTACAAGCCTATCAGCAACTTCACTCATAGGATGAATGTATTTGTTGTTATATGGATGTGGAGTAGCCTTATAGCCTATACCTTCCTTGGGATTGAGTTGAGATGTTATCCTATTTTTAAATTTGACTTCCATTAGGTGTTCTAGCTTTTGATTGGCTAGCTTGAAGCTGCCTAAGTATATGTTTATATATTCTACTTTATTGTTAGCTTCTAACACCTTCTGTTCAGCCTCATCTAATTTCTTATTAAGGATCTCTATTTTTTCATAAAGCTCCTTTTTCTCCCACTCATGATATGTACTATCATGTCCCATCTGAATCTCATTATCCTTATAGTCATTAATCTATTTTTCAAGATCCTCTATTGCCTGCATATACTCATATCTCCTTTCCTCGATCTTAGCTAGAGTTTTGCACATGCTCTTATTATGATCTCTGTACTTTTTAACCATATTTTTTGCATTCTTGAGAGCAGAGTTTAGTATTTACCTCAGATGGTAGGTCAGTGGAGGTGACAGTTGTAGTATTCGCCATAAGAGCTTTATTCTGAAACTCCTCTTCTGTCTGGTCACTCCAGTCAAACACATTGTCTTCTTGGGAAACAAAAGATTGTGAAGATGATATTTTACTGGTTTGTTGGGGTCTTGGTGGCTGCTGACCTTGTGCTCTACATTCTCAAGCAAAATGACCAAGTTTGTGGCATTTGAAGCACTCAACCTTTGATTTGTCAAAAGCTGGCTTGCCTTCTAGTCTGGCTTGAAAGTTTGGTCTGCAAGTCCTTTTCAGAAATCTTTTGGCCCTCATAGTCAACATATCATGTTGCCACTTTAAGTCCATCTCTTCTAGATCATTTGGATGAATTTGTTCCAGATCTTCAGCATTAAGAGCAAAAAGTCCATCACTTGCAACAAATGCTTCATAATGAACTTCAGAAAAGTTGCCATCAGCACCTAAAAAAGAGTCACAACAGTTTGATTTATCATTCAATGCTGATGATAGCAAGCAGTGTTTTGATTGTAAGAAAAGAGTTTCTTTTTATTTTCAATTTCAGATTGAAACACTCTCAGGCTGTTGTAGAGGTCATCCAATTCTATTTCATCTAGAATGTCTTGGTTCTCCATTGGGCAGCATAGACTGTCCATTCTTCACCAAGTGATCTGAGGAATTTTCTGTTCACTTCATCTTGATCCAGACTGACCTTAGCACTCTCCAATTCACCTATCAGCTTATTAAACCTATCAAAGACTTGAGTAAGCTTTTCATTGTTTCCTCCATAAAAATTTTCATACTGCTGTTTTAAATGATCTTTTTGATTTCTTTTTGTGCTAGCATTGCCAGCAAATCTTTTCTCTAAAGCAAGCCATAGAGAATGAGCCGTATAGAATTTTTTAAACTGATGTTGATAAGCATTAGAATGACTATTTGTAAAATAGTAAGAGCTTTGACTTCATTCATTCTAGCCTTTCTTTCAATCTCAGTTTTTGGAGGTGTTCCTTTTGGTTTGCCCTCAACATCTAGTTCATGATCAACATCAAGAGGATTTTCAACAGCTTCCCATAGGGCATAGTCAATGAATTGAATGTGCTGTTGAATCCTGAGTTTCCACATCTCGAACTAAGTGGGTTTGAGCATAGGCACTTTTAGTCCTTGCCCATATCGACTACTGATGTTTTCAAACTCCTTTGCAGAAAAAATAAACTTTTAAACGATGAAAGTTTCTGACTTTGAAAACAAAGAATAACAAACAAAAACCTGTGGCTCTAATACCACTTATCAAGATCAAAATCACCTAAGATTAACTGGTTTCAATAGATCAGAGTTTAAATCAATAACATTGTTTTGAATCAAAGTCCAATTAAGAAGTTTGCGGAATAACACTTAATTGTTTTAAGAAAAACTTTCAGAATAATAAAGAACAGATAATCAAACAACCACAATCAATATCAAAACCTTTATATTGCAAAATCTCTGATTACAATCAACTCTAATCTGTTTTGATTAGACGACGAAAATAGACTGTTCTTAGGGTTTTACAACCTTAGAGGCTTTAGAAACTTATATCAAAATGCAATTACAAAATGAACGACTTAAGCACCACGATTACAATAGAAAAACCTAGTCTATCTATATTTATAGCCTTCTAATTTGTTTCCTTGACGGACTCTGATTTCACTGGTAGTAGATATGCCTGTAATATCTTCAAATCTTGAAATATATATCACTTTCTGAATTTTAGCACTTTCTGTTATCTATCTTTTGAGCAGCTTAAACTTTTAACTGTTGCAGCTTGAACTTTTGAGCTAGCAGTTCGAGTTTGTTGAACTAGCAACTTGAACTTTGTAATTATACAGAAACACTACTAATAGCTTGAGAAATCCTAACTAACAACTTGACATACTTACATTATTTCCCAACATGTGGTTGTTTCCTCTTGTTTCTTGGGTTCAAGCTTACCCAAGACTTCAGACTGATAAACTACGAGACTATCTAAAAGATCATGTATGCTGATGTCATTTATCTCATGAATTAACCAGACGAATTGTTTCCATTCTAGTTTCAGAGAGTTCACAAACTTCCTATTCAGTTCTACTTGGGATTTGTTGACTCTGTTCTTTCGGAGTTTGTTCATCAGCATGCAGTAGCGGTGATACGTGGTCTCCAGAGTCTCTCCATCTTTTGCGGAAAACATGTCATAGTTGTTCAACGCATTCGCTTCACGTTCCTTAGCATTCCGATCATTTCCTTGCATTTGTCTCTCAAATTTTTCCCACATTTCTCGGGCAGTCTTAAAACTATCTATGCTAATGTAGATTTCATCCGGAACAGCCTGGATGATGAATGAGCGAGCTATCCTATCAGCCTTTATTCAGTTGAGTTGCTTAGGAATTTCCTCATTTCCGGAAGTAGCGCGAGGTGGTTGAGGTAGAGGGATTTGAACTGGACCATTGTAGATGGAGTCTAGAATGTCATTAGCTAGCTCTTGACGTTCTATGAAATCGAGGAAGCGGGATTTCCACAGAGTGTAGCGTCCGTGATACAGTGTTGGAGACCTGGCGTCAGATCCCATAGCTAGAGTGTCCCGGTTCATGTTGAAAGCTTCTTTGGATCAAGATTGGTAAGTGATTATAGCCTTAATTGTGCAAACACACTAAGTGAGATTCAGGAAAAATCCTAAGTGATGTGAAGATGGTAAGTGAACTCGCGGATGATGCTTTATCCGAGTTGGAACTCTTGGATGGAGTTAAGAATGGGGTACTTAGAAAAATTTGAATCTTGAATGGGTTTGCTATTAGATCCGCTAGTAGGAACTTGCGGATGATGTGGATCCGCAAGTAGGAACTTGTGGATGTAGTGGTAAGTACTTAGGCTAAATAAGACTAGCAAGTATGAAGCAGGGTTATCCGCAAGTTACAACTTGCGAATAAGGCATGAGGCATTAAAATATTTAGATACAAATTAAACAGGTCACACATAACTCAACTATATCCGAGAGTTGTAACTCGCGGATGATGAACAGTTCTTAAAAATAGCGAAATTTAAACAGATTTTAAGCACAGATCTGATTGATGTTTGAATCAAATATACTTTCTTTCACAAATTTGTGATCAAACAGTAACTTGTTCACACGAAGGAATACAGTATCAAACAAGATTTAACCACAAACAGTTCAAAAATTTTGAATTCAAAGATCAAACAGAAGGGTTCTTCGTAGAACACGAAGAACGTTCAAGAACATTAACAATTTTCAGAAAAAAGCAGAAATTTTTTAAGCAAAATTTTTGAAAATCACAGATTTATAAACATTCTAAAACCAATATTTAGGCTCTGATACCAATTGTAATTCCCATACTAGAAACAATCATTCAACATTCAACAATATAATCAATAATATCATCATCATGAAGAACACAATGAACAATATATGAATATTATGAAGAACAATAACAACATTCAAAGATTAGATAAACCCTAATTGCTTTCCAATTCACGTACGTACAATCAGCTGAATGGTTACAAACGAAAACCTAAAATTTTAATATTTACAAGAAAGTAAAAGGATCTAAACTATCCAAACCCATGGGTTGACCTTTTGTTATTTTAACCCATTTACAATGAACTTTGAAACCTTACAAATTGAACACAAAACTAAGTTTCATTTATTACAATTCAAACTCTGAAACTATCACAACTTTTAGATCTAACAGTCTCCATAGCCCCTATTTTCAAAATGTTATGTTTTGGGGTGAAAATATATATACAATTTTCATATGGACACAATATATGCTACATTTCTTTTTATGTATAACACACATGTAGTTTCATCATGCCCTCGAATCATGAACCGTTAATTACATTTATGTAAAAGTGATATAATATGGATATATCTATTGGGAATAATGCCCCCCACCCGGGTTGGTCACGCCAACTATTAACGGGTGCATATATATTTAACATCATAGGATCATAGTGGTTAATACTACATAGGGCAAACTCATATTTAAGTTTGGTTGCATGATGGTTATATGTAATACATAACATGGAATTTATGCTTTATAAATTCAAACTCAATCGTTGTAGTCCATACAAGTCATTTCTTTCGTGTAAACCTATGAGCTCACCAACAATTTTGTTGACATATTTTAGCGTGTATTTTCATGTAATTAAGACGAGTATCATGCTTCGGAAGCGTAACAAGGCTTCTGCATATTTTGAAGTCACAACAATTTTCAAACATAAAGAGATTTATTAGCATAATTAATGTCCTTTTTGATCATGTATTTAAATCTCCACAATTGCGAACTACATTACGTTTTATTTGGGTTATGTAAACAGAATATCATATTTTGAAGTTTATCAATGTATGTTTCTAAAACGTCCATTTAGTGGTTGTTCTCTTGATTATGACTATGCTTCTGCGACATCACGCCTAGTTGCCAACGGGGGTAACAGGGTGTGACAGTACCCAAGATAGAATAAGTGCTGATACATGATGAGTAACTAGTGAAAATCTTGCTCAAAGGAATTTCGTACCTTCCACTCACTAAGGTGATAACAACATAAGGAATTCTCCTGAAAATATGTGATAAGCCAAATTCAAAGAACCAAAGTGAATAGATAAATGAGTAAATATAGATTACTCATAAAAGACAAGTGAACCATATAAAGATATAAGAGAGACATAAGCCATAATAGAATTATTTTATCAATCAAGACCTAAGGCTGGAGAAAGCAACTCAGTAATGAATGACTGTTAAGCATAAAACTTTGGAATCCCTTGAGCATGTCCTAAATAATAAATAATTGCTAAGTTTAGTAGAGACCAATTTAGATTTCAATTATTAAAAGCTTATAAAATACTCGTAACTACAGAATTGTAGACTAGTTAGAATTTAAGTAAGAGCAAATAAACGAGAATAGAGTTCAAATAGTACTCATAATCTAAAATATCATTGTTGGTCAAAAATAAAGTCAGAATTCTCTGGATATGATGAACTTGAAGTGATGTAAACAAGAGATTCATAAGACAGCTCTGAATTTTATGAATGACTAAGGAAAGTCATGTGACTTGTTTAATACTTCAATGATATTCAGGAAAGGACAAGGATAATGTTAATAGACCAAGGCTGAGAGAGTTTTCGATTTGTTTCTTAAATGATTTTTTAATAGCCGTAAATTGGAAATTACTAACATATTGATATCAGAGAAAAGCTAAGTGTTATGTCACTAAGGATGACTAAAGGTGGAATTCCTTCTCAGACAGGCGTACATACCTTACTGTCATGAATATTTTGCAAACCATTCCTTAAATATGACTTGTAATACCACTTTGTGCCTGTTCAGGATGTTTTATTTTTTGATCAATAAAGTAACTAACAATCAGAATACCCGTTTTCAGTTAATGTCAGAATCATGGAAAATTTTCACTGAATTGCTTAGCTAAGTATGCAATTCTTATGAATTAATATGTGTTTGTTACGTAGATATGATAGACGGTTAATAAGTCTACGACTTTCAAACCTAAAGCAGACTCAACCCAAAGACAAAGACGATATCATTAACCACAATGATGTTATTAGAATTAATTTAAGACATACATTTCATGGAGAGACAAGCATCAATGTAAATATGGGACCACTAAGGAAATTAGAAGAAAGAGCACCTACACATAATTTGAGTTTAGTTGTGATCATAATAATGTGATTGAGGTCTTAAGCTATATGTGACAATATTTCAGTCTATATTGATCATAAGCATCCCAAATCATCAAACTACTAAGACAGATCTTAATGCAAACATGAATAGGCTTAGACCTCATTAAAGACTACGGCGATAATATGTTCACTATCTTGACAAGTGTACATTGCTGAAAGTATGAGGAGTAAAGGTCTTATTCTGATCTCTAATGTTAAGTTATTAGTCATTAGTGAATTATCTTTTGTTGAAATTATGTTTAAGTTGTTCTGGTTGAAGCATTAACAAACGAGAATCTTGTAGGTATGATGTCTGTGTTAGAGTATATGAGGTGGGACTCAATATCCCTAGTGAAGATTAAGACTGACTTTTCAAATGGCATTCCTTAGTAAATGCTCACTGTTCTAAAAGCTGACTATATAAGAAAGAACATCCCAAGGTTTGACAACTATATACAATCATACTTAAATCGTCTAATGCATGATGACAACACAACTTGAGTTAATAAGACAAGACAAAAAGACTGGTGCAACAAAAAATTCAAAGGATTGACATAGGCAATAGATAAGAAGAATAATGTCTCAGGGAAAGTACCAGGGGTCACAGAGATGAAAAGTGATGATATTCACCATAAGTTTAAAGAACTATTTGCGAAAGGATGCCACATTCAACCTACCAAGAGTAGTGTCTATTATCTGATGACAAATATTGCAGTGAATCGTACTCTGATTCTTAAGTAAATTCTTAAGGCTACATCTTTGACTTAGTGAATAAGTAGTCAAAATTCTATATGAATAAAGTGTTGGACTCTTACCTATCAACATGAGATAGGTAAGATATCCAATAACGACTTCAATATTTCATAGATCACTTAGTGAAAAGACCTTGATAATTAGATGGATAGGTAATCAATACAAGACAGACAAGCAATATGTTTTAGTTATTGACATATAACAATACAAATAATGATCACATAAGTGATTAATGATCATACCATCATAAATGAGGTGTGAGTTGTCTTGTGACGAGTAATTAACTAACTCCAAGATATAAAATAGGTTTAAGATTGTCAGAATATAGACAACCAATCTTTGATGCAGAATTGTTACCCTACTCGACTGATTCAAATTGCATTTCAAGTCTAGGCATTCCAAAAGTAGAATAGTTGATGAACTGAATCTCCATGTTCCCTATATCATTCCATAAGATGCTTCATAGGGTTCAGGGTGTATATGCGGGTTATAAAGACAAAGAAGCCAATAATATAGTCTACTGATGGTGCTTTTTAAAGAAAACACCAATATTGTTCATATTAGACTTGGGAGTTCCTATTTAACATGGAATTTGTTAGGCACAAAAAGGCCTCAATCAAACCTGTTATACATCTTAGGGGGAGATTTTTAATCAAACCTGTTTGATGCACTTGAAGGTATAATTTAAGGCCTGTTAATGCCTTATTGAAACCTGATAAGTGATTTGCAATATTAGTCAAAGTTGTTTACCCTGTTGCATTTGTTGAAACTAAGGCAGATTGTCCACGCTGTTCTATTCTGTTCAACAGGCTGGACATAAACTGTCTACGGTGCTCTATCCTGTTGAGCAGCTTGGACAAATTCTAAGTGTTCTGTTCTTTGTCAACAGAACCTGTTCTTCGTGAACAGGCTAAACACTCTATGGAATATGTTTCCATGTCCTCACGTATTGTTTTATACTACAAGATCAGTTTACAAAGTCGAAGACAAAGTGGAAAATAGAAGCCGCAAAGATAGCCTACGATGTTCTGTTACATGAAGACAAAGTGGATATTTGAAATGAGTGATAGACCATTTCTTATATCAAAATGGCCATAACAGAAGATCAAAGGTACAAAGTTGACATTCCTCTTTTGGTTAAAGCCATCTACAACAGTGACAAAAAGGAAATGACAAAGACTCTATAATGTAAAGACAATTCTGCTTTGGCAGAACGTGCAGAAAAGTTGTTTTGTATTTTTGGAAAGACATCCCACTATCTCTATGTCCAATGAGGAAGCTTCACTGAGATTCTCAGTGAGAGTATAAAAGGAAGCTTCTAAGGATTGTGAGACAACCAAGAGTGGGAAATTCAGATCGTGCAAAGAGGTGTGTTTTCATGCATGCAAGTCTGCTTGAATAAAACAGTAACGTGTGTCCAAGATGTTCTTTTTCAAGCTGTCCATCTATCTGCCTTGTAAACAGTGAGTTCATATAAGTGAGTGTATTCATTGTACTATGTCTGAGTGTGTCTTAGATTAGATAAACATCTATTGTGTCTGTCATCTCACCTTGAACCATTCCGCAGTTCAAGCTAGTTTGTAATTAACCCTTGTTGATAATATGCACAAACATTGAGAAAAGTGTGTTGAATTTTAAAAAGATGTATTCACCCCCCCTCTACAGCTTAGAGAAACATACTAGGGAAACCTTTTGGGACCTGCAACTGGTATCAGAGCGGTTAGAGTGTGTGTTAACTCTTGATTTCTCATTCTCCCTATTTCCCCATGGACAACAATGCTGCCAACTCTTCCTCTTACTATGACAATGGTTCAATGGCAAAACCCCCCAAGTTTAATAATCAGAACTTCTCTAGTTGGAAGTGCAAAATGATGCTCTATTTAGAGAATCTGATAGTACAACTGCAAGAGATAATAATGGAAGGTCCCTATGTGCCAACTTCTGTACTACTATCACTCCTGATTCTGAAGGAGCTGTTCTTGATATCAGAACCTTTGAAAAGGAAAAAGCCCAATAGTCTGATGAAGACAAAAGGCTAGTTGCTCTTGATGCAAAGGCCAAGAACAACCTGGCTATTTCTCTTCCTGATGATGTGTTCAAACAGGTTGAGAAAATAAAGATTGCAAAGCAGATGTGGGATACTTTGTGTACCGTCTATGATGGTCCCACTATCACACTGGATAATAGGATCAACAATCTTGTTAGACAGTATGAACTCTTCTTTACAAAGCCAAAGTAGTCTCTTACTGAAACCTATACTAGATTCATTGCTCTAATCAATGATCTCAAAGCTGTTAGGATTACCAAGGACAGCTTATCTCTGGTAAACAAGCTTTTGGACATTGTGCCTGAGGAATGGAATTATTTCTCTACTATCCTAAGAAACTCAGGCACCATCAAAGGTATGGATCTTGTTAATCTGTATGGGTCATTACTAAATGATGAACAATCAAGGCAACAGAAAAGAAACGCCTTGGAAATATCCAAAAGAGGTGCTGGATTAGTGGCCAGCGTGAGACAACCTACTGGTCTGGTGTGTGATGTGTTCACACAAGCTGATCAACAGGCTGATGATGAAATCAAAGAATTATCTGAGGAAGAAGATTTTGAAGATCTTACTGAATTAGATGATGAGCAAATGATTGCAATGCTTGTTAGAAAATTCAACAAGAAGAGCTTTGGTGGAAGAATGTTGGAGAAGAAATCAGGTGTCATAAAAGAAGGTATTTGATAAAACTAATGCTGAGTGCTTTAAATGTGGCAAAACAGGCCATATAGCTGCTGACTGTGTGTCTAAAGATGTTGGCTCATCATCCAAACCATACAAGACAAATAAGGAAGATGGCTATAGGGTTAAGTACCAAATGGCCATGGTTAAGCTGAGTAATTTGGAGGACTCAGTGGCTTCCAGCAAGCAAAAGGGACTCAAGGCTGAGACTTGTGACTCGGAGGAATCTGATTCATCATCAGATGAAGAAGATAACAATCGTCTGATGGCCAACACTGATGTCCCATCAAGAAGCAACTTCTAACAAGACCTGGCTGAAGCTGAGCCTCTCAGCAGCTTGGAGAACTGGAACCCAAAAATGATGTATAAGGTAAAAAATTTTATGGATTACAGTTTTGATGAAAAAGTTAAAATGTTTGAATATTTGCTTATTGATTTAAAAGCTGCTATTGAGAAGAATAATACTTTGCTGTCTGAGATCTCCAAGCTAAAAACTAATCTTGAAATAAAATCTAGTAAACTGGACAGCTTCCATAAGTTGGAAACTGAACTTGATGAGTTAAAACACATCAATTCCTTTTTATTAGAAGAAAAGAGAGAGACGAATACAAATCATGCCAAGCTTCAAAAGATTGTTGACTCTTGGTGCCAATCTGCACAAAAATTCAATCATTGTATCAGTCAACAGATCCTTGCTCAAATCCAATCCTATCTTGGAGGGGATCTTGATAAAGCAGCTTTAATTGTTGAGATAAATAATCTGGAAAAAGATTTATCCACTCTTGGTGAGCTTCCAAGTACTTTCATTCCGAAAGTAAATGGTAAGCTAGTCTCAACAAATAGGTTTGTCAGGCCTCAAAACACTGACAGCTTGTGTGAAAAAGTTCTAAAAACTGATGATGGAATGTGTTCTCCCTCAAATCAGTCTGCTAAGTGCTCAGCTGGTTCACACAAGCAATAGAGGGGAAAACAAATTCAAACTGCAGCTTTGGACACTAAACTTGTCAATGAGACAGGTTCTGGATCTAAACCTGATGGTAAGAAACCTGTTAATCCCTTTGATGCTGAACTTTTTGAGAAAACGTTTTCAAAAGGTAAGCAACCTGCTTTCAACAGGGGTCAGTCTAATGTTGAAAGCAAATCTGCTATGATTTCAAATAAGTTTTTAAATTATAGTGGAAAACTAATTATAAATGAAGGTAAGTCTTTCAAAATCAAAAATCAGTGATTATGTTGATACACAACATCCATCACATCTCAGTAAGGGCAAAGCCAAAGCTATTGCTCAATCTGAGAAAATAGGGAATAAATTTCCCGAACCTGTGGAAGGTCAAAAGCCAATCAAACTTCCCATATTTGATATCTGCCCTCCTAAAAAGAGAAAAGAGGATACAGGTAAAGCTATTGCTGTTGTGCCTTCTACTCAAAATGTTGATTCTTCGAAAAATTGCAATAAGTTCACTAAACCTGCTGAGAAGTTCAACAAAAATGTTCCAGAAATGTTTTCGGAAGTACTTCTTCCAAGAAATCTAAAAAGAGAAAATGTTACAAATGTGGGAAGAAGAAACATATGGCCAAAGACTATCCAGAAACTGAGAACATGAGGGCTGCTGACATTGCTAGTTCTGACATTGCAAAAACCAGCAATGTTGGAAGTAACATGGTTACTGAGGATAACATCCAAGCTGATACAATCCAAATAGGGAATATTAGTGTTGATCTCACTGGTCCATTAACAAATGTTGATGAAGAAGGAGAACTCATCCCTATGATGAGTTCCCCTAAAGATAACTAGTATTTTCCCATCACACTCTCCACGTTAAACAACCATCCCAAGTTTGGTACATTGACAGCGGCTGCGCAGGCCACATGACAGTTTGCAAGGACTTGCTGAGTGATCTAAGACCTGAAAAGGGGCCAAAAGTCACAATTGGTGATAATGTTTGGGGATCCAGAGATGGATATGGAATCCTTGAAGCTGGTGCCGCTATATTCAAAAGAGTAGCCTTTGTGTCTGGGCTAAAACACAATCTTGTAAGCATAAGTCAACTATGTGATGCTGGCTACAAGGTTAACTATGATGAGCACCTAGGGTACATATTGGATTCCAAGGCAAAGTTGTGTTGTGTGCACAAAGGAAGAAAGGTGTATATGTTATGGACATGAAATTTGCTGATCCCAAAGCTGAAACCTGCTTTATCTCAAGAAGCAACGCTGATCTGAACTGGTTATGGCACAAAAGGCTATCACACCTGAACTTCAAGAATATCAACAAACTCTGTAAGAAATAGTTGGTAAAAGGTTCGACTTCTATATCCTTTGTTAAGGATAAACTCTGCACAACTTGTGAGAAAGGCAAGCAGAGAAAAACGTGGTAGTGAATATCACAAAGATGGAAATGATGAACTCTGCTCAAATAAAGTAGCTTAGAAGTGATCATGGTACTGAATTCAAAAACCGTACTCTTGAGGACTTCTATAAAGAAAGAGGGATCTCACAAAACTTTTCAGCAGTAAGAACTCCACAACAAAATGGAGTTGCTGAAAGGAGAAACAGAACTCTCATTGAAGCTGCCAGAACCATGCTGTGTGCATCAGGTTTACCTTCATCATTTTGGGCTGAAGTTATTAACACTGCCTGCTTCACTCAAAACAGATCCTTAGTGGTAAAGAGATTCAACAAGGCTCCTTATGAGTTTATCAAAGGGAGAAAGACAAATACAAGTTATTTCCATGTGTTTGGATGTCCCTGTTTTATTCTGAATCAGAGGGACCAGCTGGAAAACATTGAACCCATAGCTGATGAAGCTGTGTTTGTTAGATATTCTGCTATCTCTAAAGCCTACAGAGTATACAACTACAAAAGAAAGGTGATAGATGAATCTATCAATGTCACCTTTGAGGAGTCTAGGAATGCTTCCACCAAAGTTGTTCCTGAATCAGTTTCTGGAGAGTTCATCTTTGATGATCTCATGCATTCCATCAATGAAGAAAAGTACTCACAAGCTTCCACTGCATCCAGAGTGGAACCTGTTAATCGCAATGGACATGATGATGACTATGTTGATACACCCTATGTGAATATGTGTACTGACATAACTAATACACCATGTCCTGAACCAATCAATGTTGATTTCCCTGGATCTTCTGCTGATGTGTTCAACGATGAAGATTCATGTTCAACAGGTGAACAGGCTTAAGATAACAGTGTGTCTAAAAATCTTGAAAGCTGTTCTACAGGACCTGTTGTAGATGAAAATGATACAGAAGAATCTTCATTGAAACATGATCCTAAGTGGATCAGGTGTCACCCACATAATCAAATAATTGGTGACATCAACAAAGGGGTACAAACAAGTTGGGACAGCTTAGGAAACTTTTGTATGTTTTCTAGATTTGTGTCCCTAATGAAGCCAGAGAAAGTGGATGATGCACTGAAAGATGCCAATTGCATCACTGACATGCAAGAAGAGCTCAATCAGTTTGAGAGAAACAAAGTATGGATACTAGTCCCTGCTCCCAAAGGTAAAACAATAATTTGCACAAAATGGGTTTTCAGAAACAAAATGGATGAGCAAGGTCATGTTGTTAGAAATAAGGCAAGACTAGTTGTTCAAGGCTACAGACAAGAAGAAGGCATTGATTATGATGAAACCTTTGCTCCAGTGGCCAGGTTAGAAGCAATTCATTTTTTTGTAGCCTATGTTGCCCACAAGAGCATGAAGGTATTTCAAATCAATGTCAAGAGTGCATTTTTAAATGGTATGCTCCAAGAAGAAGTATATGTCAAGCAACCTCTAGGTTTTGAAATTGAACAACATCCAGACTTTGTCTATAAGTTGGACAAAGCCCTCTATGGTCTAAAACAAGCCCCTAGAGCCTGGTATGACACTCTAACTGACTTCCTTATGAGCAATGGTTATTTCAGAGGTAAAGTGGATGCCACATTGTTCATAAAGAAGGTGAAGTCTAACAGTATGCTTGTTCAAATCTATGTGGATGACATAATATTTGGTTATACTAATGAGCAGTTATGCAATAATTTTTCACTACTCATGAAATGAAAATAGGAAATGAGTATGATGGGTGAACTTACTTTCTTTCAAGGATTACAGGTTAAACAAACCTCAAATGGAATTTTCATCAATCGAAGAAAGTATACCTTAGATCTTTTGAAAAAGTTTAAATTTGATCAAAGTTCTCCTATCAAAACCCCAATGGCAACCAATGTAAAATTACATGCTATTGCTAGTGGGAAAGCTGTTTCAGTAACAGCTTACAGAGCCATGATTGGGAGCTTGTTATATTTAACTGCAAGTAGACCAGATATTATGTTTGCTACCTGTTTATGTGCTAGGTTTCAAACTGATCCTAAGGAATCACATCTAGCTGTTGTAAAAAGAATCTTCAGATACCTTAAGGGTACACCAGTTTTGGGTCTTTGGTATCACAAAGACTCAAGTCTTGAACTAACAGGTTATTCAGATTCAGATTTTGTAAGCTGCAAGCTAGACTAGAAAAGCACAACAGGTGGATATCAAGACCATGGTGGTAAGTTGATCAGTTGGTGTAGCAAGAAGTAGAACTCAGTTTCTACTTCTATTGTTGTAGCTGAGTATATTGTTGCTGGAAACTGCTGTGCCCAGATTCTATGGATGCAGCATCAGCTTGAAGACTATGGGCTTGTATATAGGAAGACTTCTATTTTGTGTGATAATACTAGTGCTATAGCTATCTCCAACAATCCAGTATATCATTCCAGAACAAAGCATATAGAAGTTAGACACCACTTTATCAGAGATCACATCCAGAAAGGTAATGTGGAGGTAACTTTCATTTCCACAGATGAACAGCTTGCAGACATTTTCACCAAGCATCTTGATGAAAACAAGTTTAATTACCTTGTAAGCAAGCTGGGCATTTTAAATAAAAGTGACTACGTGTCATTGAGGCTCTAAGAGATCACATGTTTCAAACTGTTCAAATTTCTCAGAACAGCTTTATCAGAACAGGCTTTGTATTTTCTATACTTAGCCAATTTCTGAAAACTTGGATAGCTTGGACGTATAACAGGCTTGACAAAATAAGTTTTAACTTCAAACCTGTTCTGTTGAACAAACCTCCAACCTACTCACTCTCTCAATCTGTCATAGAAGACATTGTCTTATAACCTAATCTGCTATTGAACAAAAACTTGTTCTCATCTAGCTGCACAGGTTGAATGAACAGCTTGTGATGCAACCTGCGCATCACATGTTTGAACAACAGCTTAGAACATCAGTTTTGATTTTCGAAAAAGCAACGCAAGCCTAGAGTAATTGAATGTGCAGTTTCCTTTCTTCATAATTAAGTTACTTAATTACTGTAGTTATTTAACTTAATTACCTGCGGATAATGTTTGTTAACATGTGTTAGTAGTGAAAAAGGTTCAAGTGGTCTGACAACCGTTCTGACATGGCAAACCGTTTCGTTTTCCGTTTTTCAAATCAATTGCCAAACCTTTCTCTCTCCTACTCACTCACATTCAAATCCTATAAATTACATTCTTGCACTGTTTCATCTTCTTCTTCTTCTCTAAAGTATCTGAAAAACCCTAAAACGACTAAGTTCCCAACATCCTTCATTCCACTACTATCAAATGGCTCACCAAAATAACCCCCTACTTCCAGTTTTCGTTGGTGATGATGTTGAAAAACATCCCTCAGTTACCACGATGCTTACTCTGAAACCCACTAACTATATAGCCCAACTAAACATTCCCAAAAACTACGTGGGGAAGGGTTATTAAAGCAGGGTGGAGTTTTTGCATGCTCACCCCTACATTATGCTATGACCGCCTCTCCTAGTGTCCTGTACCAGGAGGTGGTGTATGAGTTTTGGTACACCTGTGCTTATGATCCATCAACAAAAACCATCAGGGGAACCATCCTCAATGGGACTCAGACCATTGAGATAACCACTTCTCTTCTCAGGGAAGTCCTTTATCTTCCTGTTGTGGAAACATATGACAAACCACTGCCTAAGAATTATTAGATAGGCAATCTGCTATGCTTCTGTGGTGTAGCAGAACCCAGAGTTAGAGCCACACTGTTCCGAAGGGATTTATCAATTACCTACAGTGTCCTATTTTGCATCGGTGGTGATGTGCTTTAGCAGCAAAGTTGGTACATTTGACCAGCTTAGTAGAGATGAAATCCCCACAGTCCTACAGTTTGGGGATGGAAATACACTGAACATGGCTCGTTGGATTTTCGTGAATTTGAGGAACTTGGTACAGCAAGAAACTCGCCCTGCTGCTGTCAGATAAACAAGATTTCTGAGCCTCATCTTCAAACATGTCTGTGGTGAGCATCTCTACAACTCTCAGCCTTTGTTAACTACTGCAGCATTCCTTTTCATTGGGAATAGAGTCTTCTACACTCCAGTTCTTCCAAATGAAACTCCTCTCTCTACATCAATGTGGAGGTTACTTGGAAGGACCCTTTGTTGTGAGGGCGGATCCAGTGGCTGCTCCCAAGAGAAAATCCAAATAAAGGCCCAAGGTGATCAAAAGGGGCCTGCAATCGACTGAAGCTGAGCCTGTCCTCAAGAAGGCGAAAACCGTTAAGTCAAAGTCTGCCCCACAAGCCTCAGTTGCTGAGGGGGAGCAGACTTTTCACCCTGGTTCCTCTGTTGAACCTCAAGCCTTTGTGGCTGGTGCCTCTGTGGCACTTGAGACCATGGAACAGGTTAACCCCCCCTGTTTCTGACCCAGTCTCACCACCAGTCCAAACACAAATTCCTGCTGCTTCTCCTCAATCCCCCATAGTGTCTCAATACTCAAGGAGAAAATCTCTAGCTAGGAAGAAACCATCATCCCAAACCAGCCCATCTGACCCATCTCAACAGGAGTCACATGAAAAAGAAGCAACCCATGCTGCTTCTCCAATTTTGGGAGAAGGTTTAGCACATTTGGAGCAGGCTTCACTCCAACAAGAGTCAACCTAGAGTCAGCCTAGACCCTCTGATTCCTCCCAACAGGAACCAGTTGTACAAAAGGAGAATACCACATCCACTACCCCAGCCTCCCAACAGGTTGAGGGTATTGAAAGACAAGAGTTCACTCCACTCCATACTGAGTCCACACAGTCTCCACCTCATACTTTACTTACACCAACAGAAGCAACATCTGAAAGGCCACCAACTCCTACTACCTCTCCTCATGATGCAGATATAGCCACTGCTGAAGGTTCCCTTGACCCTTCCAAGCTGGGCCACCTCACTTATGCCCAGGCTATGGAATTACTCTCCAAAGTCTCCTTGCCTTCCCCCACAAATACATAAACACTTGCCTCCTCACCATCACATTCACATTCTTCACCCTCTACCCAATCCAAACAATCGACACATACTCCTCCTTCTTTGGAAAGTTCAATGACCTCCTACCCTCTATCATATTTAACTCTGTGTCTGCTAAGCTTCACTGGTTCCTTGATTCGTTCAAGACTTCCTTTCCAACCCCTGCTCCCCAAACTAATTCGTCCTCTCAGCTGCTTGCACTCACTGCACAGCGGCAAACACTCTCCACTACCCTCTCAACAATTCATTCTAATCAACAGGACACTGTGTCCTCCCTGGTAGTTGTTTCCCAATAGCTGTCAGCTCTCCTTAAGACCAGTTCAAATACTCTCCCTTCCACTTTGGCTAGCTTGAACACTTTAGTGGTCTCTGTGACCAATTCTGTGTCATCAAACCTTGATGATATGCAAGATTCTCCTTGAATTAAATCTTGCACAGCTTCAAAGTTTGATGTTCACAGATTCTGACAGGGAATCCATTACTCAGCTGTCATCTATTGCTACTTCCGAATCTGACTCTCTTCAAACCTGTGTTACCAAACTTGCAGAGGTAAAGGACAACTTGGCTTTCTTAGTGCATAGCCTTGTTGGTTCCAAACCTGCTGCCAAAACTGCTGCCCAGCCTGCTGAAGGCTCTGTGCCATCTCCTTTAACGGAGGAGAAGATATCTGCCTCAAAGACCAAGTCTAAGGGGGAGAAATCTTCATCTCCCTCTAAGCAGAAATCAGCATCAGTGAGACAAGCAGCAGGTATCTCCCAAACACGTCCTACTATGGATGTCTCCACATCAACTGAAGCTGCTCAACCTACTCAGGCTGGATCTCCAAACCCTGCACCATCTAGGGGGGGGGGGAATCCATTCCTTGGGATAGGCCAATCAGAAAGAGACATCTAATACTGGGGCAAACAGAAGAAGAAGGAGGAAGAGGAACCAGAAGCTGTCTTAACCACAACAGATAAAGAGAAGAGGAAAGCCTCAGTGGACCCTGATTACCTTAAAGTTGCTTAACTGAAATTTGATAAGGCTCGGGCCAAAGAAATGGTTGTTCCTAAGACCTATTAATAATACAAAGAAGAGCAGCTTTGAGGCTTTGAAAGGCTAAAGAAAGATGAAGCCTCTACTGTGACCCCTTGCCACAACAACCACCATTTACAAAACACCCAGGATTAATCACCAACATACAATAACATAATGATCTGATAACCTAGTTTAAGTGCGGAAACATTAAAATACATAAATAAAGTAACGCAACAGTGTCAAACACCCTACAGTGCTACAAGGTACCATTTCTAAGTCTACATACTCAAACCTTTATTACAATCATCCCAAACATGATATAACATTTGTCCCACAACATAATTACCGATTTAGTAGTAGGAATCTTCCAAATCTTCACAAACAACCTAACTAGAAGGTCCAGCTGCAGATTTTCCCTTTACTGTAAAAATAAAGCAACTGAGAGGTAAGCTAATGCTTAGTGAATACCCAGATTACGAATTTTATAAATCTTTATGAAGCCCCAAGGGTAACACCGATGACAAACATCGTATATCGTCTTCGTACACCAAGTACGGAACCAGAGCCGCAGCCCCTTCGAGCCCAAAGCTCGGCATAAAACATACCATCTGAGACAAACGTACGATCGGGGATGACATACTGCCTACCAGAACCTCAGAGGGATCAGCTCCAGGTCATGTAGCGCAGTAACATCAGAGTAATTGATGCGACCCACCGGTCCATCACTAGATGCACAACAATCGAACGGACATGCAACAAGTATGAATGTGCATCTAAATTTATGCAAGTTAGTAGAATTCCAAACAATAAATCTATGCAACAGCCCTTGTCCAACAACTTTTGAAGCTGTGTCATCATTTCCTTCATCTTGGTTGTGGCAAGGCGATAAGGAGAACGAGCTACCAGTGCAGCTCCAGGGATCAGATCAATTCTAAATTCCACTTGTCTCTCAGGCGGCACGCCAGACAAGTCTTCCGGAAATACATCCGGGAATTGTGAAACAACAGGCACATCGGCCAAAGTCCTCTTCTCAGCCTTAGCATCAATCGCATATGCTAAGTAAGCGTCACACCCCTTTGCAACAAGCCTTCGGGCTTTTGCAATAGTCAGCAAACACAGATCCCCGCTTCTCCTATCCCCATATATACATATCTCACGCCCTTCCGGAGTAGTTATATTTATCATTCGATTCTTACACACTATATGGGCTTCATTCTCAATCAACCAGTCCATCCCGAATATCACGTCAAACTCGCTGAACTCTATCAGAATCAGATCTAAATTGAAGACTACATCTTCAATTACTAATGTGCAATTACGGTATACGTGATCTACCTTGACTAGAGTGTTTCTAGCAGTTTCTATGTCAAGTACAACAGATAATCTAGACAGTGGCATGACAAGTCGTGGTGCAAACACAGTGGAAACAAATGAACGATTTGCACCTGAATCAAATAAAACTCTTGCTGGCATAGAATTTACGATAAACGTACCCGTAACCACTTCCGAGTTTTCCCTCGCCTCCTCTGCAGTAATTTGAAAGGCACGAGCTGGTGCCCTTTGTGGCTGACCCCGGCGGTTAACTGAACCACCACTTGAACCTCCAGAAGATCGGGTTGATGATGGAGCAGTAGCTGCTGGAGCATTCTTCCTACAGTTCCTACTATAGTGTCCCCACACCCCACACTTGTAGCAAGCATCTCCTTTCCTTGGGCACTCATTCTGAAAATGGCCCAGCTCTCCACAGCAAAAGCAAGCACGTCCATTATTACACTTGCTAAAGTGCTCCAGATGACACTTATTGCAATATTGCGGCTCGGTGTTGATAGAGTAGGCACGAGCACGACTAGAAGATCCAGATGGTCGTCGATAGGACTACTGAGGTGAGTATTGTGAAGACCGGGAAGAACCAGAATAACCTCCCTCACGCTGGCGCTTCGGCGGTGACGATTGTGTTGGGTTGGTAGAAGCAGCAGCAGACCCAATAGAATAACCCGACATGATCAGAATTTGTTCTACATTTCTGGCAGCCTCAAGTAAACCAGCAAATGTAGGATAGCGAACGTTGCTCATGACCCTCCTAATCTCAATATCCAGACCAGCCACGAACCTGGTAACCTTCCTTTCTCCGGTATCAACTTGATGAGGTGCAAACAGACTCAGCCTCGTGAACTCCACAGCATATTGGGACACAGTCTTAGTCCCCTGCATCAACGACATAAACTTTGCCTCCAATCTTCGATGCTCATCAACTGGACAGTATTGCTGAGTAAATAACTCTGTAAGCTCAGCCCAAGTCATCACAGCCACTTTCTCAAAGGTTAAGGCGTTAACCATGGAATTCCACCACATGATTGCGTCGTTCGTGAACATAGCAGTAGCATACCGAATCATGTCCTTCTCAGCACAATCGCTGATTCGGAATGTTCGTTCGGTTGCTGTTATCCATTCAAGTGCAGCAACAGCATCACCCAATCCATTAAATTCCACAGCACCATTTCCATTGAAATCCTTAAACCGACAACCTTTGGGCTTGTTAGACGACCCAGTGTTGTCATCTTGTTCCTCATTATTGCCCCCTTCCTTTTCCTTGTTCTTTCTCTTATCCTCCCTTCTCTTAGCTTCGGCCTCATCTCGAGCCCGAAACTGTTCCTGAATCATCTTGTTCTGCTCAGCCATCATGGCTAGCATCATCTCCCTTGTTTCTTCAGGTGTCATTCCTCCTCCAGACATGTTCTGAAATAATAAACATATAACTTGTTTAGTAACATGTCATTAATTTAAGGACACAACTCAATTGTCCCGTATGATAATCAATCTCCTATGATTACTAGATCGTAACCTATCTTAGTTCAGATCATTACTTACCATCACTACATATCATCACTTAATGTTTGAGATCAAGACCTCACGGACACTTGAATCTCAAACTACTGCTCTGATACCATCTCGTGTGACACCCTTGCCACAACAACCACCATTTACAAAACACCCAGGATTAATCACCAACATACAATAACATAATGATCTGATAACCTAGTTTAAGTGCGGAAGCATTAAAATACGTAAATAAAGTAACGCAACAGTGTCAAACACCCTACGGTGCTACAAGGTACCATTTCTAAGTCTACATACTCAAACCTTTATTACAATCATCCCAAACATAATATAACATTTGTCCCACAACATAATTACAGATTTAGTAGTAGGAATCTTCCAAATCTTCGCAAACAACCTAACTAGAAGGTCCAGCTGCAGATTTTCCCTTTCCTGTAAAAATAAAGCAACTGAGAGGTAAGCTAATGCTTAGTGAATACACAGATTACGCATTTTATAAATCTTTATCAAGCCCCAAGGGTAACACCGATGACAAACATCGTATACCATCTTCGTACACCAAGTACGGAACCAGAGCCCCAGCCCCTTCGAGCCCAAAGCTGGCATAAAACATACCATCTGAGACAAACGTACGATCGGGGATGACATACTGCCTACCAGAACCTCGGAGGGATCAGCTCCATGTCATATAGCGCAGTAACATCAGAGTAATTGATGCGACCCACCGGTCCATCACTAGATGCACAACAATCGAACAGACATGCAACAAGTATGAATGTGCATCTAAATCTACGCAAGTTAGTAGAATTCCAAACAATAAATGAAGCAACAGGTCTCAGCAGGCAAAGCTGACATAAAACAGATATAAACATGCGAAATCTAATGTACTCACAGTGGGTGCGTAATTAAACTTCAATATTATTATTTCTCTTCGGGATTTCAACCGGATCCACAAAGTACCCCACTGTGGGTTAAACAACACCACAAGGGACCTGTAAGTCAGTTGTAACAACACATCATGTCAATAACTGTTTAATTCCATAAAACCAAGTTTTATAAGTTTTGCAATATTTTTCCCCCATTCCGGATCCATGTCCAAATTCGAACCACAACTAAGTTTGAACCTAACTCAGGTTCAAACCTTATCCTTTGAATAACTTTTGTTAATTTATGTGTTGTCTATGTGTTTCATTCAAAAATATTCGAGTTTAGAGAGTGGGTTACAAATTTAGGCATCAAATTCGAATTTAGGTGTTAAATTCGAACCTATCTCGAATTTGAGGGTTAAATTCGAATTATATTTCGAATTTTGGGTTAGATTCGAACCCTACTTCGAATCTAAGGGTTAAATTCGAATCCCATGGTGCTAATTCGAATACATACTCGAGTTCAGTACCAAAATCGAGTTTGTTCTTGCATTTCGACTTTGTTCTTGGCATTCTCGAATTTGTTCATATCTACAGCTTAAATCTTTCATTTCAAAGCCTAAAATCACGAATATGACATGCATTAAGCCTAGTTTTGATTCTATTACACATACTCTATCTTATTCTAGTTAAAACTCAAGCAAAACTAGCTTCATTCACGCAATAAATGACAAACTCGAATTTATGTTCTTCAAAACCGAAATATAAAAGCTTAAAAGGGTCGATTCTTACCTCAAATTCGTACAAAATCAAGAATGCAACTGTAGATTGTTGTAGTACTCCTCGAGATCTTTCCGATGACGTATAGAACTCGATAATCGGACGGTCGGTTTGGGAGAAAATCTAGAGAGAAGGTAGAGAGAACTTTCTAGAGAGAGAAAGTAGAGAGAGAGTCTGTAAATGAAAAATGAATGGCTTTTTAGCCTTTTTATTCAACTTTCATCATTTTGCACATTTCACCCCTCAATTTAACCGGTTCCATAAAATACTGATTTATTCTTAGTTTTATCATTACTAACTTTTATAATTCATAATAATCATTTCAAAGTTCTTAAACTTTTTAATTTCCTTTAAATAACAACCAACTTTTATAATTCAACTTAAATTACATTAATTTTAAACTAATAAACCTCAACTATAGAATTTTAACATCAGGATGTTACATCTACTAAAGCTGCAAACGCCTTTGCATACAAGGAGGCAAGAAAAGCTAAAATGTCTTCCTTGGATGTTCAAAGGAAACTTCTAGAGGCTGCCACTGAATCAATGGTTGAGAAAGATGGAGATATATAACTGGGTGCTTAGGTCTCTGTGATCAAGACTAACCAGCATCCTTCTCTGCAAGAGCCCAAATTCACTTTGACAACTTGGCAAAGAAGAAATTCTTTGATGTTGCCAACAGAAGGCTTGCCAAGGAAACAATTGTCAAAGATGTTCCCATTTCAAATAAAGGCAAACAGTGGAAACTTCAAATAACCAGGCTAGGTACTGAAGGTCCAGAATTGGAAGCATATGAACACACAGATGTTGCTCCCAAATGGGATTCAGAGAATGGGTGGAATTTGCAGTTGCCCTGAGTCAGTCTAAGTCTGAAACTGCTAAGACTATCAGGGCATATGTCAAGAAATTAATGGAGAGAGTTAAGAATCTTTGCCTGATCATAGAAGAACAAATCAAGGGTACCTCAGTGGTTGAACCCAAGATCAAGGTCAGGAGAAGGAGAAAGGATACTGAGCTGGAAGAAATCGTAATAATGATTGATCAAGGTGATGTAGCTATTGAGATCAAGGGAGTAGATCACAGCCTGCCCAGAGGAGTAAAACATGAAGAAGATAAGCTAATAGAGGAACCTGATCCTGGGGTATTTTTTGTGGATCCCCTAACAAAGAAAAAGTGTTTCCACAGAGCATCAGATTTGCATAAGGTTGGTCTTAAGCAACTCATAGTTTTAGACTTGCCAACTCCTTCAAAAAATTTGTAAGATGGAGAGCAGCTATCTGGGAACAGCTCAAAGGGTTCCATGAGAGAGGAGAGCTTCAACATCCCAACTTCATGTTCCTAAGAAATAATATGGAGCAAAATTGAAGAAACCAAGGAGCATTTCGAGTAAATGTTCGAAGAAGAAGAACCACAATAGCTTGGAGGTCCATCTGCTGCTGAGTAGATGAAGAATGGAAGTTGTCATTAGTTGAACATTCTTGCCGTTGTTTGCTTCCACTATCAATAGTCCAAAATTTGTTGAAACGATTCCTTGTACATATGTTGTACTTTATTACATTAGTTGTAATTTTCTTATTTCATCAGTTGTAACCTACTTTTGTACATCAGTATATATAAACTCATCCTTTACTTCACTTCAATGTTGTAATTTGATTTCAGCAAAGTGTACTATAAAAATATATAGTGATTATTGATAGGATCAGCTTAGACTAATTATTGCAAATAGGGGGAGATTGTTAGGCACAAAAAGGCCTCAGTCAAACCTGTTATACATCTTAGGGCGGGATTTTTAATCAAACTTGTTTGATGCACTTGAAGGTATAAATTAAGCCCTGTTAATGCCTTATTGAACCTGATAAGTGATTTGCAATACTAGTCAAAGCTGTTTACCCTGTTGCATTTGTTACAACTAAGGCAGATTGTCCAAGCTGTTCTATTCTGCTGAACAGGCTGGACATAAACTGTCTACGCTGCTCTATCCTGTTGAGCAGCTTGGACAAATTCTAAGTGTTCTGTTCTTTGTGAACAGATGTTGTTTTTGTGAATAGGCTAAACACTTTATGGAATATGTAACCATGTCCTCATGTATTGTTTAAGACTACAAGATCAGTTTACAAAGTCGAAGACAAAGTGGAAAACAGAAGCTGCCAAGACTGCCTACGCTGTATTATTTTAGACTACATGTCCTCATGTTCTGTTACATGAAGACAAAGTGGATATTTGAATTGGGTGACAGACCATTTCTTATATCAAAATGGCCATAACAGAAGATGAAAGGTACAAAGTTCACAATCCTCTTTTGGTTAAAGCCTTCTACAACAGAGACAAAAAGGAAAATACAAAGATTTTGCAATGTAAAGACAATTCTGCTTTGTCAGAACATGCAGATAAGTTGTTTTGTCTTTTTGGAAAGTCATCCCACTATCTCTATGTCCAATGAGGAAGCTTCACTGAGATTCTCAATGAGAGTAGAAAAGGATGCTTCTAAGGAATCTGAGACAACCAAGAGTGTGAAATTCATATCGTGCAAAGAAGTGTGTTTTCATGCATGCAAGTCTGCTTGAATAAAACAGTAATGTGTGTCCAAGATGTTCTTATTCAAGCTATCCATCTGTCTGTCTTGTAAACAGTGAGTTCATCTTAGTGAGTGTATTCATTGTACTAACTCTGAGTGTGTCTTAGATTAGTTAAATGTCTGTTGTATCTGTCATCTCAGTTTGAACCATTCTGCAGTTCAAGCTACTTTGTAATTAACCCTTGTTGATAATATACACAAACATTGAAAAAAGTGTGTTGAATTTTAAAAAGATGTATTCACCCCCCCCCCCCCCTATAACTTAGAGCAACATATTATGGAAACCTTTTGGGACCTAAAGAATTCCTATCACTAGTCTGTTTGATCATAACCGACTTCAAGTACGAAGTTAGGCATGGTGGGGCCATTCTGTAACATCTTAATTCTTGCCTAACTTGATTATATCAATTGATATAGATCATATTACGAATTCTAGCAACATACTTTACGTAAATTAATAATGTTAGCCATTTATTTTACTTATGTTAATGATATTAACAAGATAGTTATGTCAAATAAATAGACATGATAATAAAGACCATTTATGTAATTAATTAAAAGTTAAGGTTCAGGGTGCAAACCGCCAAATTTCCAAAATCATAAATACTTGACACGTTTATATTTGTAATTGACTCATCATCCTGCTCATGTCATTTCTTTGTATTTTAATCCAACGAAATCAACAACTCACTCTCTATACTTTAGAACTTCTCACTACAAATTTCCTGCTCATGTCTTCATGGTTTGCTGCGATTTAACTTTGGAATTTATCATTGAGTCATATCCTTCAAGAAAAAAAGACTTAAACAAGGTAGTATCGTAATTAAACCCATCAATTATACTTGTGTGTGTGCCACTGGTTGTGAACCACGGCTACCAAGGATTCAGATTCCTAAACTGTAAATTAAACATGAAATTCCACCAAGAAACTTGCATAAAACTTCATTGAATTCATTTGTATGCCTTGCGTGATTTTTAAATTGAGCTTGGAAACACGGTTAGGGGAAGAACAGAGGCAACTAAATGACCCAGAGACATAGTGTTTGAAATGAGTTTGAGACATATCTTGATAGATATATACGATGCTCCTGCTCTTGCTTTTCTAAAGTGGACTCCAAGACATGTTAGTATCGAAGTGTGCCACAGGTGTGTGTGTGTGTGTGTGTGCTTCATTCTTAGCCAAATACGCCCTTAATCCTTCCTATTTTATTTTGTTGCTACGATTGGGATGACAACTCTGAGACATGGAAGTCTTGGTGTGTAACAATTAGATGGATATCGGCCAAGCAGTAAGACTAAATGACTCCGAGCCTTCAACTTTTGTTTGGACTCCGATTCTTGCCTTTCATTAGACTTGGAGATTTGAAAATTTATTCCAAGTATGAAGGAGATTAGTAGGAAATAAACATGAGGACCCCAAGACTTAATAGTCTTGGGGTGGGCAGCTGTTAAGAAGACAAACGCACATATAGATGGATGGACAGACATACCGCATCATAGTGGTCCACGGCTCAGGACTCCAAGGTGTGTGTGTGTATATATATATATATATATATATATATATATATATATATATATATATATATATATATATATATATATATATATATATATATATATATATATATATATATATATATATATATATATATATATATATATATATATATGTATTAAAATTAGTATGAGTGTGTGCAAAAGACTAAGACACAGAGACTAATAAGTCTCGGGGTGGGCTACTGCAGATTAAGGACGATGGACAGGAAAAAAACAGGACCAGCAGCAGATCACAATTATAGAATGTATATGATTCATGGCTTTGCCCATGGCTGAAAGCCCCTCGGCCTTGGCATTGTCTAGTGGCCTTTGGCCAAGACCCTTAGGAACCTTAATAGCATATAAGACATGTTTAGGGACTGTTGTGAGCTACAACAGTTCAACAATAAATAGACAACAATAGCATGCCACAAACAGGGATTAAATGACCCTTGGCATTAGTTTGTGGCCTTAAAAGTTGTTACATGTATAGTTGATGGTTCATCCTTCCTCCATCAAGCTTTTAATCTCTCTGTTTCTATTCATATATATAAATTAGTTATTGGTGCTTTTAGTATATTGAACATGGAATTTGGGGGTACAATATGGAACAGACGAATGAAAGTTAGCAACCCCATTTAAAGAGTTCTAGAACATGTTTAGCTTAGAGTTGAGCAATTAAACATGTATGAATTATAAGTAAATGTGCATTGTTGTGTGTGAACCGAGTAGGCGTATGTGTTAGACCAATACCCCGAGATATAACCTTCGGGTGGGCCGTCATGAAACTAGCCGTCATGAAACTAAGGATGGACAACAACAGAAGCTTTAAGTAAGCTAGTATAGGTTAATATGGCCTTTAGCTTGGACCACAACCTTACTTGTTGGCCTTTGAAACCAAAAAGTTGATAGATGTGGTGTACATATAGTAAAATTCAACCTAGACTTATAAATATGTATATTATGACTGTTTATTTGAGAAATAAAATATTGACATGTGTGGGAATGTATGTGTATATTAATGCACCGCATATAGATTAGCATGTGTGGGAATGTATTTAAAATAATGACATGTGATCATTTATATATTAATGCACCGCATATAGATTAGCAGTATACATATGTATGCTTGTATGACCATTCATGAATACATGATCCTAAGATATTCTTAAAAGCCATCAAAGACATAAATAACTCAGAAATAGATATTTGAACATAGTGACAACAAAGAGACTTAAATATTACTTAATATGAAAATGACATGATGACACATCAGTGATCATAATGAGGACATGATAAACAGGTTATATAAGCTACATTCTGAAATATAAAAGTGACACGAAGTCTATAAAGACCCAAACAAGACTGAATAATCAAAACAAAACTGAAAGACAGAGTCAGAACTAAGTGGACAAGGTGAGTTATAGTTTTACATGTTATACACGCTGACTTATATATTGACAAATGTTGACTTATCTTACGTCTTTAAATTTCCATTATACAGCTAGAATGGGAAGTTACACTCCATGGTACGATGTTGCCATGTGAAACATGATAACACTTGTTTATCAGACATTTCTTGACTACTTTTAATCATATTTATTCAATTATGACTTATCATTCATTTTTCTATCTTTGACTTGATATATTTAACTTGAACCCAGACTTTTAATTTTACTTTCACATCACAATTTTAATGAACTTGGGACGTTGACCGCTCTGATGTCACCTCTCGTGGAAAATAGTAGTTCGTGGTTGATCCCTACATATGTGTGATTTTGAGGTTGACATTACCCTTTCTTAACATTATGTCTCACATGAACAGCAGGACGAGCGGCTGTTGACCAGTTTCACACACCTGGAACTTATCTAAAACTCTACCTCTTTTATTGCAGGTTTTGCTGTAATATGTATTAACTCATTAAGTAAAAGGTTACTGTTGTTGAATATCTTTTTAGAGGTAAAATCAACGACAACAGCCCAATCACCAAATTACTTAAGTGACCAAAAATAGAAGCTTGAAGAGACAGCAGACTACTACTCAGACTCTATTTTGGTTTCAATTGAAGACAGACTTTGAGGAAGACTTGGGTAGTTCATAATGTCTCATAGTGACAAGTGGTGTAATAGATTAGACTGGGACTTATTATAATTTCATGTCTACCTGTAATAACCTTATTTTGACCCTGTTATGTAATTACACTTAATATTTTATCAGATTCTATCTTAGTTATATGATTGATATCACATTGCTCACTGGGACCTAATGGTAAGACTCTAGAGAAAATTAGGGTCTTACATATTGACATAACACAATCTTCCCTTGATTTTATTCTTCAGTTTGTTGTGCAGAGACTGTATATCATCAAAGGTCATAAAGTCAAAATCACTCTCATGAATGAACTGGGATAAATCGTCAACTCTTTTGATGTCTAACGTTGGAGTGTAGAAGTTTGCCATCATGAAAATCCTTGATTTTGACCAGTATCCAGACCTTACCCTCGTTTCTCTCAACATCATTTGATTGTATTCAGCTTACTCAGCTCTAGATTAGCCACTTATCTTCCAAGAAAGGTTCTTGAAATTCTTCAGTTTTCATCTTTATCAAATATTTTTTTTCAAGCCATGTACCGGAGGTTTTTCATTTTCCATGGTCGGGATATTCATTAATTGAAAAACTCGGCTATTGTGGTCTAGTCTGAGACTTTCTCTCTTTTCAAGGGGAAGATTAATCACATTCCCTTTTGAAAACTAGTGAACCCAGGCCAGATCGTCTTTGTCATGAATGATAGGAGCTTTTTTTGTTGACTCTTTGAAGAAGTCAACCGTAATGGTAGATCGATGGGATGGTTTAGAACCTGTAGGAATAGAAGGTGATTCTGCTGCAACTTTAGAAAGGGTGGAGGTGGGTATATGTAGTTTGAATTTTAGATTGGGTGAGATGCTGGGCGAAGAGTATAACATCCCTAATTTTGAATTTTATGTAATGAGTAGTTAAGATTTATATTGTGTTTTGATGTATTGTTGTGGTGATTAAATAAATTTCATTTCATGTATTTAAAAATGATGATGATGATGAGAAATCGTCATCGTTGTCTTTTGAGCAAGCATGACACTGAGAAACCGACATGGATACTTAAGAAGGTTAAAATGAGAAAATACAAAGTTGAAGGGTGTAATGTGCAATTAAGGAAAAATTTAAATAAATATAATTAAATAGTGTGTGACCGTCACTTTTGCAATTTCTGTCTCTCTAAAATTCCACCGTCTCTCTCTTCCTCTTTCTAAAAACCCTCGGGTTTCTCTCAATTCCAAAATCAAGAACACCAGAAATGTTGGATTGAATGCTGAAAATTTTGACACAGTTGATAAAAAGGAACTATATATAATCACTACAAAACCCGTTTGAGGTAAAATATCCCTAAAACTTATGAATTTGTGGGTTTTGTGAAGAACCGAATCTCAGATTTAAGATATGGATGTTGTTACATGTTGTTTCTTTTTGTGGATTTGTTTAAATCGAGTGTTAGAGAAGTTATATACTAAATTTTAGCTTCTGATTCAAGCTCTAAGTATGATTATGAGAATTAACTATGTGTTTTAGTGTGTGTGTTCGACTGGATATTAAAAATTGTAGAAAAGGAGGCTGATTTGGTACATATTGTATTAGGAATTATGTTCATAAGTGTTAAAACAAGGATTTGGACCATTCATGAAGAGTTTCAGACAAAATAACTATAAAAATGAAATTATAGAAAATAATAAAATTGTATAAGTATGAATTCGGTGTTTGATGAACACAATTCGAATTCATCCGAATTTTGGGTCTAATGAAACTCGGATGGATTTCGGATGGAAAACTTGAAAAATCATAAGTCAGGACATGAACTTCGGATATCCAGGCTTCCGAATTTCGGATCATGGTATCATCCGAATTTTGGATGGGTGTTACAAAGGAAAATTTCTAAGGATGGAACCTCGGAACAAATGAATTTCGGGATTATCTGAATTTCGGTTGGGATCCGAATTTGGATCATTTTGTTAAATTCAAAAACTAAGTTTTTAAGAAGTAAACCAATTATTGATGTTCTATTACACTGACTTAACAGGATAATTGTGGTGTTCACTAACACACATTGATTAAAATACTACGTTAAAGCCTACTTGTACAATGTAAGAACTTGGGTTATCTTTCCAGGGCATCCTTGCTAAGTAAACAACTGTGAGTGATAGATTACTATTCAAACATTTAATTTTTTGCATTCATATTACTGGCATGTTCCTGTTGCTCATACATATCAATTGACACTCATATGATTTATTGTTATTGATGCACAGTCGTACTTGACATATTTTAAACATGTACCATGCGTTCACTTGAAAGTGCATCTTTTAACACATGCTTTTTCTGCATGATGAGGTTGAGAACAGGCCACTGTCGGGGACTGATCATCCAATATATTTCATTCCGACAAGGTTGTACATCCTTTATCGATACTTGAACTGTCAATTCATGCTTTCTCTGCAAGATGAAAACTTGTTATATGTGCCTTCGCATGTCGGGGCAAGCATTGCCTGAAAACTTGTTATATGTGTATTCATGTTGAATAAGTAATTTGTTATCTCACTAAGCCGTAGCTTACTGTTGAATTTCACATGTTTTCAGGCAAAGGAAAAGAAGTTGCTTGCCTTCAACATAGGTTTCACTCAGTTTATTGGTGATCTTAGAAGATACTTGGTAATTGAAGACTATGTAGCTTTGGGGCTGGGTTTTGATGTTTTTGAATATAAACAGTGATGTTGTAGTAGTTAGATTATGACACTGTAGACTTCTTAACTTTTCATGCTTTAGTGTGGATGTACTTAAAACTCTTTGTACGATTCAACTTTAATCAAATGTTATTACTGGGCTTGCATGTTGATCCTGAAGTTTATCATATGTTCATAAAAATGAGGATGTCTCAGTTTTGTATCAGAGCATTAGTTTGAGGTCTCAAGTGTCCGCGAGGACTTGCACTCAAACTTAGGTTATGATATTAGAATGGACTCCTAGGAAATGATTTGAACTAAGATAGTATTAACATTAACCACGTGAACAATAAAGGGTAACTGTGAAAAAATAGGACTAAGAAATAAATGTTATAAATATTATTTCTTATATTTCAGAACATGTCTGGAGACGATATGACTCCACAACAAATGCTCCAAATGATGCAAACCATGATGGAGCAAAACAATGAACTACAAGCTAAAAGAATGGCTGAGCAAGCTTAATCATTGCTGACCAGCTGAGGGCCATGGATGAGGCCGAGGCTAAACGAAACACTGATAAAAAGAAGGACAACTAACACCAGTAAGGTGAGCAAGGTGATAGGCATGAAGATTCTGGTTCTTCCGACAAAGCAAAGGGATGTAGATTCAAAGATTTCAAGAGTAGTGGAGCTGTTGTCTTTGATGGGATTGGAGATGCCGTGACAACACTAGAATGGATTACTACCACTGAATGAACCTTCTGAATCAGCGAAAATGCTAAGAAGGATAAGGTTCGATATGTCACTGCAATGTTTACAGGAGATGCCGTCATGTGGTGGGATACGATGGTAAATGTGTTGACGATGGAGGTAGTGTCGCACATGTCATGGAACGAATTCAAGGAAGTATTTTCACAACAATACTGTCCTGTTGATGAAAAGCGCCGTCTGGAGGTGAAATTTTTAGGATTAACTCAGGGAACAAAAATAATTACTCAATATGCTATTGAGTTCCCTCGTTTGAGTCTATTCGCACCTCACCGGATTGACACTGAAGAGAGGAAGATATACCGGTTTGAGGCCGATTTAGACTGGGAAATTCGTTGAACAATGAGTAGTGTTCGGTATACAACATTTGCTGGGTTATTGGAGGCTGCTCGGAATGTGGAGCAGACTTTACTACTTTCTGGATATGTCATGGGGTCGGCTTCTAAAGAACCAACTCAATCGTTGCTGCCAAAAAGGCAACGACAATCTGGAAACTCTAGATCATCTCTATCCTCACCCCAATCAAGTCAACCATCATCCTCACTAAGGAAAGGAAGGGCTTTTTCGCCCAGCAATCAATCGAGGGACTGCAGGTGGTGCAGAAAGACTCATTCTGGGGAACGTAAAACTCAGGATATGTATTGTTATTGTTGTGGGCAGAAAGACCATCACTGGGAAAATTTTCCACCGAAGGCTGAGGCATGCTACAACTAGAACAAGGTCGGCCATTTTGCCAAGGACGGCTGAAAACCCTAAAGAAATCAAAACACCCAGCAATCGACCACGAGGCCTTCTGGAGCTTCAACTGCTTGGAGGGAGCACACCTCGAGGACTCCAACAAGTGATTTTTAGATTACTACTGAAGAATCAAAGGATGACCCTGAGGTGGCCACTAGTTCGTTCTTAATAAATTCAATTCCTACTCGCATTGTGTTTAATTCTGGAGCCAATCGTTCATTTGTCTGCACATCATTCGCACGTCAACTTAAAATGCCCACGTCATGTTTACAATTTGTAATTAATATCAAAACTGCTAGCAACATGTTAGTTAAGGCCGATAAAGTATATAAGAACTGCACCTTACTTATAGAAGATGTAGTATACAAGAAGTATGCAAGAATGGAAATGGACTGGCTTGTCCATAATCAGGCTCAGATAGTATGCAAGAAGAGGATGATCAAGATTACTACCCTCGAGGGTCGCGATATATGTATTTATGAGGATAGGCAAAAAGGCGATTTATGCCTTATTTCTATTGCTAAAGCCCGAAAGCACGTTTGTAAGGGTTGTTCTGCATATCTTGCCTATGCTGTTGACGTAAAGGCTGAAAAACACTTCTTTCTACCATTCCAATTGTCTCTGAATTTGAAGATGTCTTTCCAGAAGATATCTCAGGATTTCCACCAGACCGTCAAAGTGGAATTCCATATTGATCTTGTTCCTGGAGCTTCTCCTATAGCAAAAGCTCTAGATCGATTAGCCCCTGCAGAATTGCAGAAGATGATGAAACTGTTTCAGGAGCTACTTGATAAGGGATTTATACGCCCAAGTTCTTCTCCTTGGGGTGCTCTGGTCTTATTTGTCAAAAAGAAGGATGACACTTTATGTATGTGCATTGATTACCACAAACTCAACAAAGTAACAGTCAAGAACAAATATCCACTTCCCCGAATCTATGATCTCTTCTACTAACTACAAGGTGCTAGTTGTTTCTCGAAGATTGATTTCCGATTGGGGTATCATCAGCTCAAAGTTTACAAATATGATATTCCTAAAACGGCTTTCTAAACTCGTTACAGACACTACGAGTTTCTGCTGATGTCGTTTTGCCTTACTAACGCGCCGACTGCTTTCATGGATCTCATGAATAGAGTTTGTCGGGCAATGCTTGACAAATCTGTCATTGTTTTCATCGATGAAATCCTAATCTATTCAAAGACCAAGGAAGATCTTGCAACGCATTTAAGAGAATTGCTAGAGTTGTTGCGTAAATAGTGACTTTATGCCAAATTCTCAAAGTGTAATTTCTGGTTGAGGCAGGTAAGTCTCAACTTTCGAAACAATTCCTTGATTCCTATAATCACTTGTAAACTCTTGTTAAGTTTACACCTCCTCAACATTTTATTCAGATCTAATTGTTATGGCATGTGATATCTTGTGCTAGTATTGCCTTTGATCCAGCAAAGATCGAGGCTATCCAGAACTGGGAATCTCCACGAAATGCCTAAGAAATTCACACTTTCTTGGGATTGGAGGGTTACTACCGCCGATTCATCAAAGACTTCTCCAGAATAGCTGTTCCGCTTACCTAGCTCACTCGTAAGAACACAACTTTCACCGGGGAAGAGGAACAACGCACGGCTTCGAAAAGTTGAAGAAGTTACCAAGTGAAGCACTGGTTTTGGCCCTGCCTGAGGGATACAAAGACATTATAGTCTACAATGATGCATCAGGCATGAGACTAGGAGCAGTGTTGATGCAGTGGGGAAATGTCATAGCATATGCCTCGAGACAACTCAAACTTCATGAGAAAGATTAGTTCACTCACGATTTGGAGTTAACTGCTGTGACATTCGCTCTGAAGCTTTGGAGACATTATCTCTATGGGACAAAGTGCCAGCTCTATGCCGACCATAAGAGCTTGAAGTATATATTCAGCCAGAAGGACTTGAATATGAGGCAACGAAGGTCCATGGAGCTGATTAAGGACTATGTTGTGAAATTCTGTATCATGCAGGAAAGGCAAATGTGGTGGCTAATGCCTTGAATAGAAAAGCTTACTGTAAAGCCTATTGTTACGCCTTAACTTCAACAATAACGAGGTCAACCATCATTGATGATGTAATGGCTGCTCAACTGCATGCTTTAAAGGATGAGAATGTTAAAGATGAAAATGTCAGAATTCAGCTACCACTAATGCAAGATGATGGAACCGGATTGAAGGGTGTGTATGGAACAATATGGGTTCCTAAGTACGGAGGCATGCGTGAAGAAATCTTAAAGGAAGCTCACCAATAAAAATTCTCTATTCACCCTGGAAGCACGAAAATGTACAATAACTTGAAGGTCGACTTCTGGTGGTTGACTTTGAAAAGAGACGTCGGACAATATTTGGAGTAGTGTAGAACTTGCCGTTTATTTAAAGCTGAACACCGATAACCCTATGATAGTATGCAACCTCATCCTATTCCAGAATGGAAGTGGGACCATATTACTATGGACTTCACACCAAGCTACCAAAGACTCGTCGTCAACATGATTCCATTTGGGTCATTGTTGACCATCTAATCAAATCTGGGCATTTGATTCCCATTAGAGAAACCTACTCTTTGGATCGGTTGTCCAAAATATACTTAAACGAAATCGTCACAAGGCATGGTGTGCCCAAGTCTATTATTTCTGACAAAGACATTAGATTCACGTCTAATTTCTGGGCTGCCTTAAAAAATTCTCTTGGTACTCGTATCGCTATGAAAACTGCTTATAGACCCCTGTCTGACGGGCAAAGAGAAAGGACAATTTTGACTCTAGAAGACATGTTGAGGGCATGTGTCATGGATTTGGGAGGTAAATAGGTATATTTGAAGGTGTCCCCGATGAAAGGAGTCACCAGATTTATGAAGCGAGGAAAGTTATCTCCTCGATTTGTAGAACCCTTTCGTATACTTGAGAAAGTTGAGAATCAGTCCTATCATTTGGACTTACCAGAGGAACTATCGGGAGTTCACCTAGTTCATGTGGGTTGCTTAAGAAAAAGTTTGTTGCCCAAGAGGGAACCATGGATTGATCATTGAGAATTAAAAATAGATGAACGACTAAGATTTGTTGATGAGCCGGAATGCATATTGAAGACTAAGGTCAAGAAATTACGGAACAAAAAAATCAAGATGGTGTTGTTAAAGTGGAAGCATCACCGGGGAGCTAACCACACTTCGGAGTCTGAAGAAGACATGAAGATCAAGTACCCAAGTTTGTTTAGCGCAACATGACTTCGCGGACGAAGTATAAGCTTGATGTAGCTCATGCTGTAACATCCCTAATTTTGAATTTTATGTAATGAGTAGTTAAGATTTAAATTGTGTTTTGATGGATTGTTGTGGTGATTAAATAAATTTCATTTCATGTACTTAAAAATAATGATGATGATGAGAAATCATCATCGTCGTCTTTTGAGCAAGCATAACAATGCGAAACCGACATGGATACTTAAATTGTTAAAATGAGAAAATACAAAGTTGAAGGGTGTAATGTGCAATTAAGACAAAATTTAAATATAATTAAAAGTGTGTGTGACCGAGACTTTTGCAAATTATCTCTCTCTCTCTCTCTCTCTCTCTCTCTCTCTCTAAAATTCCCTCGTCTCTCTCTTCCTCTTTCTAAAAACCCACGGGTTTCTCTCAATTCCTAAATAAAGAACACCAAAAACGTTGGATTGTAGGATGAAAAGTTGGACTCAAGTTGATAATAAGGAACTATAATCACTACAACAACCCATTTGAGTAAAATATCCCTAAAACTTATGAATTTTGTGGGTTTTGAGTTCGGTTTTGTGAAGAACCGAAAATCAGATTTAAGATATGGGTGTTGTTTATTCTTGTGGATTTGTTTAAATCGAGTGTTAGAGAAGTTAAATAGTAATTTCAGCTTCTGATGCAAGCTCTAAGTATGATATTGAGAATTAACTATATGTTTTAGTGTGTGTGTTCGATGGGTTATTAAAAATGGTAATAAAGGATACTGATTTGGTACATATTGTGTTACGAAATATGTTAATAAGTGTTAAAAGAATGATTTTGGACCATGCATCAAGAGTTTCAGACAAAATAAGTATAAAAATGACCAAAAATGAAATTCTAGAAAATAATGAAAGTGTATAAGTATGAATTCCAGTCTGTTGAACCCAATTCAGATTTATCCGAATTTCGGGTCTAATGAAACTCGGATGGATTTTGGATGGAAAACTTGAAAAATCATAAGTCAAGAAACGAATTTTGGATATCTAGGCATCCGAATTTCGGATCATGGTATCATCCGAATTTTGGATGGGTGTTACAAAGGAAAGTTTCTAAGGATGGAACCTCAGACCATACGAATTTCGAGTCTATCCGAAATTCAGTTAGGATCCGATCATTTAGTTAAATTCAAAAATTAAGTTTTTAAGGAATAAACATTACACTAACTTAACAGGATTATTGTGGTGTTGACTAACACAAATTGATTAAAATATTGCTGTAAACCTACTTGTACTGTGAAAGACCCTGTGGTGTCTTTCCAGGGCATCTTTGCTAAGTAAACCACTGTGAGTGATAAATTACTATTTAAACATTTATTTTCTTTACATTCATATCACTGGCATTTTATTGTTGCTCATATGTAACAACCGACACAAAATCAGGTTAGCAACTATAACATAATCAGTAATAATTAGCAACTTATAACCTAATCAGTGGTCATTAGTAATTAATCAAAGTGATTAACAAATTTCATAAGGAAATTCATTACAATTAGAAACAATTTCATCGGTGAGATGAAACGGCAAAGTAATAAATCCTATCGATTTACGATATGATGGATTAATTCAACTAAGTACATAATTAAATTATGATTAGTGACACTAATCACGCATTAACAAACTTATATATCTTTAATTATGCAACACTAAAACAATTCATTAAACTAGTGTATTTATAAGTATTTATAAAACTACATAAAAAAGGAAAATACATAAAAACGTTTTGAAATACTTTTATCCATAAAAAAAATGAAAATACATCATTAATACCTCAATAGTACACAAGTAGAGGTTGACTTCCTTTTTTTGTTACCTCTCCGATTCACCATCAAAATCATATCTCTTCACACATCTCCCTTTCATTTCATCCAACTTCACACTCCATCTCCACTTTGCAAGACTCAAACTCCTCTATAAATAGTGTTCATTCTTCACTTCATTTTTCAAATATTGCAAGCAAAAATCCTCTCTTCTCCTCTCTCTAAAATCCGGCCAAGGTATCAACCCAAAGCCAAAAGTTTGCAACTTTCTTATTCTTCAATTATTTCAAGTGTTCTTGGAGCATCAATTCAAGATCAAACAATCTACTCATTTTCATACTTCTAATACATCAAATTAAGTAAATACTGACTTATTAATTCTTATATTTATGTTAATCTAAGTCTTGCATAATATATATATATATAAAATCACCAACAACAAGTTTTATTAAAACTCAAGTTTATAAACAATTAGTTTTGTTTTAAAGTTTGTTTCTTCAATTGTGTTTATAAATATATAAATACATAATGTAAGCTTAAATATTATGAAAACAAGTTATATAAATGTGTTGCATAGCCTTTTATGCAGGTGATTTTTGAATAAACAACAAGAATCACAAGTTGTTTCAAAGATATGAAATCTGGATTTTCGGCAGAAATATTACATCAACTTTGAAAAATCATAACTAATTCAAAATTAACAAAATAAGTTGATTCTTGTTTCACAAATTAGATCAATGTTTTAAGTAAATATCTTGAGGTTTTCATAATTTAAAACGGAGTTTGGTCCAAATACTGTTTGGGAACCGAAAGGTCTAACAACTCAAAAATGAACAATATTGGGTTTTTAACGAGCCTTTTCCCTAACCTAAACAACTCGAAAAATGATCGTTTTTACATTGAAAAATTTCTTGTGTATGGTTGTTTATGACTATGAATATCAAAGCCCAAATCATTTTGGAGCTCGGTCAAAAACGGCCACAAAGTAGGCCGAAAAACCACGACAAAACCTGAAAAATCCATACACTACAACATATATGCCATTTAGTGACTGAAGCTTTTACAGACGGAAGTAAGTTTAGTCACTAAAAGTTCATAAGAAAACCTATTCTGACTAAAGTTTAGAGTAGCTGAAAATAAAAAAATTATTTATATCAGATATATAGAAATTAAAACCCTAACTGTGTTCTTCTTTCCTTCTCTCTGTGACTGTCTACTCAAAGTCGGATACCAGACATTTCCATCGCCGCTGCCGCCATCACTCTGCCACTCCGGCTGCAATTGGCCTCCGACATCGCCGCTGATTGATTTAACCTCACCCACGTCCTCGCACGGTTTCACTCCACCCCCACCTCGGCTCCTGCTGCGCAACATCAACTACAACGCTAGCCCTAAGTTTGCGATTTTTATATCAGGTTCGAATTCTTTCTTTCTTGATGTTTACTATTCAATTGTATATGGTTTTTCTTTTTATTCTTCTAATTTGTGTTCATTGATGTTTGATGTGAACTCATTCATTAGAAATTGTAATCGAAGACACATCTACGAAGCCTCTGCACAATTTTATTAAATCTCTTCTACTTATATACATATGATTAAGGAAACATTACAATCTAACTTTGTTGTACTTTTTATTAGTTTAGCTTTAGACATTTTTGATACTTGATTTATTTCAAGTATAAGCAGCTTCTTCTAAGTCTCCAGTTTGTGATACATTCGAAACCTGGGTATTTTTGATTTGTTTATTGTTACATATTCAATTTATAGAGCTAAGCTGATATAATCCTTGTGTTTGATTCAATATCCATTTTGGATTTGTATATAGGGGTTTTGATTTTCTTACAAACATCATTATTTGATTCCAGATAATATGTATTTTGATTTTGATAACCATCAGATTTATGAGATTTAATATTGTGTAATTTTAGATATTGTTTAAGTTGGATTAAGATTTTTGTGGTTGAGATTTATCAATGTGTTGGAATTGGAATTCACATTTGATATTTATGAAGGTGGTTTACATGTTCTCTTGTTAGAATATTTTAATATATGTTACATGTAATAGAATTTTAGTACTTTGATTATTTGTAAGTATTACTTTGTTCTTGAAAGGTTGCTAATTGTAGAATTTTTATTTTAAAATCTCAACCAGATGTTTAATTAAGTCCAAAAGATTAGTTGGGACATGAACAGGTGGTTTTTGTTTGGTATTGTAATTCCAAATTTAGTCGACAGGTAATGCTCTTCACACTTGGGCAAGCTCCAGACAAACAATATGATTTTTCATTATCTCTGTCATTGCCCATTGAATCACTGTTGTTTCTGCTCCTGCATTCATAATATCCTAGTAAAACGTTTGCTGTTGTTGTTTTGATTATAAGTTAGCCCCACTTAGATTTTGCAGGTTTATGTTTATTTCTTTTTTTTCCCGCTAGTTTTGCTTTTTTGTTGAAGAGATGAAATTGTCGAAGGAAATGCATGACCATTCTAAGGAGAAGACCTCTTGCTATATCCATGTTCTTCATCGCCGCCACCGTCACCGTTGCCACCTCTTATTGATCGAATTCCTTCATTATTATCATCAGGAATCCTAAAGGTGCGTTTATCATCAAGAATCCTAAGGCTATAATGTTGCTGTCAAAGCAGCTGCGTTTGGGGTCGATTTTAGTCTACTTATTACCAACTTACTTTAAATATTTATTAGGATTGTAACGACCTTAAAGTACTCACTTTGTACTTTGAAGGAGGGGGGAGTAGTTCTAGCAGTTATAGTGTTTGGAGATTTAATAGTAGATATAGGAAACAACAATAACCTCAAGACAATTTTCCAGGTGAATTACCCTGCTTATGGCAAAGACTTCTATGGAGGCCAACCCACTGGCGTATTCTAATGGCAAAGTTCTTTCAGATTTATCTGGTACATCTCTTTCTTTTAATTTTATCCAATAGAATCCTTCATCTTCTTAATATATGTATGAGATCAATGCTTATACAACGATACATGCTTATTTATTTAGGGAAAATACCAAATCTGAGTTTTTCTTTTAATTTTTTCCTTCTGTCTTTTGTTTAAAAAAGACTTGGAAAAACCAAATATGAGTTTTTATTAAAAAAAAGGTTTGTTCGTTGATGCAATTCTAATAATTTGCAGTTGAACAACTAGGAATTAAAGAGGCATTGCCACCTTATCTAGACCAGAGCCTGCGGATTGATGATTTAAGGACATGAGTGAACTTTGCATCAGGAGGTGGTGGATATGATCCCCTTACATCTGAGCTTGCGTTATGTATACATATATATACAACTATTCATAATATTGGACACAATTGAATGAACAGGTCAGTTCGTATATTTATTTACTTATTTGTTCATAGTCAGTGATATCACTTCCGGAACAAATAGAGTTGCTTTAAGAATACGTGGAGAGGTTGAGGTCAATGGCCGGAGAGGAAGCAGTGAACAAAATATTAAGCGAAGGCCTGTTCATTGTGGCAACCGGCAGCAATGATGTCACAAACACCTACTTCAATAACCCTCTCAGGAGATACCATTTTGACATTGACTCCTACACTCGTCTTATGGGCAAATATGCTTCCTCCTTCTTACAGGTAACTCCTCAGATTTAGTAATTTGATAATATGATATGATCATAATTTAATAATTAAACAAAGTAAGAAATTGACCCTGCTGAAATCAGTTAGTTCAATAAGATGGAATCAATGAGGATCTAAACGGCAGCAGAACTTCAAGGAGAAATCGGTGGCAAGGTAAGAGTTTTGTAGAAATTTCTAAATTCTGATTCGTTAAAAATTAGGCCAAACGCTTAAGATGTCATGGTGAGTTGGACGGATACGAAAGTGGTTCTCACGGTAAAGATATTCGTGTGATTTGAGTTGTAGGAAGATGATTGATATGAATGGTTTTTTACTACATTTATGCGTCATATGTTTCATATACAAAGTTGAAATTTTGATGTCTTGTTTTGAAGGTGTACGACGTCTGTTCGAGCACAAAAGCAGTTCGTGATACAGGAGGATCCAAATCTTTTAGTGATTGTTTTTAAGTGATTTACGATACGAGATTAAGGTGACACTACTCTTGTGCTTTAGTTCAATGTTTGATAAGATAGACTTGTTTAGACTACTGAGCTTCACTTATACTTTGTCTTCCTTTTAATAAGAGTAATCTGTGATTGCTATTAGTCCTTGGTTCATTGCCATTACTTCACTCAATTTGGAAAGACAAGTAATGCCCATTTTTATATTTTTCCCAGCTTAAATTTTATTCTTCTTCAATGAAGCATAAATGCCTCGTGCCATTTTGATTTGCAACTAATTGCTGATTTAATGGAGTGTCATCTCTAACCAAACAACCCCTAGCTAAGGCTCTGAGCTAGAGAGGGCAATGCCCCATCTCCATCCCCAACTCTGAACTCCAACACATCACAGACAAACAGAGGAGGATGATAATTTTATTGTGCTTTTGTAAGTGTTATAGTTTTTACATAAGTCTTTAATTGGATCATTGTTTAGTTACCTAGAGCTATTTATACAAGTCTTGAACACCTTCATAGACTAGTATTTATAAATGTAATCATGGTTTTAAACATTCACAAGATTAGTCATTCATGAAGCTAGATCTAGATATATTTAACAGAAATTTGTTGGCTGATTTATATATATTTAATGGGTTATACAAAATTAGTTAGACAACATTTATACATGAAGTCTTGTCAAATTTCAATCACATTGATACACTTAGTAAGGGTTTGTAGCTTTGAACATTCTTGACGAAAACATGTCAATCAAAATCATTAGCGGTTTTGATGTTTTGGTTCCTTTGATTGGGAATGTTTTTCATTCCAAACTGAAAGCCAACCAAACAAAAATTTCGGACGATCAAACCAAACCAACAATCTGAATTCAAATAGGTTTTGTTTGGTTTCTAGAGGAGGGCACTTTAATAGCCAAAGCGTGGTTTTTATGAGTTTTTGCGATGTAGCCACCAGCGATTATGACTTTTTATGCTTATTATTAAACAAAGTCTTTCTTGTTTCAGGTTGATGATGATCTCAAGCTTTTCAAGAAAATTGCAAGGTTTATAACATCAAGAATCATATGACGTTGAAGATTTTCATTATTTACTATCTAGTTTTATAGTTAAAAGTTTCGAAATAATGTATTACAAGTATTGAACCTTTATGTAAATTTTCAATTAAATCAATATGGTTGAAGTAATGAAATAACTTTTTTTTGTATACATTATGTAATTTTCAATTGCTTTTAGTATATAATATAATATAATATAATTAAATATGATATAATATTAATTGTACTTAAAGTCTTTAGTGACTGAATGTTTTAGTCGCTAAAAGCCCATATTAACCTATTCAGACTGACACTTTACAACCTTTACTGACTAAAAAGTTAGTGAAAGTAAAAAAGGATGAATTCATATAATTTATAAAAAACACCCTATATCTACTAAAACATTAGTCACTAAATGTAATGACCTTTACTAGACTGAAAATATGTGTCACCAACGACTTTTAGTGATGCGTCCTTACTGACTAATTTATTTTTAGAAGGAAAAGGCCTAAGTGGATTTAGTGACTGAACTTCGACTTTTACTGACATTTATTTTTATTCACTAAAAGGCTTATATATATATACTTGATAAGTTGGATGATTTAAAACATAAATACCAACATACATGCATATTATCATTTATGGGAGTTATTAAGTCCCTCATATCATTTAGGACTCGGTTAAATACATCAAGTTCATCACAAGTCATCAACGAAATCTCCATTTTACGCTCATTTTTTCCAACACTTTTGCAGCAAGTTTTCATAGCCCCATTTTTAATTGTTCGTATTATTTTGGGGTGAGAATACATGTTCAACTTTTTATTTTATATGGACACAAGTACTTGAATGATTTTTCGTATTACATAAAATTGTTACTTCACCACCACCCTCAATCATGAACCGTTAATTACTACATAAACGTGAATATTGTGGATAATATATTTGGGTTGACGCCCCCATCCGGGTTGATCGCTCCAATTGTAGCGGGATGCATAATTATTTGACAATTCTTGGTATTATGGTGTTGGATACCACAATGGCACTCATAAATTAAGTTTCAGGGTCATGAGGCTTATGGTAATACTTAAACTATATAATTCGCTTCTGTTTTACAACTCACTGAAATCTTGTGTTTTCCATACAATGTCTTACTTATCGAGTAAACCTATGAACTCACAAATTTCATGTTGACGTATTTAACATGTTTATCTCCAGACCATAAATGCTAAGGTATCATGTTCATGGCACGTTTAAAAGATCATAATGTTTTTAGAGTCCTCATGCATCTCAAACATTGCGACATTACTTTTCATAACTTAAACTTTTGTCATGTATTTTAATCTCCGCACTAGTGGCTTTGTATTTTTAGATGCTTGTAAAACGCTATTTAAAGTTTTATGCATGTTATAAAATGTCCTATTTAGAGGTCGTTCATTATGATTATGACTTTGTTTCTGCGACGTCACATCTCGTTGCTGAGCGGGGGTATCAGGGTGTGACATCATACATATCAATTGACACTCTCACATGATTTATTGTTATTGATGCACACTCGTACTTGACAGGTTTTAAACATGTAGCATGCGTTCACTTGAAAGTGCATCTTTTAGTACATGCTTTCTCTGCATGATGATTATCTCATAATCCGGTGTGACCTGGAATGAGGTTGACAGTAGGCCACTGTCGGGGACTGATCATCTGTTAGGCACAAAAAGGCCTCAGTCAAACCTGTTCTACATCTGAGAGGGTGATTTATAATCAAACCTGTTGATGCATTTGAAGGTTGAATTTAAGGCCTGTTATATGCCTTATTGAAACCTGAAAATGATTTGCAATATCAGTCTAAAGCTGTTCTATATGTTGCATGTGTTGCAACTAAGACAGTTTGTCCAAGCTGCTCTGTCTGCTGAACAGGCTGGACATAAACTGTCTACGCTGCTCTACACTGGTGAGCAGCTTGGGCAATTTTAAAGTGTTCTGTTCTTTGTGAACAGAACCTGTTCTTGGTGAACAGGCTAAACACTTTATGGAATATGTTTCCAAGTCATCATGTATTGTTTTTGACTACAAGATCAGTTTACAAAGTCGAAGACAAAGTGGAAAACAGAACTGCTTAGCCTGCCCAAGCGGTTCTGTAACATGAAGACAAAAGGGTATTTGAAAAAGGGTGACAGACCTTTTTCTTATATCAAAATAGGCCTTTACAAGGAAGAAAGACGCAAAGTTGACATTCCTAAATTAGTTAAAGGCAATACAACAGTAGACAAAGTAAAAAGACAAAAGTTCTGCACATGTGAAGACAAGTCTGCTTTTCAGAAAAGTGCAGAAAAGGTTATGTTGTCTTTTCAACAAGACTTCTCCTTTTCATTCCGTCCAATGAAGATGTTTCTCTTAGATCCTCTGAATGAGTATAAAAGGAAGCTTCTAAGGACAGAAAGAAGTGTGAAGAAAGCTAAGTGCTGAAACCAAGAGTGAACGTGCAAGTGTGTTTTTCATTCATGCAAGTCTGCTGTGTAATTCAGTATCTGTGTCTAAGCTGTTTTACATAAGCTGTTCCCTTAAAGTCTTAAAAACCCAGTGAGTGCTTCTTAGTGAGTGTATTCATTGTATACTAGTTTGAGTTTGTCTTAGACTAGTGAACATACTATTGTATCTGTCATCTCAGCTTGAACTATTCCGCATTCAGGCTTGTTTGTAATTAACAAATTGTTAATAATACATACAAACATTGAGAAAATAGTGTGTAGTTTTTAAATTGCTGTATTCACCCCCCCTCTACAGCTTAAAGCTATATACTTTGGGAACCTCTCGGGACCTACATCATCCCATATATCTCATTCCAGCCAAGTTGTACATCCCTGTTCGATACTTGAACTGTCAATTCATGCTTTCTCTGCATGATGAAAACTTGTTATCGGTGCTCTTCGCACGAAGGGGCAAGAATTGCCCGTATTCATGTTTGGTGTGTAAAGATATTTATGTTGAATATGTAATCTGTTATCTCACTAAGACATAGCTTAATGTTGAATTTCAAATGTTTTCAGGCAAAGGAAAAGAATTTGCTAGACTGTTAGATCCAAAGTTGTGATAGTTTTAGTGCTCAAAGTGTAATAGTTGAAACTTAGCTTTGTGCACATTTTGTAAGGATTCAAACCTTATTGTAAATGGGTCAAAATACCTAAAGGTCAACCCATGGGTATGGATAGTATTTGGATCTGTTTTAGTTGTTTATAAGTAGATAGTTTCTAATCCTTTCTATGTAATCTTTTCGTTGAATGTATGTATGTGGATTGAAGTGCAATTAAGGTTTTCCTAATCTTTGAATGTTCATATTGTTCGTAACATTGTTCATATTGTTCGTCATGTTCTGCATGTGATTGATTATATTATTGAATATCTATTGAATGTTGAATGAATGCTTCTAATATGGGAATTACAATTGGTATCAGAGCCAAAAGATTGGTTTTAACGTGTTTATAAATTCTGTTTTTTGAAATTTTTGCTTAAAAAAACTGAATTTTTTCTGAAAATTGTTAAAGTTCTTCGTGTTCTACGACAAACACCTCTGTTTGATCTTTGAAATCAATATTTCGGATCTGTTTGTGATTAAATCTCGTTTGATACTATATTCCTTCGGGTGAACATCTTACTGTTTAATCAAAAATTCATGAAAAAAGTATATTTGATTCCAAAAACCATTCAGATCTCTGCTTAATTTCTGTTAAAATTCGTTGAATTTGAGAACTGTTCTTCATCCGAGAGTTACAACTCTCGAATATAACTGAGTGCTGTGTTATCTACTTAAATTTTTCTATGTTCTCTTTCTACTTCATGCTTCATCTGAGAATTATAACTTGCGAATGATACTGCCTGTGACTTGTTAGTGTTAAATTGCCTAAGACATCACCCCTTCATCCGCAAGTTATCACTTGCGGATCACAAGGCACACACACATCTGTCCCAAAAATTTTGTAAGTTAAATCAAGCCTACTGTTCATTCGCGAGTCACAACTTGCGGACACAACTTCATCCGCAAGTTCCTACCTGCGGATCACAAGGCACACACAACACAACTTCAAATAATTCTAAGTCCAGCTCCCAACTCTATCCGAGAGTTACAACTCTTGAATATAACTTCATTCGCGAATTCTCAATTCATAACACTTAAAATCTTCTTGAAACTCACTTAGTGTGTTTGCAATTAAGCTATAGTCACTTACCAATCTCGGTCCAAAGAAGCCTTCAACATGAACCGCGACACTATCACTATGGGATCTGACGTCAGGCCTCCAACTCTGTATCGCGGACGCTACACTCTGTGGAAATCTCGATTCCAAGATTTCATAGAATGACAAAAGTTAGCAGATGACATTCTAGATTGAATCTACAATGGTCCAGCACAATTCACTCATCCTAATCCAGCCGAAGCTAACCTCGAAGAAGATGGACTTCCCAAGAGAGTTCACACGCCCGCTCAACTAAATCAGATTAAGGCAGAGAGGATAGCTCGATCGTTTATCATCTAGGCTCTTCCGGATGAAATTTATATCAGTATAGATAGTTTTAAGACTGCCCAAGAAATGTGGGAGGAAATTGAGAGGCAAATGCAAGGAAATGATCGGAATGCCAAACAACGTGAAGCAAATGCTCTAAACAACTACAATATGTAATGGGCAAAAGATGGAGAATCACTAGAGACTACGTATCATCGGTACTGCACGCTGATGAATGAACTCCGAATGAATGGAGTCAACAAAACTCAAGTTGAGCTGAATAGGAAGTTCGTGAATTCTCTGAAGCCAGAATGGAAACAATTCGTCTGGTTGATTCGAGAGACCAATGATATCAGCATACATGATCTGTTTAACAGTCTCATAGTCTATCAATCTGAAGTCTCTGGTAAGCTTGAACCTAATAAGATAGATGAATCCACCGAATCTGATATCCTTGCCGTTCTCGTAGATAAGAAACTTGAGTCCTATAAAGCTGCTAAACTCCTTCAAATTTTTTCTGAGTCTTCTGAGTCTGATACTGATAATGCCGACAATGATCCTGAGGCTACTGAACTTCAAAAGCAAATCGCACTACTCACTCATTCATTTCATATGAAGTTCCCCAAATCGTCCAACAAGCTTCAAAGAGAAGCCAAGAGTAAAAGGTATGACGACAAAAGGGAAGTAGCTGAGAAGCCAAAGGAGGAGGAACGTAAAACTGACGACAAAGAGAAAGGGTGTTTCAACTATAGTAAACCGAGACACTTTGCACGAGAATGTCGTCTCCCGATATAAAAGAATGAGAACTACTACAAAATGAAGTACAATCTCACAAAGCAAAGGAATGCTGGTCGAGCCTTGTTCACTGAAGAAGAACGCTGGTTAGAACACACTGATAATGAAGAGGATGCTGCAGATCCTATGTGTTTCATTACCGACACTCAGCCAGCAGAACATAATAGTACAACACCTTAAGTCTCCTTGATGGTTCAAGACGCTAGTTCAAGCAAGGAATCATCCACAGATCAAGAGGTAAGTATATGCACGGAGAATTTCTTGCTGAATTAAAAGTTTTACGTAAAGACGTCAAAAAGCTAAAAATTTGTCAAACTGCCCTTAAGGATGCTCGAAATGAACAGTCTGATTTGAAAACAAACATTTTAGTGTTAGAAGAAGAAGTGTCTAAGGCTAATAAAGAGAAAAAGAACTTGTTTGCCAAATTGTCTCAGCTAGAATAAGATCATCAAGTGCTTAAGTCTAATAAAATTGACAGTGATTACAAATATGAGTATGTCCTGACTGAGAGAACTAAGTTAAAAGAAAAACTTAAAGACATGGAAGAAAGGTTATACAAACGTAGTCAAACTGATCAAACCGTAAATATGTATAAACCTATAGAGTTGAAGTCTAATGATGGTTTAGGATTTACCGGTACTAGAGTCATGGAAAAAATGGTCAACAAACTACATGATCTTTTATATGATTATGAGACTCTGGGTTGCAGGTACAATATGACATATCACAAACCTTGGCCAGAGGTGTTAGCCGAAGAAGAAGAAAACGAGCAAGACCTGATATAAAACAAATAAAACTTGTTTATGTCTAGTTAAATTACGATTCTCTTCAAGGAAAATTAGATAAAACTTTTAGAGAAGACGAGTTTGTTGAACCAAAAGAGTTTACACCTGATCCAAACTTGCCAAAACCTCGTGAATATGTACCATACTCTGTTCTAGAACAACGGGCTTCTTATCTAAAATAGATACTGGAAACTACAACACGACATTTTGAGCAAGATAGGATAGATTTTACAAAGAACATAGCATATCTAGAAGCCAAAATTGCTCGACTTAACTCTTCTGTAGATGACACTTCATTGCATAATGATAATTTCCATGACCTTGAGTTAACCTTAAAAGAAACCAAAGAGTTGTTTGATTCAGACAAAAAACAATTTTTTAAGAAAAGAAAATGAGTTTAATGAGGCAAGACGACATTTTCAGTACGAGAACATAACTTCACAATCGATGCTAACTCATTTGACAAAGAACGAGATCAGCTTCTAGCCACTCTTAAGGGACTAAAATCTCAATTTGTTTCTAATAAACATAGTTTAGAAAACATGTTTTTGTCGCTCACAACTCTAAGGTTAAACTTCAACTCCTGCTAGCGAGACAAACTCAAATATAATAAAACAACATCTCTTAGACATAAAAAGGCAAAGCCCAGATGATCGTACCTATCTCAGAACATGTTGGCAACACTTCCAAAACTGTTTCGGAAAATTCTGATGCTTCTAGTAATAAAAGCAAACAGAATTCTCAGAAACAGAAATCGCACACACAGTTTAGTAACTCAAAATCTGTGAATGCTAACAAACATGTTCGTTTCATTTCAGACACTCGAGTAAAACCAAAGGGCACATCTCAAAAGATGACATCTAAAGACGAGAGTCGAGAAGCAGTATTTTTTACTTCAAAGTCTATAATATGCAAAGTAATAAAAGACAAATGTGTGGTTGATTTACATTCCAGTACTGTTTTGAATGACTGTAATGTTTCGAATGCTATTCCGATTAATGCATATTCGTTTGAATAGTTGTTTAATTTGTTCAAAACACCACAAAGTTTGTCAAGACCTACATTGTTAAATCATGCTCCTATACTCAAACATAGACGTCGCCGCAAACCTAAACAAAAGGTTAAAAGGGAATCTGACAAACCTATCAGATATAAGTCTATCTGGATCCCTAAAAATTGTATCCATGCAAACAAAAACATTAAGTGCACTATCTCTAAAACCGAGGTGGTTCTCACATTAAGAACCCTACCATAAGCGCTAATTCAACTAGACTGAAATTTCATACAATTTGGGTACCAAAATTCACTTAACTGTCTTGCAGATATTTGTTTCTAATTATCTCAGATTAGGACTCGTTCCTCATTTTCAATGTCTTTTGAACACCAAGTTCAAAACCCGCTCTTCAATATTCAAAAACTCATCCGACCTTTGCTTTCAGGCAAACAGTGTGTGGATCCTAGAATCTGGATGCTCGCAGCATATGACTAGCTTACAAGATCTTCTATCCAACTTCACGTCAGTTGATGGTGGTTCGGTGAAATTCGGCAATAACGGTGTTGCTCGAATCTGTGGCTTTGGAGATCTTGAAATGGATAATCTAAAGATTACTCAGGTTTCCTATGTCCAAGGTCTTGGCCATAATCTCTTTAGTATTGGCCAACTTCGTGATAAAGAACTTGATGTATCTTTCAAAGCCACAAGATGCAGTATTCGCTCTCCAACGGTTAAGGAGATTCTCGCCGACACTTGATGTTCCAACCTATACACCATCGACCTTTCAAAAGTCAATGTCAACAAGACAATCTGCCTACTTTCCAAGGCCTCAGCTTAACACTCTTGGTTATGGCACAATAGATTCTGTCATCTGAAATTCAAAAACATAACCAATCTCGCATCAAACAATCTCGTAAGAGGTCTACCGGAGCTGAAATTCGACAAGGATCAACTGTGTGCAGCCTGCGAAAAGAGCAAGATCAAGAAAGCATCACACAAACCGAAGTCAGTCCCCAACACTACACAACCCCTGGAGCTCATCCACATGGATTTTTGTGGTCCGATGCGCATTTAGAGCATCAATGCCAAGAAGTACATTAGGGTGATGGTTGATGATTACTCACGCTACACATGGGTGAAGTTCCTACGCACGAAGGATGAAACGCTAGACTTAATCATTTTATTCCTGAAAGGGACTCAAGTCAACCTCCAACTTCAAGCCCAAGCCATCCGTACGGACAACGGATCTGATTTCAAAAATATGGAGTTAACCACATTTCTAGATTCTGTTGGTATAACCCAACCAAATTCCGCTTCCAGAACTCCTTAACAGAATGGAGTTGTAGAATGACGGAATCGAACTAATGCTGAAGCAACTCGTTCCATGATCGCATACTCGATGTTGCCTCTACACTTCTAAGCCGAAGCTATGGACACTGCGTGCTACACTCAAAATCGCTCCACCATCAACAAACGGTTTGGCAAAAGACCCTATGAGATTATCAATAAACGCGCACCTAAAGTGAAACACTTCATGTTTTTAGTTGCAGGTGTTTCATTCTGAACGATAAAGATGATCTAAGTAAATTCGACGCAAAAGGAGATGAAGCAGTATTCATCGGATACTCAAAGAATTCAGCCTCTTATCGGGCATACAACAATCATACTGAGACAGTTAATGAGAGTGTGAATATTACATTCGATGATTTAGCTGAGTCCGAAAACGTTTCTAAACACATCAGTGCAGAACCGGCTCCTCAACAACCGTCTGAACCAACTCAGACGTCTTCTGCATCCACCTCTGTCACGCCAACCGGAGAAGATGATCTAGATCTAGACTCTTTATTTGAATTATTATATCCACATCCTATGTCTAGTAGTAACCCTCTATCTAAATTTGATGTAGAAAACAACGAAGTCAGTTCCGGCTCAACAAACCTTAACATATCTGAGCCCATACCTACTGACACGACACCTCAATCTCCCAAATCCCCAACAGGCTCTTCTGTTCCTAACCTAAACCCAAATATATCCCCAAAACCTTCTACACCGGTTGATGCTCCTTAAATCGACTCAACCCCGTCTGAGTCACCCCAATCCACAAATGATTTCGTACCTCTTTTACGGAAATGGACTTTATCCCATCCCGAATCACTTATCAATGGGGATAAGTCCGCTCCGGTTCGAACCAGAAGAGCAACCAACGCAGAGTACATGTTCGCCGCATTCCTAAGCAAAGTGGAACCTACTACCATAACCGAAGCTTTACGAGATCCAGACTAGGTGAACTTTATGCATGACGAGCTACATCAGTTCGAATACCTACGCGTCTGGAGGTTAGTTCCACGACCATCGGATCAGTCCATCATCGGCACCAAGTGGATCTTCAAGAACTAACGAGACGAGAACGGGATTGTTGTCCGCAACAAAGCCAGACTTGTGGCTAAAGGTCATCGACTATGATGAGACATTCACTCCAGTAGCCAAACTTGAAGGTATTCGCATCTTCCTGGCGTACGCGGCTCACAAAGACTTCACTGTCTATCAGATGGACGTGAAGACGACGTTTCTCAATGGAAATCTGAAGGAGGAGGTGTATGTTTCTCAACCTAAAGGTTTTGTTGATGAGTCTAGACCATCATATGTCTATGCTCTCGACAAAGCTCTATACGGTTTAAAACAAGCACCTCGGGCATGGTACGACAGCTTAACCGAATTCCTACTAGATTTCGGTTTCTCCAAAGCGGTCGACACAACCTTGTTCATACGACTTAAAGGTAATAACATCTTACTCGTTCAGATTTACGTCGATGACATTGTATTCGGTTCTACAAAACCTTCACTATGTGAAGACTTTTCAAAATTTATTGGAATCGAGGTTCGAGATGAGTATGATGGGGGAAATGAATTTTTCCTCGGATTACAAGTCAAACAACTTCGTGAAGGGATTATCGGAAACCAGTCAAAGTACATCCATGATCTCCTAAAGAGATTTATGATGGAAATTGTACGTCTATGAAAACTCCCATGTCCATTTCTTCAAAGCCTAATGCTGATCCAATGGGTAAATCCACTGATATCACGGCTTATCGAGGAATGATCGGTTCCTTACTGTATTTAACTGCTAGTAGACTGGATATAATGTTTGCTACATGTCTTTGTGCTCGATTTCAAGCTGATGCTAAAGAGTCACATTTGGCTGCCGTAAAATGAATTTTCCGTTATTTAAATGGCACGCCTGACCTTGGTCTCTGGTATCCGAAAGGAACTAGTTTCGAACTACTGCCTACTCAGATGAAGATCATGCAGGTTTCAAACATGACAGAAAGAGTACATCGGGTCACATCCAGTTCTTCGAAGACAAACTGGAAAGTTGGGCATCGAAGAAAGAATACAGTGTTTCTCCGTCCACCGCCGAAGCAGAATACGTTGCTGCTGCAAGCTGCTCCTCACAACTGCTGTGGATGCGCACTCAACTCCGAGATTCCAATCTATTTGTGCTTCTCAAAAGACAGATCTTCTTTTCGATAATGTTACATTTTCTACTTAAGTATGTTCCGTGTTTACGTTATTTAATTCTAGTCTTTGTGTTAATTTTTCTGTCATACTTAATCAGGAGGCATCCAGGTATGTCTCCGAGTGTTTTGAATTTCTATTTATGCACACTCGGAGGGGGAGAAAGTAATTTAATTATCTTGGTGTGTTTAAATTTAAGTTTATTTTTTAAGTTTGCTAATTCTAAGAAAATCCAAAAAGATTTTAATTTTTTTAGGTGTTTAAATTTTAAGTTTGTTTTTTAAGTTTCCTAATTACATGAAAATCCAAAAGATTTTTTTTAGGTGTTTAAATTTTAAGTTTTTTTTTAAATAGAAAATCCCAAAAGTTTTTACTTTTATTTTTATTTATTTATTTAATTTTTAAGTTTGGTATTGTATTAATAAGAAAATCCAAAAACAATTTTATTTAGTCTTAATTTTATTTAAATTATTTTGTTTAATTTTATTTTATCGTTTTCAATTATCTTGGGCAACTCGGTTGTGGCTCATGGGTAGGGTTCCCCCTATCGGGATTGGGAGGAACCGCATTTCAAAAGCATATATAAGCCACCTAAACAAGTTTCCTTCTTCATTCTCACCGTCTTCAACCTCAGAAACACTTCAAAGAAACCCATCTGTATTATCTCACTGTAATCCTTCTCCAATATTGAAGTGTTTTAAAGCGTTTTCGTGCACCAAAGTGAGTTTAGAATATGTTTTTACGCATTTACATACATTTCTCCTTTGGAAACATGCACTAAATCGACCATTAAATATTTTCTTAAGGTTTGAAAAAGTGGTTTCTTCGTCATTAAGAAACTGGAAAGTTACTTCAAAATCATCTTTTTGATCGAAAAAGTTTAAGGCTGAAAGTTGTTTGTGGGATGAGTACAAAGAGAAAATTGTTCGTTAAAACAAACCTGCGAATCATGCCTTGTCCGCGAGTTGTAACTCGTGGATAAAACTCCATCCGCTTGAAGGGTCACAATTTTTCTAAGTTAAACATATTCATAAGGCTTTTTCCACGAGTTGCGACTCGCGGATAAACGTCCATCCGCACAAACATTATCAAAGGGTCTATTTTTCTAAGTCAATCTCGCGGGTAAAGTGGTATCCGCAGATTACAACTCGCGGATAACACGTTACCCGCAAGTCCCAAAATGAACAAATTTTTCAAAGTATAAACCTGCGGCTCAAGGTCCATCCGCAAGTTACAACTTCCAGGTAACCTTTCATCTACAGGTTGGTGTGGTTCATGACTTAGAATTAAAATTCAAAACCCAACTTTCACTCAAAGTTTCATCCGAGAGTTGCAACTCTCGGATGATACTTCATCCGCAGGTTTTGATCAAATTTTTCTATGTCTGGATTTTCAAAGTGTTGAGCTCACTTAATAGTTCACTCGTTCAGAGGTTTTAAATCTTGTCTAAGGCTGTTTCTTGTGAACTAATCTGAGTTGGGACTGCTCTTGCAGACTTTGGTTCTTCAGATGGACTTTTCTTACGGAGAAGTCTTATGTAGAAGCCCTTTGACAAATCAAATTAATTCTATCCAACGCCTAACACAAGAAACACCTCTGAACAAGTAAAATACTCACTGCAAATACATATCTGACTTTCAATTGTTTTGAAAGATACAATGGCATCTCATTCTCATTCTGGAGAGTATGTTCCACTCCCGAGCCCCCAACACTCAGATCCTAACCAACAATCCGATGAGGAAATAACCTCGAGATCGGTAGCTCTACCCACCAAGAGCCTCAGAGCAAATTTTCCCTGGATGCATGTGGCTCGAAATAAAACGAAATAACTTCCTTCTTGACCCAGCCTTCCTAAATAAAACCAAGGAAGATCCATCAATCCGCCTTCTAACCGAGTTGTCGAACCGATCCTTAAGTGCCACCGAATATCATACGCCCTAACCAGCCATCCTGGCCCTCGCCCATCTCATGTCTATGTCCAACAATTCTGGCACTCCCTCACCTATCACCCCGATCCGAACAACCATCACATTATTGGTGATATTGAAGATCATACTATCGAAATTCCTTTCTAGAAATTTCGCCACATCCTACGCCTCCCTTGCCGCCCTGATTTCCCAGGCCGCCCTGAATACGACGAAGAGTTTCCTGAGGAACAGATCTACAGAGAAATTCAACAACTAGGCTATGATGGCCACTTCGGCAAAGCGTCAGAATTCTTCCGCCGAAAGCTTCTAGGCCATTGGTACTACATGTACTCCATTCTAGAACGATGCCTTACAGTCAAAGCCTCCGGCGCTGATTGAGCATGCCTTCAAATCCTTCGTATCTTTCACAACCAAGCATACAACCTCCACCACAATTACTCTTGGACTTTGTGGACCGAGTTGATAAGCAAAAGGGACCCGCCGAGCAAGAAAATTTGTCCCAGCCCAGTGATTTCTTCAACTCATCATTTATCACTGCTTGACACAGATTCTGGATATCCATCGCAGAGATCATGAAGCTGGGGTGAGAGACTTTCAGATAAAGTACTTTCACCGTCCTATCTCTCCCCCAGGATCCAAGTCAGGCCAATACCAGAAGAGCTACTCGCATATGCAGATCAAGAATCTCAAGGCATTAGGAGTTTTAGAGAGAGAAATGCTCCAATGGCCCAGCCAGGACCGGCTGAGCCTACTCAAGGAGCCAACCCCGAGATATTAGGTTTAGGGGGAGCGCAGAGAGAAAATGTTGATGAGAGAGGTGAAGAGGGTAGAGGGCCTGAGGCATCTAAAGCAGGAGATAGAGAAAGTGAGGAAACGCATACTGCTCACCTTTCTCCTATATGAATTCCATCTCCACAAAATGATGATCAGGATGACGATGATGATGTCACTCCCCCCGCCCAAGTTCCAACTCGCTCTCTTGTAACTTTGCGAGAGATAATCAGGAGTCGAGGGGGAGTTAAGACTATAGTTGAGAGCTCCCAGCCACCGAAAAGCCGGGCAGCCACATCTGCTACTGGCGCTCATGTGTTGGGCGCCAGTATTTAAGAAGCCACCACTAGCCCAGTGGTGCGTGCACAAACCCCACCAAGCCACTCACTGGTTTCTCAACAAGCCAGTGTTTCATCTTTCTACGGGATACAAGCAGATGAACTATCTGCAACTCATTTGGAGTTCGCGGATATTGAACAAGGCAGACAACAGCCCCAGTCGCCGCATGCAATTCAACCACAATCGAGTCTAGAGCCCTTTGTTATTGAAAAATCTTTGGTTAGGACACTCGAGTATCTTCATAAGCAACGTCTGAGTGATGTTGCCAAAACACTCGAAGCCGTGCACACTGATAGTGCGCCGGTGATGATGAGTGGAAGTCCTGTGATGGCCACATCACAGCCAACCATGAGCACAGGCCATCAAGGGACCTCTACGGAGTCTCCCGAGATGCAAACGGAAAGCCTAAGTGGCCCCGGGTTACACCCGGACTCAGTGTCCAAAATCGAGTTTGCTGAGTTTAAGGCACTCATGTCAAAACAATTAAGTGGCATGTTCACCTTTATGACTCAGCAGCCGGTCACAAGCCCCTACTCCAGACGAAGCTAAGCGCACTTTCCACTCACTTCTCAAGGCTTTATTAAATATCTTCTACAAATGCACTTCTTCTGGAAATATTGAACATTAAAGCTTCCGGATCCTCATCTAATCAATCAACAAATCCCTTAGTACACCAAATGGGAGAGCGTCTAAAAATAAGTGCCGAATCATGTCAAGCCGCTGCTCAGTGTACCAAAAGGAAGCATGAAGATCAGGATGATACTGAACACCACGAGGGGGAGAAAAGAGCCAGATCCGCTGGCAAAGCTCGCATGATCTTCAAAGAATCAGCTCAGCCCAATCCAAATCAGTCTGTTCCGTCTCGCCTAGCAGGGCCCATGGAAGCAGAAGCAGAATTCCCAGTAGAGTCTCTTGAGGAATCTGTCTCAGGAGCTCAGCTAACTCTTGTTGTCTGGGAAGAACCCGAGAATTTCACAACCTTCATTGAAGAAGAGGAAATATTGACCGTTGTTCCTCTGAGGATGTTTGATCCTATAGAAGTTATTATAATTGAATCCGATGAAGAGGAATAAGAAGCAAGTGAAGATCAACTAAAAGAGTCGCTGCGAATCGAATATGCTGGTGAAGAAGGTGTAGATCCACAAGAATTTGAATCTGAGTTCCAATCTAACAATCCAGTATCATCTTCACCATCTCCATCTGCCATTCAAGTACCTATACCAGTTCCATCTCCAGCTCCAATTCAACTAGTCTAACAAGGCACTACCAGTCCGTTAATAATTCCGGTCGTTCCGGACCAATCTTTTGAGCCTGCTGAGTCTACACGAAGATATCCTATCTTTCAAGAGCGCTTAGATGTTCCAACTTCTTCCTATGCTGCCTCAAATGTACTTAAAGAAATCACTAGGCTGCAACCAGGGACGTCAGGAGGTGCGAGTACTTCTAAAAAATGAGAAGAACGACACACTGAAAGGGTAACTGCTCAAGCCATTGACTGGGTAAAGCAAAGGGTAAGGAACCCATATATGGAAGAAAAGTTCAAGAGAATGTTTGTTTGTCAATTAAAGACTGTAGAGCTGACTTAGTCTGGTCCGTAGAAGGGATGGAGCAATGGGACAGATCTGTATATGTTGCCATGATCAGAAACTTCAAAAAGAGCAAAGAGTCGTTAAGGAACAGGTCGCCGATCGTTAAAGTAATAAAGATTAAGTTCGACAACTTCCTTAGCAGCTTCTATCGCATCTTCGAAGTAGAACGAGAAGACAAAACTTTCTCTGAGTTTACAGATACAAACTTTCCTAACCTTTTCTTGTAGGATCTTGAGTTTATATATCTTCATCTGCTTCATAACAAGAGTAGAGATCCGATACATCAAAACGCTTAACGATGCATTATCAAGTTCCTTCGCTGCAATCTTACATTCTCACTAATCTTTGATTTTCAAATGGCGTTAGAAGCTAGACAAAGAAAAGTTAATCTCTTGCGCCGAATCAAGATACTCTGGCCCTGGAACGTTTGTGTTTTTCGAAAGCGACCACATCACTAATGGTCGAAGTAGTCTACTTAAACTCCCGAAGAAAGAAGTTGTAGGTCCCAAAAGGTTTCCCTAGTGAATTGTTCTAAGCTGTAGAGGGGGGGGGGGGGGGGTGAATACAACTTTTTAAAACTCAACACTCTTTTCTTAATGTTTGTGTATACTATTAACAAGTGTTAATTACAAACAAGCTTGACTGCGGAAAGGTTCAAGCTGAGATGACAGATACAACAGATGTTCAACTAATCTAAGACACACTCAGACTAGATACAATGAATACACTCACTTAGATGAACTCACTCATTTTACAAGACACAGATGGACTGCTTGAATAAGAAAAGCTTGGACACACGTTACTGTTTTATTCAAGCAGACTTCCATGCATGGAATAACACACCTCAATGCACGATCTGAATTTCTCACTCTTGGTTATATTACAATCCTTGGAAGCTTCCTTTTATACTCTCAATGAGAATCTAGGTGATGCTTCTTCATTGGACGATGAGATAGTGGGATGTCTTTCCAAAAAGACAAAACAACTTTTCTGCATATTCTGATAAAGCAGACTTGTCTTTATGTGACAGAATCTTTGTCTTTTCCTTTTTGTCTCTGTTGCATAAGGCTTTAACCAAAAGAGGAATGTCAACTTTGCATCTTTCTTATTTTGTTAAGGCCACTTTGATATAAGAAATGGTCTGTCACCCATTTCAAATATCCTTTTGTCTTCATGTAACAGAACAGCATAGGCATGCTTTTGCAGTTTCTGTTTTCCACTTTGTCTTCGACTTGTAAACTGATCTTGTAGTCCAAAAAAACACATGAGGACTTGGGAACATATTCCATTAAGTGTTTGGCCTGTTCACAAAGAACAGACCACTTAGAATCTGTCCAAGCTGCTCAACACAAGAGAGCAGTGTTGACATTTTATATCCAGCCTATTCAGCAGACAGAACAGCTTGGAAAGTCTGCCTTTTTTGTAACGAATGCAATAGGGTAAATAGCTTTGACTTAACAGTGTTAGTGCACCCTGTGTGACGATAGCAGTCTAAGTATTGATGATATTTTGTAATAGTCAAATTGTTCGTAATTGCATATTAATACATGTTCGATATATGTTTGTTATATGTTTGTTATATGTTTGATATATGTTTGATATTGTTATTGATTGTATATATGTTTGAACTTGGTTGTAATTGATGTTTTACAGTAAGTTCAAACATAAGTTCAAAGGTAAGTTCAAACATAAGTTCTAGAACAAGTTCTAAGACAAGTTCTAGAATAAGTTCAAAGCCCTAGATTCGAACTTATGGTGGACAAGTTCATAGGCTTGGGCCTTCTAAACTTGTCCAGGGCAAGTTCGAATCCGAGGCCTATAATTAAGAGTAAATCAGTTTTGATTAACAATCTTTGCAGAATTTAGCATTAGGGCGATTACGAACTTGCAGAGACGTTTAGGTGTGTTCTTGGAGAGAATCACGTGTCGGGACGTTCGGGTTTACGTCTATCATCATGTGTGTCTCCGTGTTTCGTGTGCGTGATCGATCTGTTAAACCGCAAACGAGGATTCCGCACTCATTGGACGGTGTCGCGTCAAGATTGGATCCGTAGGTAGGTGACCTTACAAGTGGTATCAGATCCATAAGGGTGTTCATCGTGTTCTTCGTCTTCATATTCAACATTCTTGGTTTCTTGGCGTTTTGGACGTTAAAATCACTTTTTTAATCAGTGTTTCGAGTTATACAAGCAGGGTAACGGAGAAAAGTTCACAGTAGTTCATTATTTTAGTAGAAATCAGAGTTTTTAACACTAAAAACTTTGGTTTAAACTGAAAACTTGAAAATATCAAACTTTCAGACGTTTCTTGAACTTGCGGTGCTCGAACATAGGGGGTATTAGGGTTTATTCGAATTTGTCAGAAAATTCAAACTTGTCAGAAAATACGCTCCTCTCGAACTTGATTTAGGGTTTCATTCGAATTCGGCTGACATTTGAACTTGCTAGCATTCGAATTTGTCAGATTTTGAATTTGTCAGAAATCTCGAACTTGCCAGACCTATGAATTTGTTGATTTCGAACTTAAACAATTTCGAAATTAATTTCAAACGAATTTAATTTTAAACTAATTCGAATTTCCTTAAGTTCGAAAGGGTTTAATTAAATCAATTCTAAATTAAATTACCTAAGTTCGAATATAAAAAGTTTAGAAAGGATGACCAGTTTACAAAAGTTTATCGGAATGGACCACGAGGTCGGCAAGGCAAATTCTCCACCGATATTGATGAAGTTGGAAGAGTATTATTGGTGGAAGGATAGGTTCGTTGATTTTGCTCGTTTCAACGATATGGGAATGTGGATTTGTATGGATGAGGGATATGTGCCACCTACGCAAGAATTTGAAGGTCGTCAAAGAGTCTTATCATACCAAAAGATGAAGGATGATGATAAAAAACTATATGAGGCCGACAACCGAGCTTTCTCGATTATCCGAATGGCGTTACCTCAACAAATTCTACACACCATGAGAAACCATAGGACTGCTAAAGAGTTATGGGATGCTCTAGAGAAAAGGTGTGAGGGAAATCCACGAGTTCGCAAGAGTAGGATGGAGATGCGGAAACAACAATTTGCAATTTTCAAAGCTCTGAAGAACGAAACACTTGATGAGACAATCACGAGATACTTTCATCTGTTAACGGAGCTTGACAATCACAATGTTGTTTACCAAGAGACTGAGAAAATTGAAAAACTTCTAGATGCTTTACCGACGAGGTGGGAAATGTACACCGCTTTAATTAAGCATGATGAAGAGAAGTTCGAGACTCTCACACTTGAAGGAGTAGTTGGAACTCTGAGGGCTTATAATTTCAAAATACTGGAAGAGGAAAGGGAGGTTGAGCAGGTTCAAGATCCTGAAATGTATTTCGGGAAGACAAAAACATCAATTGGTGGTGATGTAAAGACGAGTGCCACAGCTTATTTCTCAGGAGAAGAATCAATTCAAACAGCTGTTATAGAATCGAGCGGTAGGGCATTCTTACGGTTTTCGAAACCGGAAGAAAGGTCAACTCAATCAGCATCTACGTCACAAGGATACATAAACATGCCAATGAGCGCAAAATCAGCTGAAGATCATCTGAATCTTTTGGCTTCATTTGTCGCCATGCACGACAATTGCGTTCAATGGAAAATCAACGATCCTGCGCTATGGGATGAAGACTACGATCAGGTGGATCCTGATGACTTGGAGGAAATGGATCTTCAATGGCAACTGGCCATGGTGACTCAGCGTGTCAAGAGGTTCATGAAAAAGAATGGGGAAAAATCTGAGCGTAGGCAACAACAAAGTTGGGTTCGATAAATTTAAGGTTAAGTGTTATAACTGCCAAGGATTAGGACACTTTGCACGAGAGTGTCAACGACCCAAAGTTGAGAACTATAGAAATCAATCTCAGGGAAGATATCAGTCCTGTAGTTCGGGTAATCAAGCTAACATCGCTGGTTTGTTAACTAATGTGACATCTGACAGATAACTTGATGGAACTTATGATTGGTGTACTCATTTGGAGTCTAATGCTAGAGCCTTCATGGCTGAAGTGACAGAGACTGGGGATGATGGAGCAGAGGACGTAACAGAGGACAACGAACAGAATTATACAAGTCCTGTGTTGGTAGAGAAGTCAGACAATCAGACCATTCTAGAGTTTGTCGCACAGATGTCTAACGTGGAATCGGATCACAAAATGGTAATTCTGAACTTTTCTACATTTCGTGACTTATGTGTTTTATGTGCTACTTCCAATGATAGATTGAACTTAGTTCTAGAAACACATAACAATCCAACTACTCAAATAGACTCATTAAAATCAGATAATGCTAGTCTCGTAGATATTAAAGAAGATCTTAGGAATAAGCTGAAGGTAGATGCTCAAGATGTTATAGTTCTAAAAGACAAATTAAGTGAACAATGTGTCAGAATAGAACTTATGTATGAACATGTTGAGGGTTTAACCAAAGAACTTACGATTAAGGAGGTCAAGCTAGCTGAATCAAGAGTTAAATTTGCAGAGGTAAATAATAAGTTAGAGAAGTTTAGGAAATCTTCACTAAATCTAGGGAAAATCTTAGATGTTCAACGTCAGTCTAAGAAACCAGTAGGTTTAGGTTATCGAGAGAGTCCTCCACCTTTCAACGATAATTATGTGCCTCAACCTCAGGTAAAAACGGATAAACCAGTCGAGTCAAAGGTAGCAGCTGAAACTGTGTCTAAACTTGATAAGAAAAAAACTGACACTAGTGAGACACTAAAATCAAAGGGCACTCATAAGAAGTCGATGGATAAGATGTTTTGCTTTAGATGTCATGAGAGGAGACATGTTGCGTCTAGCTGTCCATATAAGAAAGTAGAGTCTACACCTTCTAAACTAGAGTCTAGACCTACTGTTGGAAAGCCTGAACAATATAAACCATCACCTAGTGTAGCTAGCACAAGTGGTTCTCTAAACACTAAGAAAATTGTGAATGCCACACCAAAGACTGCTGTTAGACAAGTACCTGTGTCCGTTAGACCAAATGAAGTGGTTACGACTAATTCGCCGAATAGAGTCCCTAATCAGTCTATGTCAGGACCTCACCAAGCTTATAGGAGTACAACACCTAAAAGGGCTTACACTCCTATTAGGTCTCACACTCCTCAAAGACATCAGACACCAGGTAGAGCCCAGGGATATCAATCTGAAATGCCTTATAATAGAAATTATTTGAGGGCTCAAGAGCAGGTGCCTACCCAAAGGCCAAGAGTGAACTTAAATCACTCTGCACCACAACAGGTTTTCAATCAAACACCCAAGTCACCTGAAAGGAGAGATGGGTATTTGAAGGAGTTCACGTACGTGGATGAGAATGGTATTACCAATTCACTCATGGCTTGGGTTCCCCGTGATAACTAACTTCTTTTCTTTCATGTGAAGGAGATAACTACAGGTCTAAACAACAAGTGGTTCGTCGGCAGTGGTTGCTCTAGGCACATGACTGGGGAAAGGAGTCTGCTCACAGTCTTCAAGGGAGGGAACAGGGGATTCGTATCATTCGCTGGGAATAAAGGAGGTCATATCACTGGTACTGGAGTGGTCACTAATTGGACTATCAAACATGATCAAGTTTACCATGTTGATAAGGTTGATCATAATCTCATTATTGTATCTCAAATCGATGATAAGAAGAACTCAGTACTTTTTACTGATACTGAGGCGTTAGTGTTGTAACCGGGATTTAAAGTACCTGAAGAGTGGATACTGATGAGAGCCCCAAGGAAGAATTATTTGTACATGATGGACATGAATAAATCAGATTAATTGATGGGACCAATATGTCTTCTATCCAAAGCTTCAGAGTCAGAATCCATTTTATGGCACAGACGCATGGTCTGGTGCAAGGTGTCCTATTGAAGAGTTTTCAGTTCGACGACAAGTGTGTACCGTGCTAGAAACGCAAACAACACAAGAAGTCGCACAAGTCAAAGACTCAGAACTCGAAAGCTTCCACCTTCGATTTGCTGCATATGGATCTCTTCGGTCCTATCAACAACAGGAGTATAGGTGGTAGTTGGTATTGTTTAGTTATCACTGATGATTACTCACGTTTTTCATGGGTTTTCTTTTTAGGTACGAAGGACGAAACAGCTGGAAAATTTATTGGGTTCTTAGACCAAGTCGAAAACTCCTATGGGACGAGGGTAAAACGTATCCGGAGTGATAATGGAACAGAATTTAGAAACACAGTAATTGGTGTATATTTCCTATCCAAAGGCATAGTGCATCAATTTAGTGCACCATATGAGCCACAACAAAATGGGGTGGCAAAACGGAAAAACAGGACTTTGATTGAGGCAGCAACGACCATGCTCTCGGATTCAAAGCTTCCTACCAGGTTTTGGGGGGAGGCAGTGAATACCGCATGTCACGTTTTAAACCGGGTCCTTACTGTCAAGTCACTGAACAAAACCTGTTATGAAATTCTGAATAAAAGACCACCAAATTTAACAGGCTTTGAACCGTTTGGGGTACCGTGTACATTATTAATAACAAAACATCAACCTAAGTTTGGTGAAAAGGCTGACGAAGGATATTTCCTAGGTTATGTGCCTAACTCACCAAACAAAAGGGTGTTTAACAATACAAATGGTACGGTAGAAATTGTGTTTAACATTTATGTTACAAGTTATTCACATGAGCTCCAAACATGTCCTGAGTGGTTATTTGATTATGACTTATTGTTTGAATCATTTAACATACCAGTTAGTAGAAATGCAGGTACAATGGAGGATGACTTCTCGTCCTAAAACTTGAATGACCACAATCAAGGTTTTCCAAAGACAAGCATTCCATCAACCTCTGAGCCTACAACGACAAAAGAAAGATCTCCAACAGAGAACGAACCTGATTTACTACAAACGAGAATCAGGCTAGTACTTCTAATTTCGAAGACAGTGATCATGAGGAAGAAAATGTACCGTCTGAAGTCGTACCTCCGTTAGGTGAAATAGGATCAAATTTAGGAGACAATCTTAGGGTCGATGAGATTGAGACATCATGGATAAAAAAGGATCATCAAATTGAGAGCATCATAGGAAATCCGCATACCGGTGTGAGAACTAGGAGTAGTGTGAATAATAACATGGTGCTGTTACGATGATCAACGACTTAGAGGCTTTTCACACTTTTCTTTATGTGTGTTTCATCTCGCAAGTAGAGCCGAAGAATGTGCAAATGGCACTGAAAGACAACTCTTGGGTTGAAGCCATGCAAGAAGAACAGTAACAATTCAGAAAGCTTGAAGTGTGGGAGTTATTTCCACTACCTCGAGGAGAAATTGCAATAGGAACCAAATGGATTTTTAAGAGCAACAGAGATGATCGTGGTATTTTTACTCGCAACAAGGCAAGGCTTGTGGTAAAGGGATTCAACAAAGAAGAGGGAATTGATTACAACGAGGTGTTTGCACCAGTGGCAAGGCTCGAGGCAATTCGTCTGTTTATGGCTTTCGCATCCTTTAAGCGATATAAAGTCTATCAGTTAGATGTAAAGAGTGCATTCCTGTATGACAAGGTGAAGGAACTGGTGTACGTGGAACAACCGCATGGGTTCACTGAGCTAAAGTATCCATAACAGAGTGTATCAACTTGATAAGGCTCTGTATGGATTGCATCAGGCACCAAGGGCATGGTATGAGACGCTGTCAACTCATCTTTTGGACAACGGGTTTGAAAGAGGGAGAATTGATAGTACATTCTTCGTGAAGAGAAAGGGAGAAGATTTTATCTTAGTACAAGTGTAATGTGATAACATCATTTTCGGGTCATCAAACGAACAGATGTGCAAAGATTTTGAGAAGGTGATGAAATCAAAGTTTGAGATGAGTGCTATAGGAGAGCTGAACTTCTTTCTGGGTTTGCAAGTTGAACAGAGGAAGGAGGGCATGTTTATCCATCAGACGAAGTATGTCTACGATATTCTGGAGCGCTTCAGGATGGAAGGAACAAAGCTGACTGCTTATTTTTGTACTCCGATTCAAGTGAATCACAATCTCGGACCGGGTGCAGAAAGTGATACTGATGTGGATCCGACTCTATATTGGGCCATGATCGGGTCACTCATGTATTTAACTGCTTCTAGACCTGACATTATGTTTGTTGTGTGTATTTATGCAAGGTTTCAAGCAAATTCGAAAGAGATGCATATGAAAGCCGTGAAGCGGATTCTGAGGTACCTGAAGTCAAAACCTAAGCTGGGACTTTGGTATGATGCTGATAGTGATCTGGAACTAGAAGCATACACGGATTCTGACTATGGTGGTTGCAGCTTGAACTGGAAATCAACAACTGGAGGTTGTTAGTTCCTTGGAGGGAGGCTCGTATCCTGACAATGCAAGAAACAGAATTGCGGGATTACGGTTTGTCAGGTTTTGTGGATACAACAACAATTGCGGGATTACGGTTTGACTTACACTTATACTCCCATCAAAACAAAGCACATAGACATAAGACATCATTTTATACATGATTGTGCTGAAAAGAACTTAATAAAAGTGGTAAAAGTGGCAACGGAAGATAAAAATGCAGATTTATTCACTAAAGCTTTTGATAAGTCACGCTTTGAGTTCTAAGTTCAACTAAATGGCATGCGTAATCCAGAGTAACTTAACGTTAGCAGATTTTATTTCCTTGTATAGTAAGTTAGTAGATTGGTAAAATTTGTTTCCTTATATAGTAGGTTAGTTTATTAGCTTATCTTAAAAATGAAAAACAAAAAAAAGAGAGAAAACCATAAAAATTTCAAAAAAGGAGAATATCGAAAAATGAGTTAAGTCATAGGTTCAAAGTGACGATAATTAGCACAGTCTAAACAAACTCAAAGTGTTAAGTTTTCACTCATAATGCACCATAAATTCTAAGTGATGCAAAATTTCTTGTTTGATGTGTTGGTAGGCATAATACACTAAGGAAATCCTAACAGCTAATAAAATATTCATAAAAAAAGTCATATGTGTAACTAACTTAGATGTATGACCAAATGGTCTTAATTTCTATGTTAGAGACATACAGACAATGAATCTAAATGAGGTATGCAAATTTTCCGGGGGATGTATAACAACATCAAATACATCTTAAAGAAAAATAAAGAAAAGAAAAATTTTGATAAAGAAGAGGGAGTCAAAACAAGTCGCTTTGTTGTACGTAAGTACAGACCTGTCACCTCTGTTTTGACTCGAGTTAGCAAGGTAAGTTGCTTTGTTTTACGTAAGTAAAGACCTTTCACCGCTGTCTTGCTAACTTTAAATAAACTCTATGACAAACTAAGACACTCTATTGTATGTGAATACAGAACTGTGTCCCGACGTTTGCCTTTTAAGAAATTTGCAATACCGAAAGTTATAATCATTGTGTGTCTGCCTTGATCATAGAAGTATATCTAAGTATGGGACACGTAAGGTAATTTCTTGATAAATAAAAAGGCCAAGGGAAATTCCGAAGTGTTAAATGTTTAAAGGGAAAATCATACCGACAATCGACTGGAAATGTATATCACGACAAACAATCAAAGGAATCAAAAATTCGTAAGTTGAAAGTATAATACTGAAGGTGCGTTTGACATCGCTATCTGATTGAACGTTGTTTGATTTTCTCGCAAAAATATTCTGTTAGTAAAGGTAGTAATTTTTAAAGTACTTTTGAGTAGTTTAAGTTTTTACTTATTTTGTTTTTTTTTTTTTTTTTTTCTTCTCGTAGGCCCACGTACGTTCTTCGGAAGTTCTTTTATTGAATACACAAATTTGCGTGAAAGCTGTAACAATGTGATGATCTGCAAGTTTGTAAAATTCCGTTACAACGAAAAAGTTGAAAAAGTTAAATTTTATTCAAGTATTTTCAAAAGTTTTCACTTAAGTTCGAAATGTCAGACAAATCGAACTTAATCTCGAATTTGTCAGGAAGTTCCACTAACTGCTAAGTTCGAAGGTAGTGGTATAAATAGGTCAACAGTACTTCATTTAAGGCACCTACCCTCGAATTTGAAATCTCGAACTTGTGCTCCGGCGATTTCGAACTTATCCTCGAACTTGCAGTTTCTCGAATTTCCTTCTATTCCTCGAAGTTTTCACTTATTCTCGAACATACACATATAATTAGGTATAGTACTCATCATAATACTAAGTATGTGTAGTTTAGGACATTATTGTGGTAAAAATTGAGTTTATTTGATGTTTATAAAGAGTTGAAACTCGGTGGTTAAAATAAAGCATAAATAACTTCGAGTAGAACCCAATAGGACAAGATTATACTGTTGATTAAGTCTAATGAGGTTAAAATCTGGGTTTTTAGCTTGAAAGTGACCGACTTTGAACTTGTTCTTCAGGTTCGAACTTGTCAGAAAGTTCGAACTTGTTGAAGTTCGAAGTCTGTCAAGTTCGAACACATATTTCGAATTTATTCAAATTCGAATGGTTTTTAAATTATGTCGAACTTGTCTAAGTTCGAATGTGTTGGATTTCGAACTTATGCAAGTTCGAAGTTAAGCAAATTCGAAAAAACAAGTTTTATTTTATTTTAATTACTAATTTTGTTTGTTGATTTTGTGTGCAGATATGGGTGAGCGTGCTTTTTACAATATGCACAATATGGTAATGGCAGTGGATCTCTAATTGCCAGAGGCGCAGCCGTATCGTCAGATGATAACGTTCCTGACTCAATCTCGCGTATCGTATGCACTCACCCACAACATACAAATTACGCTGACGTACGTTCGACAGTTCTGGGAGGATCTGTTAGTAGATTGCTCGGTTACGCCTACAGTACTAAGAACAAGAGTGGGTGGACAGCCAATAGCATTTTCAGGTGATATGTTGAGGCAGATCTTACAGCCAGGATCTGAGGAACAAGAAGCAGGGCCGATAGATTTTCCACTACCTATTAGGCAAGCTACATTTTTGAGAATGGGATATGCCCAGGACATTACAAAGGCGTCATATGTTAAGAGTGGGCTGATTGGACAATGGAGGTTTCTTGTCCACGTCATTATGGTGTGTTTTGTACCAAAGAAGGCGGGTTTTGACACTATGGTGTCTAAGTTGCAATCGGCTTTGATTGCTTTGGTATATAATAAGAAATTCTATTTTTTCGTGATGTTTATCGGGGAGTTTGTGCACCAGATCACAACTTTAGTCAAGGAAAGATTTGTGATGTATCCACATTTCACAATGATGATAATACGCCACTTCTTGCCGAATTTGCCACCACTTCCAGATCAAAGTGGCGTGGCCTTGATTGATAAGAGAATTTTTGCTGACTGCCAAACCCATAACGCTAGAAAGGCTGAGCAGGTCAGGCCCCAAGTGGCACCATTGTTTGGGGCAGTTATTGATCCTGGTTTTGTAGCCCCGGAGGGTGAAAATTGGATAGGTGAAGCCCCGCATCAGCAACAACAACAACAGCAACCGCAACAGCAACAACCACAGCAACAGCAACAGCAACGACGCAGAGCACCAGCAAGTAGACCTCCGGTTGCTAGAACCTTTTCTCGTCAACAACCAACCACTACAGCTGCTGGACCATCAACGGAAGCTACCAGCCCGTCGAGTTCGGCTCCCCAATACGATCAGAGGGCACAAACTCAGGAAGAAATATGGGCGCAGGGAACAGCCGCGGAGCAAAATATTGCTGAACAAGTGGTTCAGGATGATTTAGAGCCTCCAGCTGATTTCCAGGATATTTTTAGACAGATTGATGAATACCAGCTTTCTGATGCTGAATTTATGGACACTGAGGTCCAGGATGAAGAAGAAGGTGCAGGTGCGAAGAAACAGACTCTGGCTGAAGGTCACGTTGAGACAGCCTCCGAGTCTAGTTCTGAAGCTAAAGCTGAGGATCCAGATATCATGATTGAAAGATATGGATCGAGGTTAGTTGTTAATGAAAGGAGATCAACAAGACCGGCTCTAATTGATGAAGAGACCGAAGAATCTGAATATGAAGAAGAAGAAGAAGTTCGTCTCGTTCCTAGGCATAGGGCGAGAAGGCATAGGTTTATGCAGGGAGCTCCATCCACTTCAGCCTCTCCAACTGTGATAGCGACAGCTCCACCATCATCAACCACAGCTCCATCTACATCTGCCCCCATTCCATCAACTTTGACTTCCTTCACAGAAAATCAGCGGTTCACCGAATTGAAAGGAAAAGTGGACTTCTAAACAGTCCAGATCAAGAAAATGCCGAGTTGAAGGAAGTCGAAGCTGGGAAAGAGTTGCAGCAGCATAATGTTCGACTAGATCAAGAAAATGCCGAGTTGAAGACAACAGTGGCTTGATCAACAGGGTCAAATCAAGACGATGCAGACTCTCATTGAGCGGATTTTAAAAGATCTACGAGCTCAGGGGGAGATTAGCTGCAAGGAGGATCAGTTGAAAGTGTGGAGAGAAGATGACGAAGGCAATGATCCAGATGCCCAAAGAGAAGGTGAGCTAGTAGATCTTTCCCAAAAGACTGCTCAGCAAGCACTCATCAAGGGGGAGCCGAGTCAGTCTAGTATGGGAGAAGGAGGTGAAGCTGAAGCTTCAAAGAATGTTGAGAATGAAATGATTGAAGCATTAATGGATCTTGATGATAAGACGAATTAGGTTTTGATAAAGAAGAGCTTGAGGAAGGGGAGTTCATTCCAGAGGAAGTAGTGGACTAGAAATCAGATGATGAAGTTATTGAAGATGAGGATGATGATGTTGATGAAGCATTGATCCCGAAGCAGCCTGTAACAGAACAATATGCAGATAATGATCAAAATGTGATAGATTTAAATGAGCTTAACTTAACATCTATGGATGAATTAGAATCTGATCCAGCTGAAAGGGAACAAACGAAAGAAGAAATGATGTGGCTATGGTTTAAGAAGGAGGAGAAGAAGACTGAGATTGCTTTCAAGAAGAAAATGAGATGGCCAAATCCAAGGATGCTGTCTGGAGGTATCCTCAGCTGGTTCTTCGACAGAGAATTGCAGTTGTTTCTGCTGAAAAAAATAGACGGGCTTCAGTATTTGAGGAGAACCTTAAAGGTTTTTAATACATTGCCCAAATGCGAAGTGAAGGAACTGGCTTGGAAGGAGCTTATTAACTTGGGAGACGACCCCTACGCTGAAGTAATAGCAAAAATCATTATAAGGGAGGGGAGGTCTGGAAAGTTTGAAAGGATAAAGTCGAGGTTAGGCAAGAGAGTTGAAGATGAGTCGAGAATAGATCCCCACACTGGCAAACCTTGGGCTAGGATGGTCTACAAGCCAGTCCGGTGTTTGAAGAAAGTTCCATTGAAGTCTATGCCACAGGATGTACTCAGTAACATGAAGTGGTGGTATGTAGACAATGAAATGGCTGAAGCAGTGATGGAGGATCTAGATGAGAATACTATTTTGAAAGTATACGATCCATTGCATCTGATTAATCTATCCAAGAATGACCTGAAAAATCTTCATGATCAGTCGATTTTCTTTCACGAAGGCCGGAGATCTGAAGGCAGGACGTTCCAGAAAGTGGTAAGGGTTTGTATAGAGCAAGGATTATATGCAGGTAGTAGTTTGTATAGACATAGTACTTAGACAAAATATATAGTTAGAAGCTATCATCAAGGGGGAGTCTGGTAGTGCACCCTGTGTGACGATAGCAGTCTAAGTATAGATGATATTTTGTAATAGTCAAATTGTTTGTAATTGCATATTAATACATTCTATACATAAGTTTGTTATATGTTTGATATATGTTTGATATTGATATTGACTGTATATATGTTTGAACTTGGTTGTTATTGATGTTTTACAATAAGTTCAAACATAAGTTCAAAGGTAAGTTCAAACAAAAGTTCTAGAACAAGTTCAAAGACAAGTTCTTGAATAAGTTCAAGGACCTAGATTCGAACTTATGGAGGACAAGTTCGTGGGCTTGGGCCTTTTTGAACTTGTCCAGGGCAAGTTCGAATGTGAGGCCTATAATTAAGAGTAAATCAGTTTTGATTAACAATCTTTGCAGAATTAAGCATTAGGGCGATTATGAACTTGCAGAGACGTTTAGGTTTGTTCTTGGAGAGAATCATGTGTCAGGACATTCGGGTTTACGTCTATGATCATGTGTGTCTCCGTGTTTCATGTGTGTGATCGATCCGTTAAACCGCTAACAAGGATTCCGCATTCGTTGGACGGCGTCGCGTCAAGATTGGATCCGTAGGTAGGTGACCTTACAAACAGGCCTTAAATTATACCTTCAAGTGCATCAAAAATGTTTGATTAAAAATCTCCCCCTAAGATGTAGAGCAGGTTTGACTGAGGTCTTTTTGTGCCTAACAATCTCCCCCTATTTGCAATAATCAGTCTAAGCTGATCTTATCAGTAATCACTATATATTTTTACAATACATTTGGCTGAAATGAATTTACAACATCAAAGTAAAGTAAAAGATCAGTTTATATATACTGATTTTGATTACATAAACAACACATGTTTTTACAAGAGTACAACTGATGTACTAATGCATATTACAACTGATGTAAAATAGAAGTTACAACTAATGTAGCAAAGTATAACTAATGTATATAAAAATTCAACAAGTTGGACTGTTGATGATGGGAGCAAGTAATGGCAAGCCTGTCCAACCAATGGACAACTTCCATTCTTCATCTACTCAGATAGTAGATGGACTTCAAGGCAGTGGTAGCACTCCTTCTTCAAACATTTGTTCAAGTTCTTCCCTGGTTACATCCAGTTCCTCCATTTCAACTCCGAGGAATATGAAACTGGGATGTTGAAGCTCCCCTCTTTCATAAAAGCCTCTAAGCTGATCCCAGATGGTTGCTCTCCACTTTATGGATTGCCTAAAGGAGTTTGCAAGTCTGAATGCAATAAGCTGTTTGAGACCAACCTTGTGCAAGTCTGATGCTCTTTGAAAGCAGTTCTTCTTTGTAAGGGGATCTACTAAAAATACCCCCAGCTCATGTTCTTCAATCAGCTTACCTTCCTCATATTCCACTCCTTTAGGCAGGCTATGATCTACTCCTTTGATTTCCACGGCTACATCACCTTGTTCAATCATTATTAGGAGTTCCTCCAGCTCTGTATCATTTCTGTTCCTCTTGGCCTTGATCTTCGGGGTAGGCACTGAGATACCCTTAATTTGTTCTTCTGAGACCAGGCCAAGATCTCTCACTTTTTCCATCAACGTTTTGACGTATGCCCTGATAGTCTTAGCTGTTTCAAAATTAGACTGGCTCAGGGCAATTGCCAACTCCACCCATTCTGTATATCCCATTTGTGCAACATCAGTATATTCATATGCTTCCAGTTCTGGGCCTGTAGCACCCATCCTGGTTATCTGTAGCTTCCACTGTTTGCCTTTTCTTGAGATGGGAACAACTTTGACAATTGATTCCTTCGCAAGTCTTCTGTCAGCAACATCAAAGAACTTTTTCCTTGCCAGGTTGTCAAAGTGAATATGGGCTCTTGCTGAGGATGCTTGCTTAGACTTGGTCACTGAAACCTGAGCACCTTGTTCCTTATCACCTTCCTTTTCAACTGCTGACTCCTTAGCAGCCTCTAGCAATTTTCTTTGAACATACAAAGAAGGCATTTTAATTTTGCTTGCTTCTTTGAATGCCAAAGATCTAGCAGCTTTGGCAGAGGCTTCTTGCTTCCTTAGTCATTCAAGGGCTTGGAGCTGTTCATCTCTGTACTCATCGTATTGCTCCATAGAAACACCCATTTCTTTTGCTCTTACCTTGTAAAATTTAGCTGTGCTGCTCTTAGGTGGTCAGGGTCTACAACTGCTTTCTTCTTTCCTTTGGCTGTTATAGTTTGAACAGCTTCAGGAACCTCTTCGTCTTCTTCTTCTTGCAGAATCAGATGTCTCCTTCTGCTTGGCCTGTCCCCAGGAATGGATTCTTCCCCCTTAGTTTGTGCAGCATTTGGAGATCTAGCCTGAGTAAGCTGAGCAGCTTCAGTGTGATGGGAGACATCCTCAGTGGGACCTATTTGTGATGCATCTGTTGCTTGACCAACAGATGCTGATTTCTCCTTAGAAGGAGAAGAGGTTTTCTCCCCCTTAGACTTAGTCTTTGAGGCAAATAACTTCTCCCCCTTTGAAGGGGATGGCTTAAAACCTTCAACAATTGGTCTGCCTGGAGAAGCAAATTCAGCAGGCTTAGCAGCAGTTTTGGCAGCAGGCTTGGGACCCACCAAGCTATGCACTAAGAAAGCCAGATTGTCATTAACCTCTGCAAGCTGGGTAAGGCAGGTCTGAAGAGAGGAGGACTGAGAATCAGCAATGGAGGACAACTTTAATAGGTTTTCTCTGTTAGAAGCTGTAAACAACAAACTCTGGAGCTATGCAAGATGTAACTCAAGAGAGTCTTGCACATCATCAAGGTTTGCTGACACAGAATTGGACAGAGAGACAATGAGAGTGTTTAAGCTGGCCAATATAGTAGGAAGGGTAGTAGTGCAAGTGGTGAGGAAAGTGGACAGTGGTTGGGAGATGGTTGTCATGGAGGACACGGAGTCCTGTTGAGTAGAAAGGATAGAGGAGAGAGTAGTGGAGATATTGTGCAGCTGTCCAGTGAGTGCAAGCAGCTGGGAGGACTGATCAGCTTGAGAAGTGTTTGGAAAGGAATTCTTGAACAAATCAAAGAATCCCTTGAGCTGTGCAGACATAGAGTCTGAGATTATTGAGGGTAGGGAAGTCATGGAATTTTCCAAAGAACCAACTTTGTTGGTCAGCAAAGAAAGCTGATCCTTCAAAGGAAGATATTTAGGGGAAAGAGGAGTACGGGTGGATTGTTTAGATTTTGTAGATGGTGAGGAATGAGAATGTGATGATGATGAAGCAGGTGATTAAGGATGTGATGGAGAGGGTAGGGTTACTTTTGATAGAATTTCCATAGCAGGGGCATAAGTAAGATGGCCCAGCTTGGAAGGGTCAATAAGTCCTTTAGCAGTGGTTGTAGCTGCTTCATCAGGAGAAAGGGTAGGAGAATGTGGCCTTTCAGATGCTTCTTGTTTTACAGCACCTTCTTCAAAGCCTGGGGTGGTTCCATCAGCAGCACCTTGGTTTATAGGTGCTTTATCATGGGGAGATGGTATTTGCATTTCAACATCAGCAGTGGTGAAACCTGCTGATGCAATGTGCATTTGAGGAGCAGCCGCACTAGAGGGATGGTCTGTTCCCTGTGGTTCATCAGCTTGCGAGGTTAGTCCTTCAGCAGCTGCTTGGTGTATAGCAACTGCATCACTAGGAGCAGAAGTTTGAGGCTGATCTACTGGATGGTCTAATCTAGCAGGTTTGTCACCTTGTGCAGACTCAGGTTGTGTAAGAGGAGTATGTAGTGGAGACTGTGTGGACGCAGTGTGGACTGGATGGATTCCATTCTTTCAATACCCCCAGCCTGTTGGGAGGCTGGGATAGTTGATGTGGTAGTCTCCATATGTACAACTGGTTTATGTTTGGAGGAACCAGAGGGTCTAGGCTGACTCTGGGTAGACTCATGTTGGAGTGAAGCCTGCTCCAAGTGTGCTGAACCTTCTCCTATAATAGGAGAAGCAGCAGGGGTTGCTTCTTTGCCAACTGACTCCTGTTGGGAGGGGTCAGAGGGGCTAGTGATATTGTCTTATTTATTCATATATTTATTCAACAATATCATTCTTTTTATGCGCTTAAACATATAAGTTTTGATGCTAAAAGTTAATTTACTTGTCATTTTTATCTGTAGGTTTAATTGAGTACAAGACAAGAAAATAAGATGATTATTTGGGCTTAAAGTGAAATATATGAGAGCTTGTAAGGACGTCCAAAGAAAGCATAAAATTTGAGCTTCTCCAAGTCCAATACCCAACGTGCCAAAATCCATAATATATTTTATTAATCATTTAGGGTTTTGGGATTTATTATATAAATAAAAGAGAGGAGCAGCACAAGGCAGCAGGCGGAGGGAAAAAAATAAAACAAAGGTTTAATTTTCACAAGTTTTTATTGGGAGGCGGCGCAGCTGTAAGAAAAAAAAACATAAGTTCATTTGTTGATTTTCTTTTTTTTTTTTTGTTTCTCTTTATGTGTTTGGTGGCAGGAGGAAGTTTGATACATTAATCAAATATTATTATTATTATTATTATTTGTGTTCTTTCTTTGGTCTTCTGTACCTGCGACGAAAAGCAGAGGCATCAAACAATTTTATGTAATTTTCCTTGGTGAGTTCATGCGCAGAAGAGATAAGCAAGATTTGGATTTTTTTTAATTTTTTTTAAAAGTAATTATGTTTGGTTTTCTTGTTACTTTATTATTGTTAGTTATCAATTTATTTATGGGTAAGTTTATTGTATTTGTCATTGATGAATGAACCCTAAATTTAGGTTTAGTTTTTATTATTGAGTGAGTTGTGTTTATGCCTAGTCGTAAACCTTGAATTTTTTGTCTTAATAATTTTGAGTAGTTTACTATTACATTGTGTCATGTTCTGAAAATATGACTTGCACGTGTAATTAGTTTTATCTTATCGTTTGCTTGTTCTGAAATTATGAAGGTTGCATGCGGTTAGGGTAATCAATTATTCTGAAATTATGATAGTTGAAACTGCTTCTCTAATAACCAGATAAACGTTTGAGTTCAATTCACCAATAACGAAAGTTAACGTGTTTTGAATAGATTAGGTTATAATCGGGTTAGTAGGGTTGATGGTCTATGTTAGCTCGAAATTTCTTAAAAACTCTATCAATCAATTGCACTTTTAAACGAACCAAATCTAGGGGGGGTGATTTAATGATAAATACATTTTACTTATTTGATTCTGTTCTCATAGTTAGTTATTTCGTAGTCGTCTAATTCTTTTTTTCGTTATACTATTAATTGTCATTTTGTTTACTTTGTCGTGTCAACGGTATCCAAAAATCTAAAAAACAACCCCCTTTTTACTCGTTTGCATTTTGTCCACTTTATTTTTGCTAGAGTAATTTTAATTAGTATAAATTGCATTTTCTGTTCCCTGTGGAGACCATCCTGGTCTTACCAGTTTATTGCTATACGATCGGGTACACTTACCCGAGAGTTTATCGGTCGATTTGGTCAGATTAGAGTTTATAAAATTAAGACTGATATTTTCGTATCAGCTAGTATGCTCTGTTGGTTTCTTTTTGGCTAAGGATTTGCGTCTGTTGTAGGATTTGAGGGATGAGGTGGAGGATTGATGTTGTGGAGAGGTGATGAGGGGTACTGTTTGGACTGGTAGTGAGACTTGGTCAGAAATAGGAGGGTTGGCCAGTTCCATAGTCTCAGGTGCCACAGAGGCACCAGCCACAAAGGCTTCAGGTTCAACATATGGAACTAGGGTGAGAAGCCTGCTCCCCTTCAGGCACAGAGGCTGATGGGGCAGACTTGGACATAGCTTTTTTTGCCTTCTTTCTGACAAGCTCAGCTTGAGTCGATTCCAGGACCCTTTTAACAACTTTGGGCCTGGATTTGGATTTTCCTCTGGGAGCAGTCACTGGATCCACCCTCACAGTAGAGGGCCCTTCCACCATACCAAGCAACCTCTGCATTGGTGTAGATAGAGGAGCCTCATTTGGGAGTACAGGGGTGTAGAAAAATCTATTCCCAATCGGGAAAGCAGCAGTATGTAACATAGGCTGAGAGTTATTTAAATGCTCACCACAGACATGCTAAAAGATGAGGCTCAGAAACCGTGGATAGCGAACAACAGCTGGACGTGTTTCCTGCTGCACCAGGTTCCTCAAATTCAAGAAATTCCACCAATCCATGTTCATAGTAGTCCCATCTACGAGCTGTAAGACTATTGGGATCTCATCACGGCTGAGCTGGTCAAAGGAACCAACTTTGCTGCTAAAGCACATTACCACAGAGGCAAACAAGAAATTGTAGGTAAGTGATAGATCTTTTCTAAACAAGTGGCTCCAATCTTGAGTTTTGCTACACCACAGAATCGTAGCAAGTTTCCCATCTGATCATTTTCAGGTTGTGGCTGGTCATACGTTTCAGCCACAAGGAGATGAAAGAACTTCCCTGATAAGACCAGTGGTGATCTCAACGGTCTGAGTCCCATTGAGAATGGTTCCCCTGATGATTTTGGTAGTTTGGTCGTAGGCACAGGTGTACCAAAATTCATACACCATCTCCTGGTACAGGACACCAGGAGAAGCAGTCATGGCGTAGTGTAGAGGGTGAACCTTCAGAAACTCCACCATATTTTCATAACCTTTCCCCACATAGTTTTTGGGAATGGTTAGGTTTGCTATGTAGTTTGTGGGTTTCAGTTTTAGCATCGTGGTAACAGAAGGATGTTTCTGAACATCCTTACCAACGAATACTGGGAGCAAAGGGTTGTTTTGATGACCCATGGTGGGAGTAGTGAGAATATGAGCACAGGACGCTTAGTCGATTTTAGGGTTCTTTGGAAGTTATGGTAGCAGTTGAGGAAGACGAAGATGAAACAGTAGAGGGGGTATTTAGAGGATTTGAATGTGAGTGGGTATGAGAGAGAAAGGTTTGGGCGGTTGATTTGAAAAGTTCTTTAATAGAAAACGAAACGGTTATCAGACCACTTGAGCCCTTTTTTAGTCACTAACACACGTTAACACACATCCGCAGTAATTAAGTTGAATAAATACAAAAATTAAATAACTTAATTGTGAAGAAAGGTAATTAAAATGGATGGTCTAAGCTGTTGATCAAACCTGTGATAGTGTGATGAGTAGGTTCATCACACGCTGTTCATTCCTCAAGCTGTTCGTTCAACCTGTGCAGCTATATAAGGACAGGGTATGTTCAATAGCTGATCAGGTTATAAGACAAAGTCTTGTATGACAGCATGAGAAAGTGAGCAGGCTAGAGGTTTGTTCAACACAACAGGCTTGAAGTTAAAAACTAATTGTTTCAAACCTGTTATACGTTCAAGCTGTTCATGTTTTCAGAAATTTGCTAAGGACAGAAGCATGCAAAGCCTATTCTGTCTAAGCTGTTCTGAGAAACTGGAGCCGTATGAAGCATCTAATATCTTAGATTATCAATGACACTTAGTCACTTTTATTTAACATGCCCAACTTGCTTACAAGGTAATTAAACCTGTTTTCATCAAAAGGCTTGTTGAAAATATCTGCAAGCTGTTCATCTGTAGAGATAAAACTTACATCCACGTTACCTTTCTGGATGTGATCCCTGATGAAGTGATGTCTGACTTCTATATGCTTTGTTCTGGAATGAAATTCTGGATTGTTAGAGATGGCTATAGCACTTGTATTATCATACAGAATATAAGTCTTCCTATATACAAGGCCATAGTCTTCAAGCTGATGCTGCATCGACAGAATCTGCCCACAGCACCTTCCAGAAGCATTGTACTCAACTTCAGCAGTAGAAGTAGAAACTGAGTTCTGCTTCTTGCTACACCAACTTATCAACTTACCACCAAGGAGTTGACACCCACCTGTTGTGCTTTTTCAGTCTAGCCTGTAGCCTGCAAAATCAGAATCTGAATATCCTGTTAGCTCAAGACTTGAGTCTTTGGGTTACCAAAGAGTCCAACCTGGTGTACCCTTAAGGTATCTGAATATTCTTTGCACAGCAACTAGATGTGATTCTTTAGGATCATCTTGAAACCTAACACATAACCAGGTAGCACACATAATATCTAGTCTACTAGTAGTTAAGTATAGCAAGCTCCCAATCATTCCTCTGTAAGCTGTTACTGAAACAGCTTTGCCACTGGCATCTGCTTCCAACTTTGCATTGGTTGACATTCAGGTTTTGATAGGAGCACTTTGATCAAATTTAAACTTTTTCAAAAGATCTAAAGTGTACTTTCTTTGATTTATAAAATTCCATTTAAGGTTTGTTTAAATTGTAATACTAAAAAGAAAGTAAGTTCTCCCATTATACTCATTTCATATTTTGATTTCATGAGTAACGAAAAATTCTTGCATAACTGCTCATTAGTAGAACCTAATATTATGTCATCCACATAAATTTGAACAAGAATAATATCAGACTTCACCTTTTTTATGAACAGTGTGGTATCCACTTTACCTCTGGAATAACCATTGCTCATAAGGAAATCAGTTAGAGTGTCATACCAGGCTTTAGGGGCTTGTTTTAGACCATAGAGGGCTTTGTCCAACTTATAGAAAAAACCTGAATGATGTTCATTTTCAAAACCTGGAGGCTGCTTAACATACACTTCTTCTTGCAGCTTTCCATTCAAAAATGCACTCTTCACATCCATTTGAAACACCATCATGCTCTTGTAGGCAGCATAGGCTAGAAATAAACGAATTGCCTCTAACCAGGCCACTGGAGCAAATGTTTCATCATAGTGAATACCTTCTTCATGTGCTAGAAAACATACAAAAGTTTCCTAAGCTGTCTCATCTTGTCTGCACCCCTTTGATGATGTCACCACTTATTTGATCATTTGGGTGATACCTGATCCACTTAGGATCTTGCATCAATGAAAATTCTCCTGAGTTATTTGTATCTTCAACAGGTCCTGTTGAGCAGCTCTCAAGATTTTCAGACACACTGATATCTTGAGCCTGTTCACTTGTTGATTATGACTCTTCATTGTTGAACATATCAGCAGAGGATTCAAGAAAATCAGTATTGATTGGTTCAGGACATGATGTTGTAATTATGTCAGTACACTAACTCACACAGGGTGTATCAACATAATCATCATCATGCCCATCATGATTAACAGGTTCCACTCCAGATCTAGTGGAAGATTTTGAGTCTTTTTCTTCATGAGTGGAATGCATAAGATAATCAAAGCTGAACTCTCCTAAAACTGATTCAGGAACAACTTTGGTAGAAGCACTCCTTGACTCTTCAAAGGTGACACTGATAGATTCATCTATCACCTTTCTTTTGTTGTTGTATACTCTGTAGGCTTTGGAGATAGTAGATTATCCAACAAACACACCTTCATCAGCTTTAGGTTCAAATTTTGCCAGATGATCCCTCTGATTCAGAATGAACCAGGGACATCCAACCACATGGAAATAGCTAATGCTTGGCCTTCTCCCTTTGATTAACTCATAGGGAGTCTTGTTGAACCTTTTCATCACCAACGATCTATTTTGGGTGAAGCAGGCAGTGTTGACAGCTTCAGCCCAGAATGATAAAGGTAAACCTGATGCACACAGCATGGTTCTAGTAGCTTCAATGAGAGCTCTGTTTCTCCTTTCAGCAACTCCATTTTGTTGAGGAGTTCTTACTACTAAAAAGTCTTGTGAGATCCCTCTTTCATTGCTGAAGTCCTCAAGAGTACTGTTTCTACCATGATCACTTCTATGCTGCTTTACTTGAGCAGAGTTCAGCAACTCCATCTTTTTGATAAATCTAGTGATTTCTCTTGCAACCTCTCCTTTGCTCTTCAGAAACATCACCAATGTAAACCTTGAGAACTCATCAACCATTACTAGAGTGTATCTTCTTCCTCCTAGACTTGGGACACTGAGTGGTCCAAACAAGTCCATGTGGATTAAGAAGAGATGAGAATCAATAGAGAAATTTTGCTTCGATTTAAAAGATGTTTTTCTCTGCTTGCCTTTCTCACAAGCTATGCAGAGTTTATCCTTAACAAAGGTTATAGAAGGCAAACCTGTTACCAACTCTTTCTTACAGAGTTTGTTGATATTCTTTAAGTTCAAGTGTGACAGCCTTTTGTGCCATAACCAGTTCAGGTCTTCATTGCTTCTTGAGATAAAGTAGGTTTCAGTTGTGGGATCAGCAGACTTCATGTCCACAACATATACACCTTTCTTCCGTTGTGCACACAACACAACTTTGCCTTGGGGATCCAATATATACCCAGGTGCTCATCAAAGTTAACCATGTAGCCAGCATCACAAAGTTCACTTAGGCTTACAAGATTATGTTTTAGCCTAGACACATAGGCTACCCTTTTGAATACAGCAGCACCAGCTTAAAGAGTTCCATATCCCTCTGTGGATCCCTATACATTGTCACCAAATGTGACTTTTTGCCCTTTTTCAGGCCTGAGATCACTCGGCAGGTCCTTACAACCCGTCATATGTCCTGAACAGTCACTATCCAAGTACCAAACCTGGGATGGTTGTTTGTCCTGCAGAGTGTCATGGGAAAATATTAGTTATTTTTAGGGGAAATCATCATAGGGATGAGTTCTCCTACTTCATCAACCATTGTTGATGGACCAGTAATATCCACACTAATATTCCCTATCTGGATTGTATCAGATTAAATACTATCGTCATTGACTATGTTACTTCCAACACTACTTGTTTTTGCAATGAAAGAACTATCAGAGTCAACAGGCCTCATGTCCTCAGTTTCAGGACAGTCCTTGGCCATATGTGTCTTCTTCCCACAAATATAGCATTTTCTCTTTTTAGCCTTTTTTGAAAAAGAACTTCCAGAAACATATCCTGAATTATTTTTGTTGATCCTGTCAGCAGGTTTAGCAAACTTATTACTATTTTTAGAAGAATCAGCAGTTTGGGTGGAGGGCACAATGACAATAGCTTTGCCTGTATCTTCTTTTCTCTTTTTGGGAGGACAGAAATCAAATACAGGAAGTTTGATTGGCCTTTGACCTTCCACAGGTTTGGGAAACTTATTCCCAAATTTCTCAGGTTGAGCAATGGCTTTGCCTTTGCCTTTACTGAGATGTGATGAATGTTTCTTATCAACATAATCACTAATTTTGGTTTTGAATGACTTACCTTTATTTATAACCAATTTTCCACTATGATTTAAGAACTTATTTGAAACCATAGCAGATTTACTTTCAACATGTGTCCCTTTTGGAGCTTTTTCACTATCACCTTTCTTTTGGAGCTTTTTCAAACAAACTGTCAGTATTTTGAGGCCTGACAAACCTAATTCTTGAGACTAGCTTACCATTCACTTTCTAGATGAAAGTGCTGGGAAGCTCACCAAGAGTGGATAAGTCATTTTTCAGATTATTTATCTCAACAATAGAAGCTGCTCTGTCAAGATCCCCTCCAATATATGGCTTGGATTTGTGCAGGGATCTGTTGACTGATTCAATGGCTGACTTTTTGTGTAGATTGGCACCAAGAGTCAACAATCTTTTGAAGCTTTGCATGTTTTATGTCTTTTTCTCTCTTTTCTTCTAATAAAATGGAATTGATGTGTTTTAATTCATCAAGTTCAGTTTCCAACTTATGGAAACTGTCCAGTTCACTAGATTTTATTTCAAGATCAGTTTTTATATTGGAGAATTCAGACAACAAAACGTTATGCTTCTCAACAACAACTTTTAAATCAACAAGCATATATTCAAACATTTTGACTTTTTCATCAGAACTGTAAGCCATAAAGTTTTGTACCTTGTACATCATCGTTGGATTCCAGTTCTCTAAGCTGCTGAAGGCTTCAGCTTCAGCCAGGTCTTGCTTGAAGTTGGTTGTTCATGGGACATCAGTGTTGGCCATCAGACAGTTATTATCTTCTTCATCTGAAGATGAGTCAGATTCCTCCCAATCACATGTCTCATCCATGAGTCCCTTTTGCTTGTTGGAAGCCACTGAGTCTTTTAACTTCTTCAGCTTAGCCATGGCCATAAGGTACTTAACCCTGTAGCCATCGTCCCTGTTTGTCTTGTATGGTTTGGATATTTGACCAACAGCTTTAGACACACAGTCAGCAGCTATTTGGCCAGTTTTGCCACATTTGAAGCACTCAGCCTTAGTTTTATCAAATGCCTTCTTTTTGATGGCACTTGACTTCTTCTGCAGCATTCTTCCACCAAACCTCTTCTTGTTGAACTTCTTGACAAGCATTGCAATCATTTGCTCATCATTTAGATCAGCAAGATCTTTACAGTCTTCCTCTTCAGACATCTCTTCCCTTTCATCATTAGCCTGTTGATCAGGTTGTGTGAACACATCACATACCTGACCAACAGGTTGTCTAATGCTGGCCACAAAGGCAGTACCTCTTTTAAACATTTCCAAGGAATTTCTTTTCTGTTCCCTTGACTGCTCATCATTTAATAAGGATCCACACAGATTTATAAGATCCATACCTTTGATGGTGCTTGAATTGCTTAAGATAGTAGAAAAATAGTTCCATTCTTCAGGCAGGATGTCCAAGAACTTGTTCACCAGAGTCAAGATATCCTTTGTGATCCCAACAGCTTTGAGATCATTGATAAGAGCAGTGAACCTGGTATAGGTTTCTGTGAGAGACTCCTTTGGTTTTGCAAAGAAGAGTTCATACTGTCTAACAAGGTTGTTATTCTGTTATCTAGTGTGATAGTGGGACCATCATAGACGGTACACAAAGTATCCCACATCTCCTTTGCAGTTTTCATTTTCTTAACCTGTTTGAACACATCATCAGGAAGAAAAATAACCAGGTTATTCCTGGCTTTTGCATCAAGAGCAACCAGCCTTTTGTCTTCATCAGACCATTGAGATTTGGCCTTCTCAAAGGTTCTGATCTCACGGGCAGCTCCTTCAACAGTAGGAGTGATGGTAGTAACAGAAGTTGGCACATTGGGACCTTCCATTAGTATTTATGGTAGTTGTACATCCAGATTCTCTAAGTAAAACATCATCCTGCACTTCCAACCAGAGAAGTTTTGATGATTTAATTTGGGAGGTTTGGCCATAGAACCATTCTCATAGTAATTAAGAGGAGGAACTGGCAGTACTATTGTCCATGGGACAGTAGGGTGAATGAGAGATCTATAGTTAACACACACTCTATCTGCTCTGATACCAGTTGTAGGTCCCAAAAGGTTTCCCTAGTGAATTGTTCTAAGCTGTAAAGGGGGGGGGGGGGGGTGAAACCAGCTTTTTAACACTCTTTTCTCTATGTTTGTGTACACTATTAACAAGTGTTAATTACAAACAAGCTTGACTGCGGAAAGGTTCAAGCTGAGATGACAGATACATCAGATGTTCATTAATCTAAGACACACTCAGACTAGATACAATGAATAGACTCACTTAGATGAACTCACTGATTTTACAAGACACAGATGGACAACTTGAATAAGAACAGCTTGGACACACGTTATTGTTTTATTCAACCACACTTGCATTCATGGAATAACACACTTCAATGCACGATCTGAATTTCTCACTCTTGGTTATTTCAAAATCCTTAGAAGCTTCCTTTTATACTCTCACTGAGAATCTCAGTGAAGCTTCTTCATTGGACGATGAGATAGTGGGATGTCTTTCCAAAAAGACAAAACAACTTTTCTGCACATTCTGATAGAGCAGACTTGTCTTTATGTGGCAGAATCTTTGTCTTTTCCTTTTTGTCTCTGTTGCATAAGGCCTTAACCAAAAGAGGAATGTCAACTTTGCATCTTTCTTATTTTGTTAAGGCCATTTTGATATAAGAAATGGTCTGTCACCAATTTCAAATATCCTTTTGTCCTCATGTAACAGAACAGTGTAGGCAGACTTTTGCAATTTCTGTTTTCCACTTTGTCTTCAACTTGTAAACTGATCTTGTAGTCCAAAACAATACATGAGGACTTCGAAACATATTCCATGAAGACCTATTCAAAAAGAACAGGCCACTTAGAATCTGTCCAAGCTGCTCAACAAAACAGAGCAGCGTAGACAGTTTATGTCCAGCCTGTTCAGTAGACAGAACAACTTGGACAATCTGCCTTTGTTGCAACGAATGCAATAAGGTAAAAAAATTAGACTTATATTGCAAATCACTTTTCAGGTTTCAATAAGGCATTAACAGGCCTTAAATTATACCTTCAAGTGCATCAAACAGGTTTGATTAAAAATCTCCCCCTAAGATGTAGAGCAGGTTTGACTGAGGCCTTTTTGTGCCTAACAGAAGGCACTCATGAAAAGAGATAAATTGGAGAAGTACTATGACGGGACTCTATACATGGTCAGGAAAGTGCTAATGATCAAAATCAATAATTTGAAAGAAGCTCTAAAGCTCGAGACAAGGATATGGGAACTTAAAGCCGTACTGAAACTCGTTAGAAACTTCCAACAAGATGTCTGATAAAGGCTAGAGTACAGGATGACTATTGGACACCTTGACCAATATTTTGATCAGAGGAAGCTAATCACAAACCAGAAGCCGCGATCTGAAAGCTAATCACAATGGGGGGAATGTTATATCCAAAGTTGTGATAGTTTCAGTGGTCAAAGTGTAATAGTTGAAACTTAGTTTTATGCACATTTTGTAAGGATTCTAACCTTATTGTAAATGGGTCAAATGACCAAAAGGTCAACCCATGGGTATGGATAGTATTTGGATCCGTTTAGTTGTTTATAAATAGATAGTTTCTAATCCATTCTATGTAATCTTTTGGCTAATTGTACGTACGTGGATTGAAGTGCAATTAAGGTTTTCCTAATATTTGAATGTTCATATCGTTCTTAATATTTTTCATATTGTTCTTCATGTTCTTCATGTTATTGATTATATTATTGTATATCTATTGAATGAATGCTTCTAATATGGGAATTACATGGACCTCCCACATAGGTTTTCGCTCAGTTTATTGGTGATCTTAGAAGCTACTTGGTAATCGAAGACTATGTAGCTTTGGGGCTGGGTTTTGATGCTTTTGAATATAAACAGTGATGTTGTAATAGTTAGATTATGACACTGTAGACTTATTAACTTTTCATGATTTAGTGTGGATGTACTTAAAACTCCTTTTACGCTTCAACTTTAATCAAATGTTATTATTGGGCTTGCATGTTGATCCTGGAGTTTATCATATGTTCATATAAAGGAGGATGTCTCAAAGAGGTTTAGATGTTGTTTCAATTTCAGGTTCAGGGGTTGGAAAGTTAAGGAAATGAAACAAAGAAGAGGATTTTGGTTGTTCGGGTTCAGGTTTAATATCAGTCTCTGAATCGAAAGATAGTGGAATAATATCAAATTTCACCACAGGAGGCTCGTATACCTCCAGAGCCTGGACCTCCCTGAGCCGATGATACACGCTCATTTATAGAAATATTTTCTCCCTCCCTACCATTGACTACCTTTGATCCATTACTATACCCATAGGCACTAATTTTTAGCGTTTCACCCCCTTAGGATGATCAAAGTATTCCTAAATCCTGATCATCATGTTTTCATTTAGATACCTTGGCCTGAGGGCGATATATCATAGTATGATCAGCAACTGTCGCCTCAACCCTTTCTATTCTTGAAGTGAGCTACACCTCCACCCTCTGAATCATCAACCTCATCTACTCAAAATAACGAATGAATAGAGCATTTGAGGTTGAGATTTTATCTTTAATAGTCTCTAGTTGTTCTAAAAGAGGATCAGAATAATGGACTGATAGGATACGTGGTGGAAAATCCTGACTTGCAGCCCCTATACCCTTCAACAAATGAAGGATAAAGGACAACTGTTCATTAGTACTCATCTTGGGGGCCTCTTGGTCTGCCTCTTACACAGAATTGTCATTAGCATCTCTGGTTTAACACCAAGATGACCTGAAGTAACAGATGACTTTGATGTGCTTGTGTCAGTATTTACATATTTCATTTCCACTTCACCAGGTGTGGATTCAGATCCAGATGTTTTTTAGGAAGTTACGTATGCTTCTTTTAGTAGTGCCAATGTGTTATGGGGTGTAGGATGAGACATGGTCAATGGAACGTTAGTCATAGGGGGCGGCATGTGACTTGTTTCTGAGAAGGTAATCTCATGTGAGGTTGTTCCCCATGGAATGAAACATGCTATCACCGACTGGAGTATGAGTGGCTACATGGGTGTCCAACTCCAACTGGGCTAGTGGGATTTTGCGAACTTTCTAGGCTTTGGGTTTGTGGTTCACCCTCATCACTCCTTTCTTGTTCTTCAACTCTCCCCGACATAGCTTCATCCCCATTATTAGAACCTACCTCCCCATCAAATGTATCACTCTCTTCCACTATATCTGATTCTCTCCCTACATCTCTAATCAGATCAGATACTCACCTCTGAATCGACACTTTTTTCTTTTACAACAATTTCAGATAACACATCCTGTAATTCCAGCACTCCTCCCCTTACTCCCTCAATCTCACTCAGCTCATCCTCACTCTTGGATGTGGATAGTTCAATCCATTCTAACTGCACTTCATCCGGATACACTCCCATCAGATATAAAGTAACTCTCTATCACTTCTCCAATCGGCATACGAAAGGAGGCTCAATTGAATATCCTTAACGGCAATAGTAGTGATCCGCCTAGGAGTTTGAATCTTGAGAGAGCCACCGTTTAGTGCATGTCGGCTTCCAGCCTTTTGTAAATATTATCATCAAGGTCCACTGCCTCTTGGATGGTAAGTTGCAGAAATCTTTTAAATGGAATAAATTCTCACTCTCTTAGTCCATTTCTCGATGACAACCAAATGTAGTTCATCAAAAACGAACTTGAAACATCCAGCTTCTAAATCATCAACATTAATCACTCAGGATAACATACACCCAAAAGTAATATTTAATAATGATTCAAACATACAAAAGTGAAATTCACATCAATACTAAAGCATAGGAATTAGAATTCTACAGGACATGACTGTGTTATTACAATTTCTTACTTCAACCGAAAATTTCCAGTCCCAAAATACATCCACCATAAACTACCAAGTTACTGAAGTGCTGGGTTTCTTCGAGAAACTTGCAATTGTAAGCTAAGACGGAATTCCAGTAGGAGCTTTACCCTTTCCTGTACAATAATATAAGTTAACAATGGGTAAGCGGATTTTGTTAGTGAGTAGATAGATATTCAATTCCACATAAGTTTCATGCTTCAACCAACAATGTTATGAGCAATAAATGTTCATTTGTGTCATATACACGGATCCCAATACTTTTTCATTATTAAGACATCATGCCAAGATGAACGGATCCCATCATACAGTTGAATCATCGTGCGAGGAAGCACAAGTTCCGATATATGTGTATCATCATGCTGGGAAGCACGGATTCCAATGATTATAATGGCAGTCAATATTATCAAATATAGATGTTCAACCTGGCACGAAATATATGTTCCAAAGGATGTAGTGTTCAAACACCCGTCCTAAATTCTATAGGACAGTTACAGGATCTCCACATTATAAGCACCTCAAAATACGGGATAAATAAATTTTTTTCAAAGGATAATATATAGTGCAGACAACTATCTAAAAACATCATCAGAGTACGCTTATAGAATCAAAGTATTGATATTACATGCCAAATATTAAATAATAGAGTCTATAGATCTACCTGATCCAAAAAGTATCGTCACAATACGAAGGCATGATCATCTCGAAATCATGTCTATCTCTACCACACGTAGTTCAACATCAATGGTGAGAACTCTGGCCCATAATAGCCTTGCCCTTATCGGCAGGACCTGTAAAATAAAACTCCCCCGACGGGGTAAGCAATGGCCACAAAGCAAGAGTAGGATAATTGATTAGACATAAATATATCATACTATAGTTCCAGCTTGCCCTGAATAATTCACGGCTCGCCCGTGGAGACATATCTAGGTGTGCCGACATGCTAGCGCACCGACACGCTTGGTGTGTGCTTAGCCACACGAAGTAGCATCGCACTCTCATAGATCCCTCATAATATCTCTATCGAATTATGCATACTGGGGATCTCATATATAGACTCGTGATAATAATTTTAGCATGACAAAGCAACCTAAATAGTTAATCATGGCAATATATCAGAATTCTCATGGCAATCATAATAAGTAAAATCGTAAGTTCAAGTAGTCACATATGAATATTTTGCATTTAAATAAGTTACTCACATAGCCTGGAAATCACCACGTTCCATACTCTTTTGATAATAGAAGATACCAACTCAAGCTCTACACAACCCTACTGAAGTCCTTAGATTAGCATATCAAATCTCACAATTAATATTTTACAACGTCTTTCGATGTTTGTTTACTTTAATTTATTCTATAACGTATCCAATATCAAATTTTTATTATTAAATTTATAAAGGATATCCCTCAGCCACAATAATGAAACTCGATTTAATGAATTACTAGATTGCCCATTTACGTCTATTGGTTTGTAAATTAAATCGTCTTTTGAATTTAATTTACAAATTATAGGTCCCAATTAATATAAACTCTCCTTATAATAATTAGATTAATTATTTATTAAATAATTTAAATTTCTTTACTTGAATTATTTAAATTACTTTCAAAAGTTAATAACGATTTAACTTAAGTATATAAATCACTTGTCACAAAACTTAATCCAACTAATCCATAACTAAATTACATGAACTTGTCTATCTTATTAATATGATTAGGAGTACAAAGTTTTTTTTATAAAGTTGATCCTTCCATTAGTTAATCTTTATTGACCGATAAGATTTAGGTGATGAAATAATCCATTTTAGATTCAATGATTTAGTCCATCTAATTTAATTAGTTAGCAGCCCAAAAGAATAATATAAAGTGCAATTAAGCTAACTTAGACCAATTCTTAAAACTAAATAATTCAGCACAAATGTATTTTGCCCATTAGCCTAGCATTGTGTGTGTGTGGCGTGAAACGGAAAACGAAGAGGGCAGACAGGCAGAAAGCATACCGCCGGCCAGGAGGAAGAAAGAGGGTGGGAAGGCCGTCGCCGCCAGCATCGCCTCCTCGCCGGTCGGAATCCGACGAGTAACATTCTCCCACTTCTGGTTTTTCATTTAACCCATCAATTTCTATTTTAAATCCCAAAATTTCTATGAACTCTAAATTTTAAAAACTCCACAATACTTGATTATAAGGTCTCAAATCTCAAATTATTTCATGGAATCATGTAATAAACATGTTTATGTATCTTTTCTATGATTATATTACTTCTTCAATGATTATTTAAAAAGTCTCCAAAAATCTTGGAGGAACTCCATTAATGGATGCTTCATGAATATTAAGGGTTGTTGATGAAAGATGAATCAGTGGGTGTATTGATGGATTCATTTTCAGATTGTTACTCCTATTTTGACTTCTTTTTGGTGTTTAATTTGATGCACAAAAATATAAATGGGAATAGCAAAATGTTACCTCAAGAACACTTAGGGGCCTATGTAAAGAGGATAACTCCCTCTTCTTGTTCCAGCACCCTCACACACACACACACACACCAGTAAATTCTTTGAAATTGTTATTATTGATTTTGTCACACTTTTTACTTTAGCATTTAAGGGGTTAAATAAGAGGCGTAAGCAGACAAGATCATCTAAGCTGATGAAGCCTTGGACATGTGATCAACAGCCAGGGAATCCAAGTTGATCCATCAAAAATCGAGGCCATAAAGAACTGGGCGACTCCTAGAACCCCCACGGAAATCCGCCAATTTCTAGGACTTGCCGGTTATTATAGGCGATTTATCAAAAACTTCTCAAAGATAGCAGGTTCCTTAACGGAATTGACTCGAAAGGATGTGAAGTATATCTGGGGTGAAGAGCAAGAAAAGGCGTTTCAGCAGTTAAAGCAAAGGTTGTGTAGTGCACCAATTCTGTCCTTACCTGAAGGGACTGAAAATTTTGTGGTCTACTGTGATGCCTCACACAATGGATTAGGTTGTGTGCTCATGCAAAGGGATAGAGTCATTGCTTACGCATCACGGCAGCTCAAAATTCACGAGGTGAATTATACGACTCATGACTTGGAGCTTGGAGCAGTGGTGTTTGCTCTCAAAATATGGAGGCACTACCTGTATGGAACTAAATGCACAGTATTCACAGACCATAAGAGCCTTCAGCATATTCTGAACCAGAAAGAGTTAAACATGAGGCAACGTCGTTGGGTTGAACTACTTAGTGACTATGACTGCGAAATTCGTTATCATCCGGGGAAGGCGAATGTCGTAGCTGATGCCCTGAGCCGAAAGGAACGGGTTAAACCCTTGAGAGTCCGAGCTTTGGTCATGACTATACAGTCAAACCTAAACTCTCAAGTCCGCAAGGCACAAGAAGAAGCAGTCAATGAGGGTAATCTACTGGATGAAGCCTTGAGAGGTATGGATAAGCAGTTTGAAATTAAGCCAGATGGATGTCGATACTTCATGGGCAGAATTTGGCTACCAAAACTCGGAGGAGTAAGGAAGCTGGTCATGGATGAAGGGCATAAGACAAGATATGCTATCCATCCAGGGTAAGATAAAATGTATCACGACTTGAAAGGAATGTACTGCTGGCCAAATATGAAGGCTGACATTGCTACCTACGTCAGCAAGTGCTTAACATGTTTGAAGGTTAAAGCTGAGCACCAAAAACCATCAGGATTGCTAGTTCAACCAGAAATACCCCAGTGGAAGTGGGAAAACATCACCATGGATTTCATCACCAAGTTGCCAAAGACGTCTGGAGGTTATGACACTATTTGGGTGATTGTGGATCGGCTTACCAAAACCGCACATTTCCTGCCCATTAAGGAGACTGATAAGATGGATAAGTTAACACGAATCTATCTTAAAGAAGTCGTCTCAAGGCATGGAGTGCCAGTATCAATTATATCAGACAGAGACAGCCGGTTCACATCAAGATTTTGGCAGTCATTGCAAGAAGCACTGGGTACACGCCTAGATATGAGCACAGCCTATCACCCACAAACGGATGGTCAGAGTGAAAGGACGATTCAGACGCTGGAAGACATGTTAAGGGCATGTGTCATCGATTTTGGCAAAAGTTGGGACAGACACCTGCCATTAGTCGAGTTTTCCTATAACAACAGCTATCACTCAAGCATTAAGACCGCCCCATTCGAGGCACTCTACGGTCGAAAGTGTCGATCACCTCTTTGTTGGGCTGAAGTAGGAGATAGTCAGATTACTGGACCGGAAATCCTCCAGGAGACTACAGAAAAGATAGCCCAGATTCGTAACCGGTTAAAAATCGCGCGGGATCGGCAGAAAAGTTATGCAGACATTCGACGGAAGGATTTGGAGTTCCAAGAGGGAGATCAAGTAATGTTAAAAGTCTCGCCTTGGAAGGGCGTAATCCGTTTTGGGAAACGAGGAAAACTCAATCCTCGTTATATCGGACCATTCAAGATCACCAAAAGAATTGGCCCGGTAGCTTACCGACTCGACCTGCCCCCAGAGCTTAATAACGTTCATAATACCTTCCACGTGTCCAATCTTAAGAAGTGTCTGGCTGATGAATCACTCGTTATACCCATGGACGAGCTGGAGTTAGACGATAAGTTGAACTTCATTGAGCAACCTGTAGAAATAATGGACCGCGAAGTCAAGAAACTAAAGCACAGCCGGATCCCGATAATAAAAGTCAGATGGAACTCTAAGCGAGGTCCTGAGTTTACGTGGGAACGCGAGGATCAGTTCCGGGAAAAATACCCTCACCTGTTCTCAGATATTCAAGTAGTGGAGAACACGAGCTAATTTCGGGACGAAATTCCCTTAACAGGGGGAGACTGTAACATCCGGTACTGAACCAGGTTAGCAACAAAACCCTAATCCACATTTAATAGTCAATTATAGTCTAATCAGTGGTCATTTGAAATTAATCAAGTGATTAACAAGGTTTATTAGAAAATTCAACTCAATTAGAATCAAATTCATCAGTGCGATGAATCGGAAAATCAATTAATCCGATCGATTTACGATATGAGGGATTAATTCAACTAAGTACATAATTAAATTATGATTAGTGACACTAATCATACACTAATACAATTACTTAACATTAATTATGCAAGACTAAAACAATTCATTAAAACAATGCATTCAAAAGTATTTTTGAATTTACAAGAAAAGGGAAATACAAGAATACATTCTAAATACTTTTATACAAAAAAAATATATATAAATACATGAAAATAATCCATAAAAATCTGGTCATAGGGTAGTACTACCCAAGATTTGATTTCAATTTTTTATTTCCCAACTCCATAACCTTTCATAATCAAATCTTTCACACCCCATTCTCCTTTCATTTCAACATGATCTTACACTCCACCTCCATTTGAAAGACCAAGACTTTGCCTATAAATAGAGGGCTTCCTTTTCATTATTTTCACACCAAAATATCTCTTTCTCTCCTCTCAAAACCGGATCCCACACACACACACACTACAAACATTTTCATTCAAGTGTTCTTGGTGAAATTCAAGTGTTCTTGGTGAACTTCAAGTGTTCTTGGTTCAAATCTTGCAAGAGTTCCAACTTCTTCTCAATTTCATACTCCAAATACATCAAAGTAAGTAAATACTAACTTATTTCATCATATATTTATGTTTATATAAGTCTTGCATAATATATATAATCACCAACAACAACAAGTTTCATAAAAACTCAAGTTTATAAGTTTCTAGTTTTATTTTTAAGTTGTTTCTTTAAATGTGTTTATGAATATATGAACACATTATAAAAGTGTTAATATTATGAAAACATGTGATATATATGTGTTTTTATAACTATTATGACTTTTATACAAGTAGTCTTTGAATAAACAACAAGAATCATAAGTTGTTTTAAGTTTATAAACTACGGATTTTCGGCAGAAAATTTATATCGACTTTGAAAAATCATAACTAATTCATAACTCAACGAAATGAGTTGATTCTTATCTCAAAAGTTAGATCTATGTCTTAACTATAGATCTGCAATTTTTCATAATTTATTTTGAAGTTTAAGACCTCCAGAAATTATTTGAGAAACCGAAAGTTTGACAGCTCAAAAATGGCCAACATAGCGTTTTTAACGAGATTTTTCACCAACCTAAACAACTCGAAAATTGGCCGTTCTTGATTCTAAAAATCCTTTGTATATAGTAGTTTAATGTCCTAGAAAACCAAAGTCTAAAACATTTTGGAGCTTGGTCAAAGACAGCCTCAAAGTAGGCCGAAAAACCTCCGAAAAAGCTGGAAAATTATATATATATATAAACTTGACGTTTTAAGCAAATCTTATTTTTAAACTTGTAATGTTGGGTGATTTAAGACATAAAAATCTATAAATATACATATTATCATATATTAGTAACATTAAGTCCTTATTATCATTTAGGACTCGGTTAACCATCTCCGGTTTCATCACCCATCAAACTACGCAAACTTGCATTTTGCGCATATTTCTCCATCACAAGTTCGGTGAGTCTTCATAGCCCCTATTTTTCACTATCTATTGGGGTGGAAATACATGCACTGTTTTTAATATGGACATCAAAACTGTTTATTTCTTATATGTATTACATGTTCGGATTCCATCAGCCCTTATATCATGAACCGTTAAT